>OZ021731.1:42378592-42898592 GCA_963978545.1 Linyphia triangularis
GACTTAAGGTGCACTTATTCACAGATTATCTTGAACTTTACAATAGGATATTTCTTTTATGCAAGCGTTTTAGCTTTGCAAATTTTCCTGATCGATCTCTATCCTCAAAAATTTGAAGCACATCGGTGTCTTTCATTAATATATTGTACTAGACTTCAATTCATTAAAGATTTCGCCAATTTTTTTCATAAATAATCCATCATTTCATAACTGAATCATCAACTCACGAATAGATTTAGGAACTCCATTTTAAGACGATAAGCTACAAGCTATAATTAAACAATTGCTGCAATCATGTGTTCATGACACTTGCGTACACTTCAGTTTTGAAAATTTACTGCAAATTTTTTGTGGAAGGAGTCAGAAGTAATTTTCATATTGCGTACGGAAACTTTTTTTGCATGGCGCTTATCAACATCTCCTAAATATTTCAATTTAAATACTTGATGCGTTTTGTAAAAATAGACATTGATTATAAACTTATTTTAAAGAATCAAATTAAACATATTTCAGTAGTTACTGAAGATATGAGGCAAAAGATTAGAAATTATCCTAATTTATTTGTAACTTTGGCTTCCGTACGGAGACTTTTTTCACCCACTGTATGTTTTTCATATTTATGTTACGTTTTTGAAGTAATATTCACCTTTGAGGATGTATAATTGTTTAACATTGAAATAGTCTTTTCCCCTATTTATTAAATGCACATTTTAATACTACATTTTTGAAGTTGAATGTGTACATTCACTTTTGAAGATGAGTGTTTATATACATGGAGCAAATTGACTATGAAACTAAGCATCTAGTAGCCACGTGGTTACTTGTAACTAATTAAAAGCCTGCGGTCACCGAGAAAGGAAGTTAGATCTGTTATCTAATATAAGGAAATATCCAAGTTTGATGCGTAGGTGAAAAAGATGATAAATATCGATAAAAAAATCTTTATGACATTCACAGTCTGATCCATTTTCTATGGCAATTCTGACGATGACAATTTAGTTATGCGACGACCATAACTATCAGACAAGTCTGCATCGATTATGTGATTATTTTGATTTTCAAGATTTTGGCATCTTTCGATTATTCACAAAAAGTAATCCAGTTGTCTGAAGAAATCTGTATATAGCTACCTTAAAATTAAAAAATTAAACTACAAACGTTGTAAAATGTTTCATGCGTTTATTTTGTTTTTTATCAGATGAAACTCGCTAAATTTCGGCAATGATAAAAAGCGCTAGATTCATTATGAACAACGCGGTATGCAAACAGTGGTCTTAGCATTTGCGAAACTCTTTGTCGTCTTGTTTTAAGATAAGTACTTTTCTCTATTATTCAAAAAGCTATTACATACCATTTTCCTATAATCGGACAACTAAATGTGCAAATATTTCTACTCACCAAACCAAAACATTGATAATCGATAGCATAAAAACATAATTTTTATGTAAAACAATACTTGCTACTTTTAATTTAAATGCAGGTTGCTACAACCTGAATATTTTAAAGACTACTTGAGGATTAGATGCTCCTTAAAAAGCCATCTTGCAACTTAGTTTTACAAGACATCCTTATTTTCAGAATATCAACCTATCTTGCACAAGCATGCCTTCCAATTCATAATCCTATTTAAATTCGGTCGTGGACTTGGTATTTTGCGCGCCTAATTCAAAAACAGTAAGATTAAAGAATCCTACAAATTTCACATCGCTTGTACAGAAGTCAATAACACTTGAGCGAGACCATAGGGTTTCCGAATCGCATTGGCTTATGGAACACTTAACATGAAGCACTACATGGTTCTGCGATACCCACAACGCACAAATCTTGAAAAGGTTATCCAATTTTAGATTCTTTTTCCAACCTAATCGGATTAACTTCAAAAGAGATCAATGAAAAAATGGACATGGAATGGCGATTGTCGATTTTGCTCGGCGCAGATGATTCTTGAGTAGTTTTGCGCCATTTAACTATAAACAACAATACGATTTTTCAATATAGAAATGAAACCGAATTTGGGGTTATGACTACATCTAATTTTATCCCAGCGTCGAAATTTTTTTTTAATGAAACCCTGATAAACAGATAATTATTTACCCAGAAAGCAGAGCCGAGAGTAAGGTATTTTATATGGAATTGTTCAGTCAAACCCCGTTAACGCGATGGGGCCGCCAAAATTGTTCGCGTTAACCGAATTTCATGTTAAACGAATAAATTAACTAAAAGTTTTAAATAAGGCGAACTGCTTTTACTTCACGTTACAAGGGATTTCATGTTAAGCGATCTCGCTTTAACGGGGTTTGAATAAAGTTTATTTATTTCTTCTTTGTAATGTTTTTTAATAGAGATTTCAATGAATATCTTAAGTTCCGAATACAACAATTTAAAAACTATAATTTTTTTCAATTTTGCTATAACTGGTCCAAGGTTATTCAGAATATGGGTACGTAGGTAAAAAAAAAAAAAAAAAAAAAAACATCTTACTTTTTTTTACAAACCCCTAAAAGGAAGAAGTCGCACATGGTTTATTTCTGTTGCTATCGAAGCAGTTAGAAATGACACATTAGAGCGTTTTTGACAGGAATTTGCATGACACAAGGGTATATTTTACAAGTGAAAAAGAAAATTTGCAAATGTAAAAAAAAAAAAAAAAAAAAAAAAAAAAATACTTGGAATCAATCAAATTTCATCATTTATTTTCAATAATGTACTGCTAATTCTTTTAAAAGTATAATTTTGAGAACAGATTCTTTTCCAAAAATCCTGAATCGAGTCAACTTGATGCCATAATTGAACTGGGACAAGCCAGAGTTTTAACTCCTTATTACGTAACCGTACCAAGGTCATCACTCTTAAGTAGTTCGTGTTTTAATAAAGAATTGTAAAAAACTAAAAATATATTAGTGGTCTAGAAAACCAACCTACATTTAAAAAAGAAAAATTAACTTTCAACCTTGAATCGTAGCCAAATAGAGAAAGTGATAAAACTGAAAGAGCTGAAATCGAAAATGAACTGCAACCGCAAAAAAAAAAAAAAAAAAAGCCCCAAAATACAAATATATTGACCCACCAATTAATTTGAAACATTGAGGTCCTAAAAAAAACATATCATCATAGATCTAGAAGGGTTACAACGGCAGCAAGACGAAAACTCGACCACGCCACACATCAGTGCCAAGATCCAACTTGAAGGAAGTAAAACTAATTGAATCATCGCAAATTGAGTCACAAAAAAAGTGTGGCAAATAAAACCCACAAAAAACGGAGAGAGACTCGTTTATTTTGATTTATTCCAATCTCCTTTTTTGCTAATTCTTTCGTGACTTCAAACAACAATTTCGCATGCTGAATATATGTAAAACTGGATAATTCTGTCTGATTTGCATCCTTTTTGTCATTTAGATGTCTTTTTGGATTGGGTTGTGCAGAATTATGAGCTGCCTGCTAGTTGAATTACTTGACTTGTTAGTTAAGTTACGAGTATGACCTCGGAAAGATGAGTCATTTCTTCAATTGTATCCTAAGTAACTTATTTGATTGTTCGTTATCTTTGGCGGAGAAGTCAAACTTGAACCCGTACCGGTTTAATGAACATACTGAATAACGTGGTCGAACAATCACTTCTGAATTTGGTATTTAACCGAAATTGAATTACATAAAAAAAAAATTAGAAAAAAAGCAAATAATAATAACTAAAGAAGCAAATGAAAACGTTTGGATATTGACCTAAATCTGACCTTTCTAAACGTTGAAAATTGAATGGAATTGGACACACAGTAACAGCTTATGTTCAAATTTTAAACACAAAAAAATTACAGAGAAATTTAATCTTTAAACATTTATTTTAAACTTTTAACAATTCAAGAAAAAATTATTACTTAATGAGCAGGGCCGTAGATCGCGGGGTGTTATTTTGTGAAGGGTCCTTTTGTTGATTATGGAATTTTGTGAAGGGTCCTTAAAAGGACCCAAATTTCCCTCTGCATAGACCCCTGGAAAGGCAGAAGATAACAGTAGTTAAGACAAGTGTAGGTTTTTAGGAGAAGTGCTTCCAGATCTTAGATCAGCATTAGCCACTATGTGGCCAGCAATGCGGATACGGCTCTCAATAAGATTATTTTGTGGATCACCAGTAGCACATAAGAACAAAAATCAAGCTGCACGGTATGGACTTTTTTACATAACTTTATTTTGCCCAAAATAGTATGTGTTTACTTACCCAAAGAAACTTATGAAGAAAATTTCAGCAAGATGGTTTTCATCAAAAATATATACAAGAAAAACTTAACTGAATCTCATTTGGACCATTATTAAGATTGGCTGTAACAAATACTATGACAGTCTGAGTCATCATAAAATAAACTGAACGATTTCAACTGTCATCGTCTCACAATTGATGTTGACTAAAACAGAGGAATCTGGAGGCACGGTTTAAATACCTTTATTATAAATTAGGTCAAGTAGAACTGTCACATAGGAACAAAAGATTAACTTCTTTTTTCAGACTTTAATTTACAATGACAATTATTATTTTTTAAATATTTGAAAAAATCAAATACCAATTGTAATTTTATTAAGAAAAAAAAAATTATTTTTTTCGTTTTCAGAATTGCTCAATCGATAACTATTAAAGATACATATATTGGTGTACCTGCTGACCGCGAAATGCTCCAACATAAGTCATATCTGCTGACCGCGAAACGCTCCAACTTAAGTCATACCGCCCGCCTTAGTGGTGAACGCTGCCTTGGACGGTAACAACCCCTCTTACTCAGAAGTAAGAAAATTTTTAATATTGCATGTTTTAATCTTTTTTAACTCTTTAAAGGGGTAACTTTGGTACCCTTGGGATAACCTACTTTTGATCAAGTTCAAATCAAGGTCGCAATCTTAATCATTATTATCCTACAGGGATACTGATGCTTAGTTTAATTTTATTTAAGATCAGGACTGCAACAAGGAGGAAGCCCATTTCATTACAACCATTGACAAAGACAAGTCATAAAGTAGAAGCATTTACCAAAAGAAATAATGTAAAGGATTACACATAATGAAGATGTCTTAGGCACTGAACTGAAGAATAGTGATTTTAATATTTCGCTCAATTTAAAAGTTTATAATATTTTCTTTTTTTTAAACGAAATAATAAATACAAGTTTTATTACTAAATGTTCCAAAATTGTCGCTTAACATTACAGTAGAGCATCGATCAACCGAAACCGTTCCAGTTCGCAAATTCAAAATTGTTATTCTTTCACTATACCTCAATGTAGGTACTTTGAATAAATCTACTTGTAAGACTTGTGATACAAAATATATACAGTTTTGAGTTTAATATTCCTGTTTCTTTGTTTCATATTGCTCCCATGACACTGTTACAATATTTTTTTGTTGTAAATGATCAGTTATTTGACAAATCCGAGCACAACAATTATTTTGGATAGTCAATGTTCTACTGTTAAAAATTTAAATGCACTTTTCTTGCATTTTAAAGTAAATTTCAATCCTGTTTGTTTGCCCACATGCAACCAGTTTTTATCTAACATCGTAGATATCTTTCGGGAAAATGTTTTGGGGTGAACAATCACATTCCGGACGTTGATTAACAGTTCACAACTCAAGGATATAATACATATTAGAAAACTCGGAAGAAAAAATAAAAATTCAACTATGGCTCTGCATTAGTAAACATTATGTTATGCTGCTGCATTTTAAGAAAAATCATTTTAATACAACAATTAATTTTATGCTGATCCTAATTGATAATTTGAATTATTTAATTTTAATGCAAGAACTACTTAAAGAGTATAGTGGAAATACTATTATATTTGGGAGTACAGAAAAATGGTTGTCATGTAGAGATCTTACAACTACTATATCACAAGAATGATTACTCTTAATTTATCATATGCTAATAATCTTAATATATTTTAGTAGCCAATACTGCATTTCAGGTTGGTTACAATTTTAAATATCCGAAGATGCAAGAAAAAATTTTAAAAAATAAAAAATTAAATACATTTTTTCAATTGTTTATTGGCACACAAACACAAGCAATATAATAAAAACTGTTACTTTGAAATAGTAATAACAAAAGTCAGAAAAATGTACATAACTTCATAAAAGTTATAAATTTATTAGAAGGCTATTTTTACTTTCAATTACCGATATGTATACATAGAGTAATGAAAGTATAGTATTTGGTCACAAAAAAAAAAAATATTTTTTTACATTTCTCCACTTTTGGAACATCCTAATTTCAAAAAAGTGATCTAGAAAAAATGTCTGTCTGTGTGTACGTGGTCAGCATAAATCCCGAACAAATTCACCTACGATGTTCAAATTTGGTGTGCAGGTTGATGATGGCCCAAGGACCTACCATGAAGGTTTTCGTCAAAATCGTGCATGCGCATAGGATAGCTGCCATTGAAAAAATCATGTTTTTCAGTAATTGCTAAAAAAAGGCTCCAATGATTTTGATAAAAATCGCTGTGGAAGTGCCTCTTAAGGTGCTCTAAACATCCCCACCTCCGAAATTCCCCTAAAAAGGCTTTAATGGCGTAAACAGTTGAAAAACAAATGCTTTTAACACAGAGTTCTCTTTCCTCGGGCATATCTCATCAACAATCGTTTTTTCTTCTCTGCTCAGTTTCACTTATAAGTAAGGATAATATAAAAACTATCAATAAGTATATCCACCAAATCATCATTTAGGCAGAGTTTCTTTTTTAAAGATCTATGCAAGAATTATCGCAAAAAAATATCGCCAAATTGGCCATATTTACTAAATGAATGATGAAAATATAAATACTGTATATGACACAAATCCACATCAGTATTATAGTGTAATTGAAAGTTGTGCGATGTTCCACACCCCTAGCTAATATAACATAACTTATATGCATTATTTTTTATTATCAATGTTTTATTCTTTTACGGTACAAATGTAGCACAGAACATTTCTTTAGCGCAAATATATTTGGCAGGGGATTTCTTCCGATTAAATGCTGTTTCAAGCAATGGGTTATATTTTAAGTTGTATTTAATGAAGTAAATTATTATTTATGTTTAAACTTAATTTTAATATTATTTAGTTTAGTCTTAATTTTACTATAACTATAGGAGTTACCTTTATCACTGACTGCTCATTAGGTAACGCTGTAAGATGCCGCCATATAATTATTTAGATAAATTAGATGAGCATGCATCTTTTCATTTATTTCTGTTCACATGGTATGGAAATTAGATTATTATGTAAATTAAATGCTCGAGCACCTTTTAATTTATTTCTGTTCACGTGATATGCAGATTAGATAGTAAGAATTTTCTTCTCAAAGGAATGTTTCAATTTCAACATATTTTTTTTTTCACTGATAATGAAACTTAATAGTGGCAACAGTGAAAGATGAGATGGACAGTTCCCGCATTTTAAAAAATATTTTTATTCAATTCTAAATGTATCGAAAAGGCCATAAACAGAAAAAATTTCTGCTCAATACGCTTTTTCTTTTTTTTTTTTAAATTTGTAACCAAAGTTTCCCTGTTAGACGTTGGCAAGAAAATGATTCATTCGGCTTGAATTGAATGTGACTTCAAGGCTCCCCAAACATCTTGGCTTGAAATGCAGCAGCGGAAACCAGTTTTGCAAGTTTTTCGCAAATCGCACAAATCTGTACGTGATATGGTAATGGTCTACCAGCGCCAACTATTTGGCAGAAACCTCATGATAACCAGAGAAACAGTAGGAACCCTTGACGTCACAGATTTTGTTGTGTGCTTTGATCGGACTGGTTTTAGCTCGGTTTTTAGGCATTTTCTTTTTCTTAATATTTAAATAACTAATTTTTTTAAAGAACTTTTGTTTAAATATTTAGAATCAGAAAGAAATTCTTTATAAATATAAACTAATTTCACTTGTTTTTAAAAAATGCGAGAATTGTCTATTGTCTTTTGTGGAGAATGTTTTTTTTTTTTTTTTTTGGTGATTCTGAGGAATTGGATGGTTGTATTCAGATTATCTGGCGCCGTCAGCAACACGAGGGCTATAATGCCTCGAAACATTCGTCATTAGTCAAGCCAACATACATTTACAAACACCAAAGCCTAACACGGGACTCGAACCCGCAACCTCGCAGTCTAGAAGCTAGCACTCTAACCACTATACAGTTTGGCCGGCAAGGAATTGGAATTAAAAATATTTCTTTACCATTTATAAACGTATATCAGATATATTTTCGTTTGCACAAAACTAAAAGAACATTTTAATTTTTAATAAATATTTTGTATATATTATAACCATTCACTTTTCAACAGGCATCTTACACATTTCCAGATATATATATATATATTAATATTAGTTTTCATTTTAATTTTATTTCAGTAACCACATTATTGATTTTGACAATTTTTCTGCTCGCCAAGGGCCCATCGCCTCGCCCATCAAATGTCCAATACGACTACATTTGTTACTTAATTTATAGCGACTTATCTTGAATAATAATTATTATATTTTCTCAGGATGTCCCGAGTGAAAAAAAAGAAAATTATATTCCCAAAGACAATATCTGACTATCCATACTGTTACAAAAAAGCAAATGTGAACAAGCTCCAATTATAAAGAAATTTAACATGCAAAAAATGTATTTATAGTTTACAATAATAGAAAATGTAATTTATTGCTTTTTGAGGAATTTATACTTAGAATTTTAACCAGAGAAAAAGCACATTATTTAGAGGGAAAAAAAAATCCCCCATTTAGTAACAAATGTTCAAAAAAATTCTGATAAAACTGGCATTCCCAAATTTACCCATTTCCCAGAGTATTTTTCAAATTTCCCAGTTATAAACGGAAAAAATACACAAGTAACACTTCAAAAACACACACAGAAACATCAAAAGAATGCAAAATAAAATATTTAATACAACAGACCAATATGGTTGATGAATTTAAAGAAAAAAAAATTAAGACTGATGCCCTCTGACATATATTGCTCAACACCCTTTAAAAAAAAACTGACAATTACATTAAGCAACAATGGAAATATTAAGATATGTTTAATCGAAAGCAGTACGTGCGGGGGCATCATAAAATGTAAACATAGGAAGTGCTTAGGTATGAAATTTTTTGAGCAGGTGCAAGACTCCACCCACGCCAGATGCATTTTAGCAAACGATGCCGCATAATTGACAGATCTAATTTATAAAAAGAAACAATCATAGATAAACTTCGTAAAGTCACTATAATCTTCAACAATTAAATCCTGCGACTTCAGCAAAAGAAATTGCAAATCTTTGATGAGTTATCGATTTAAAGCGCTACAATTAAAAATAAAAACAAACCTTCCTTTCCCACTGTTGCGACCGAAAGCTACCAAAGCGCGAACAGAATTTTTATTTCAGTTCACGTAGGGACAATTCGATGTCGGATCAATCACAAATGCAGTTCAAGCGTTCAATTAATATTTATGAGCAGACAGAAAAAAAGGGCAGAAAAGAAAACAGCAAAAGTAAGCCGCTAGTGTTAGCATCAAGCTCTCAATCCTAAAAAGTAAGCCAAATGAACAGTATGCAATGCAAAGAAACGCATGCGGATGTGCTTCACTTTTAGTTTTGTCATAAATCATACACAATCAATAACTAATTTCAATAAAATTTTAACAGCAAAAATCTTACCAACACCCACTCTCGTACGAGCCACCTCGAAAACGTTCGTCGGTATCGCAGGGTGCGGTGATTTGATACTGTTGCCACAATTGTTTCTACAAACCAGACTTCGTTTCAGGTTCTAGAATTTGATTGCAGACGAAAAGTGTTCCAATTTGCCACAATTTTTGTAAATTTTAATGAAAACAATTTTTAAATTAAGTCTTTAAATATTTTTTCATAAATTAGAAAGCTAATTTGCTCGGTATTTTCATTTAATTGAAGGTAT
This sequence comes from Linyphia triangularis, assembly GCA_963978545.1. NCBI lineage: Eukaryota > Metazoa > Arthropoda > Arachnida > Araneae > Linyphiidae > Linyphia > Linyphia triangularis. The sequence goes on from OZ021731.1 coordinate 42,388,521, forward strand.
GAGTGTTACTCGTAGCGCCATCTGCTGTCTTATTCTGAAAAGAAAAACAAAGGTTCTGGTTTTGGTATGTTTCGCTGTGAGAGGAAAGCACTGGAGAAAAGGGGATAAAACGCAAAACAGGCGTCTGGGGAAGAGGGCGTGAGAGAACGGCGTTCCACTAACTTATTTATTTCCTGTGCATTCTTTGGTTTATATAAATTGAGTTTTCGAAATTCAGTCACTTTGTTTAACTTTTGGAATCACACGCCCACGGGCGTACTCTGTCATAATATCGACCCAGTGAATTTAGATTTATGCAAGCCCAAATTTTCCATGTCATCGTTAATTAAATATTTCCAATAATTAATTTTTAATAATAAACATATTTTATTATTTAAGTATTCGCATTTAATCATTGATTTCAATAATAACTTATTTTTATTTATAAATTTAAAAAATTGAATTGTTATAATAATTAATTTAATTAAATAAAACTTTCACTGTCCCTAGTATTTACATCTTTTCTTAGTGAACTTATTTTCCATAAGCCAATAATAGTTTGTTGCAAAAACAAAAGCAAAGAAATATAAATTGTAAAATAAAGAATGTCCAGGAATTTAACTAGTAGGTTTGTTAGAAAATGAGATCCGGAACTGATAATAAATATTTAACCATAAACGCTATAAAATAAGAAATAAGTAAAACGATCATATATAAATCTTAGTGCATCTACTTTTCTTAGAACTTCTTACTACCCCTACCAAACGAAAGGCTTAAAAAAAAAGCTTCGTATCGGACCGGCCAATTTTTTACACACACTGACCGGCCCCGTGATTGCACCGAACAACCCCATGGCCAGTACGCCCCTGATCACGCCCGACAAACCAGGTGACGTGTGTAACAATTTTGGTTTTGGAAGCTTATCGATCAAGGAAATTATCATTTCTTCTATTTAATCCAGAGTTATGTCCTTGATTATATAATTCGAATCTCTGTGTGTTTTGTATACTGGGCCCTCCCCTTTCCCACACTGCGTGATCGTCAATTACGCCACTTGATGCATCTCTCTGATTTTTGGAAAATTATATAAAACAATAAAAATTGGGGGAAATGAGAAAACTCACCAGAAAAAAAACAGCGGTGTGCGCAAATTTTTTTTTAAATAAATCATTCATAAAGAAAACCAATAACAATCACATGGACTAACATTCCTTTAAGAAATCCTAAAAAAATAATTTTCAAAAATCAAGGTTTAAACAAACTCCAGGCGTCTCCTAACCCCCCTCCCCCCGAAAAAAAAAAAAAACCTAGGCGTTTGAAGAGTCTAGTATTGTAGAGGAGGTATTAGAACGCTACCACCGAAAAATTAAAAATTTAACCGCAAATTACCATTAGAAGATAATTTTGACCCTCATGTAACGATAGTAAATATTCATTCCAATATGTTCCTCCTTCTCTAGAATCATGGGGGGAAAAAACTATAGAACTTTTATAATTAGAACATCATTTAAATGGGTGGGTTCCGTCGATGAAACTAAATTCTAAAAAAATAACTGGAAGCGTAATCTTTCAGGTTTAAAAATACATTATGTTAAACAAAGAAAAAATATATTCATCAGTAATAAATTCACCCCAACTTGATCGACATAAAGGACTGAGTTACCACTAAGCAGGGCCACAGGCAAAAAAAAAAAAAATTGAGATAATCTACAAATTTTATTTCAATGAAAGGAAGCGTCTTTGAATTGTAATTATTCAAGTTTTAGTCTTAAATATTAAAAAATAAATTTACTAATTTATTAGTGTGATTGAAGATATTGTTGGTATCACAATGTTAAACGCAATATGGTCCTTGCGCCAGAAAACTCCAAAACGACCAACCTACAGAATTACAAAGAAATATTTTAGAACAACCAACAATTAGAATGAAAAATTTTAGAGCAATCAACAATATTCTGGGACATAAATATGACGCTTTGTAAACCAACGCAGTGGACACGATTGTTCTGAAATTTTTAACTTACAAATTCCTTAAATGTCTAAGAATTTTTTCGCTTCTTCTACCTGTCATAAGAGCTTAGTGTTTTTCAACTGAGCACAACAAAACATGCGGAAGAAATTAACGTCTTGGAAGTAGCAAAAAAAATTACGGAAGAAGCCCCTTTCATCTCTTTTTTATATATATATAACGGACTAGAAAGGTTAGTAAACTTTTTTGCTGGATTCTAGCCAAATCACCACATCAAAGCAACAATTACTGATTGTTCCTTTTGACAGCCGGTATCGCTTTTGGTGGGTGAAATGTCTAATGACCTAATTGGACAGCTGACATCAAGTGGACGTGTGCGCGTAAACATTCGACTTAAGCTATATCAAATTATAGTACTTCAAGAAGAAATGTTAAAGAATGCATTTGACAGTGCATAATTATCTGTCTATCTAGTCCTTTACTTACCTGTAAATTTGTCGGAAAAGTGTATCCTGGTTGGGCTGAATGCCGCAAGAGTTGCTTTGCTGCAAGAATGTAGAAAAGGAATACTGAAAAGGGAGGACTGGGTTGAGAAGGGCTCTACTTTTTTTTTTATTGCGTCAACTGTAAGTAAATGATAATATTTTATTTATATTTTTATTTAAATGGTGGAAATGTTTTTGTAGTTTCTAAATCCTACTGAACTGTTTCACTTTTATAGACAGAGCAGAGAAAGTTATGAGTAAAAATAAAAATAAATCTTTCATTCTTACTGACGTGAATATTATGTTATTTCATTTATAGGAAAATATATTGTAATGAAGCACCGAATGAATAATATCAATAATTTCTCTTTAATGAACAGTGTTTTTTAGATCTTCTTTCCAATTTTTAAACATTTTCAAGCCTTTCTACTTTTTACATGCTTCTTGTGTCTTGAAAAACAAAGTACGTAGGGAGGGAAGGGCAGCATTATTTTAAAGTTTAGCTTCCATTTTTTAATGAATTCTAGACTAACGATTCATGAGAAAAATTTAAATATTGATTAAATAAAAATTGTATTCACCCTGAAAGATTCTGCATTTTACCTGCATGGTTTAGGGCTATTTAATTCTTTTATTTGTGCCATCACAGAACAAAGTAAGCAACTGATTTAAGAAATAAGAAAAAGACTATGTAAAGAAGTTTTATTTTTTATCTTGTGATTACATACAATTTTAAGTAATAAAAGACATTCCATTGTACACAGATTGTTTTTGTATTATTTAATGTTTTATTCCATATTTCATCATTTCAAAGAATGTATATTCCATAGCTGTGAATGAAAGACATCAAGCTATGCAATGAAATAAAACCCATTTTAGCAATAAAACTAAAACAGATATAATTGACCTATTTGCGTTTAAAACACATGAGATAAATACAAGCTTAAAAAAATACATAAATAAATAAAAAAAACACCCCTCGTGGTGTTGAACATCGCACAATTTTCAATTGCACTATAACACTGGTCACTACTCTTAAATTTGACGTGGAATGGTATTATTTATCGTTTTCAGATTTTCATTCCATTTAAATAGTAATGGTCAGTTAGTTTAGCGATATTTGTTGCAATAATTACTACATGGGCACACAAAAAAAACTCCAAATGGCAAATTTGATGTAATACTTTTCAATAATTCTTACATTATCCTTTCTTGTGAATGACACAGAGGAGAAGCAGTCATTGGTCTTGGTCACTAATGGGTGATCTCAACGGAGAAGAATTCTGTGCTAAAGACTTTCATTTTTCAACTTTTACACCTTTATCTCATTTCTACTGGAATATTGGAGGAGGAGATGTTTAAAAGAAATTAAGTGGCCTTACCACACAGATTTGATTCAAAATCTTTCAAGCCGTTGTTCAACAATTACTGAAAAACATGATTTTTTTTTTTTTTAAATGGCAGCTACCTTTTGCGCATGGGCAATTTTAACTAAAACTTTAATGACAGGTCTCATGGTCACCTCCAACTCGCATGCAAAATTTGAACATCGTTCGTAGGTCTATCCATTCGGGAATTATCCTGATCACAGACATACATTTTTTCTATACCACTTTTTCGAAGTCCAGGATGCTCTAAAACGTAAAGAAATGCACAAAAAAAAATAATCGAAATTTGTTTTTTGACCGAATGCAAAAATTTCATTACCCTATGTTAACGCATGGGTAATTGAAAGTAAAAATCTAATTATTCCCATATTTGTGTTAAATGTTACAACTATATATGTATATAAAAAAAAAACTTCTTCCTACTTCGTGTCTTGTGATGCAGTTAATTGAGCAATTAAGCTGTGGATCCACGTTATTAATGTGGTTCAATAATTTTTGTAATTATATCATTTGTGCATTGTTTCCTTTTGGGTAGTTTAATGTATGATTAATAGAGTTTCAAATTTCTAATAATCAAGAACTAGTTTCACCGATTAAGTAAAAATTCTAATTATATTCCTTTTTTTTTTTTTTTTTTTTTTTTTTTTAAAGAGACTGAAAGGCACCATGGTTAATGAATACGTAAGGGATTACTGTATTATTAATAAATTCACAGTCCTTTGATATTTTCTGGAAAATGTCCGATTAGGAACTTAATGAATTAGAAGAAGCAGAGAGAAATATTGAAATTCGCACTAAAAACTATTGAATTAGGCAGCTTTTTTTTTGCTTTTTTTTTCCTTTCCGATATTTTTACATTTGTTTAGTCCAAGTTTAAGTTGCTGTACTAAGTAATAACTGTATTTAATATTATCATGTGTTAATATAAGACGTAACAATTTTCCTTTCGATACAACATATATATAATTATATGTGTTGAATTGAAAGAGCTCTAAATGCTAAGCAACAAAAGTAGTTTTATTTAACCCTAGATCAGTTGTTTAAATAATATTAATTAATTGAAACTATACAACGCTATCGTTCTGTTCTTTTATAGCTGAAAATAATTACAGCATCACATCTTTGTTTATATAGTACAAATTGTTGTGCAGATGCCCCTATCTGACCGAATAGAGTTTAACAACTCCGTGTAGAATTAGTTACTTCTGTGAAGAAGAATTAGAAAACTTCTGTGGATGGGGGGTTAAAAATTCATCCAAAAAATATTGAATGCTCTTTTCATGCTTTGAAAACATATTTTTTTAACATAAATGTAATAATTAAATAAATAGTAAAATAAGTGTTGGATAAGCTAAGACTGTATTAAGTACTAGATAATTCGATTTTTCTGAAAATAAAAGACAAATTCCTAACTTTTTAAGAAAATCAATTAAAAAACTTAAGAACAGGATCAGTCGTGAGGGGGAGGGGGGGGGGATTAACCCTAAAACTCCTTCTCGTGGTGCGGGCCTGTTCAAGAAATGTTCAAATCCTTCACAATACGTGAAGAAGACAGCTTTGATTTGCTCCCTTATAAATAATAGCTTTCGCTTGTCTTTAGTGCAGAAAGATAGCATGTACCTTTCCTCGAAATGTAATCATTGCTATTTTTTTTTCTTTTTTTCTTTCTTCTTCTTAATTATACGTTGCAGTCTAAAATAATATAGATAATTGCATAAAAAAACAAAAATGAATTTTAAATTAAAAATTTGTTGTAATATTTTTATTGGTAATATTGAAATGATTGCTTAATTTGCTTAAAAACTCTAATACGTAGTTGTGAAACTAATTATATCCTTCGCGAAGCCCTAACGTTTTCCCTTGCACGGCATTTGTTTGGATTTATAAAGAAGTTACGCAATACTTGCAAATACATTGTCTCAACTTCAATCTTACTCACAGCATCTAAATATATATTCAAACGACTCTAAGAATGACAAATAACGAAAACAATAAAGAAAAATAACATCAAATAATGCTCCAGACTTTATTGACATCAAACAGATGGCGTCGTCCTCCCAGTCGAAAAGCAGTCTTCCGATCTCTGAAGATTCTGGATCCTCAGAGACTGCTTTTATTACTACCCCCGTAGAACTATAAAACAGTAAGACTTCCAGTATCCTTAACAAGCAAAGGGCCCATCCAATTTAAACCTCATAAGAAAATAATAGAAAGACGGATACGGACGCATGCTGGCGGGTTAAGGGCTACAACCTTCTTGTTATATGGGGGAGGGAAGTATCTTAAAGAACAACGCCTACATCGTGCATTGTTTGATGAAGGAGATACGGTTGAGGTGAAATAGAAAAAAGGCCTGTATTTAATTGAACCTGAGATATTTTTATTCTGTTTTTCTTTTGCTATGTTATCTTTCTTAGAAAACGCAATTAATTATATTATTATTTTTTTGTAATTTATTTTGACTTTATTTTTTATTTTTTAACTTATTCTGTAGCGGTGAAGTAATTAAATTGAAATAGTCTATCAAGAAATTAAAAGAACTAGGGGGCTACTCCGCCTGCTCGCTAACGCTCGCCAACCCCCAAACGTCTCGCTGCGCTCGGATTGAGTGGCTTTGCCGCTCGAATTTGTGGCTAAAAATCTTGCTGCGCTCGAATAGGTTTGCCAGCCATAAAAAATGTAACCAAATATTTATAAATTTAATGTAAGGCCTAATAGAGAAAACACCCAAATTGCAAGTTTCATAATAGAAAGTTAAATATACTATCCGCCAACATTCTGACTTAAAACTTCATTAGCTATGCCCTTACATTGAAGTCCCAATATCTTTCATTTATTCTGATTAAAAACAAAGTGAGCTACACTCACCAACCCCTGAACGCCTCGTTTGGGTTGGTTTTTCTGGATAGAAATACTTCAAAATAATAATTACTCTAATACAAAAATGCTTCAGAAAAATAGAAAAAATCAACTTTGAAACGAAGAGTTTAAAAAGAGCTTTAAAATTAGCAACAGGTTTTTTGTTTACATATGTAAGGATGTTGCCATTCATATATTCAAAATCATTGAGGCTTTGTAGTAGCTTAATGATGAAAAATATTGAAATTTAACTAATTAATAAAGTGTTAATAAATTATTTTGGCACGTTTTGGCAAATCTACAGCTTATTTCCTTTAAAATGACACCTTGATCATTGAAATTGGTTGAGCAGTTTAGGCGGACGGACTAACCCCAAAAAACGCATTGCCTATTAAATATATAGATAGTATAACTGTGTTGCATGTCATGTCATTAAAAATAAGTATGTCTAATTTCAGTAGCTTATAAGTGAAAAAAGTTGTTCATCTAAGAGCGTCCATGTGCATTTTTCTAGAGGGGTGCAAACTGGAATGTCATTTCTAATGAATTTCACATGTAGTTTTTACATAAGGTTGTTTTGGTGCCACAAATGGCTGAAAACGTTCAAATTTTTATAGGGCTGTTATAATTTTAATTCTAACTTTAGATGCAAAATTAAAGGAGTTTCCAAGCAATGCTACGCAGTAGAAACGTGCAATCTTTAATAGCGTTTCCTATAAAATCATGATTCTCGCATTATAATGGCCTTTTCCAAAATGAACGCTATATTGCTACTTATTATTATCATGAATTAAATAGCAACGGATTTTACTTTTATATGAATCTTCGAAGCAAAGAAACATTTTTTAAAAAAAGGAAAACCTTCTAAACGTAATTCTCCTTAAGTTAGAGATTTGAAAGATTTCTTCCAATATATGAAAAGTGGTTCAAAAAGTAACAAGATTTTTTAAAAATCGAAAATTCACAAACGTTTTTGAACATTACGAACGAAGCGTAAAATGTGCTTATTTTCATGTCATCAAGTATTTATCTAGCAAGTATTTAGAAAAGCGTATTCTGAAAATTTTCTTTTAAAATTCAAGAAATCATTCATAAAAAGGTTTTCCAATTTTTACTCTTGTTTTAAAAAAAAAAAAACTATATCTTTCACACTTTACGGGCCGTTTCCTGCAAAAGAAATGCCATGGGCCCAACAGGAAAAATGCATAACATTAACAAATTATAAAAATCCCGAAAAAACTGTCTATTCATTCTTGAATTACATTATAAATTAACAAATTACAAAATTAATAATTCAGACAAGTTTCCAACTCATTACAAGCAAATTTGAAAGAAATTAAGAAATATATTGAATGAATACAAAAACGAGTGCAGCATGCAAAATGAGCCAAACCCATTTTAGACAATTTTTTTTTTAATTAACAAATTTTGGATACTCACTTGTCAGAAAATATAATTAGAGGGAGCACACATAAATGTATTTCAAGTAACAATGATAAATGTATTCATTATACCGCAAACTCCACCTAGCAAAAACTTTACTATGTCCACAATTTATGTACACAATTGAAGCGTGTCAATTCTCAATCAATTAATACTGTTACGAATTTTTGTATATTTGTAAATATTTCGTAGTGTTAATTTTGTAAATAGGAAAATTTATGTACATTTTGCATTAGGCAGTGCAATAGTTCGTCTTAAGTTTGTTTTCCTGCAATGAGTCTCTTAATGCTTGATAACGAGTTTTACAGAGGTAACTCTGGGAAGCGAGTTTTACAAGGAGCAGGGCATTTAACATTATGGTAATGGCAATCTCGCCAAATTGGCGAGATAGAGCCAAGTTGGCGACGGTTTTGACGACTAATTTTTGTCCCCAAATTTGGCGAGAAATCGCCAAATGTCGCCAAACTTGGCGAACTTTTGGCGACATTTTCGGTCACCATGTACATGTATAGGACTTTTCGACTACGATCTGGAAAGTTCTCCAAATATCTATCTCTAGAAGATTCACGAAGTATTGACTCCTATATGAGACCGGCCGTGAGTGGAGTTGGTGGGTTAGTCAGTGAGTTGACTGGAATTACTGAGTCTCAGTGAACATTCCCAGTAGTTCTACAGCGAACTGTATTGCATGTATTTTGTGGCGATTTAGCAGTTGTGTGTCAAGTTTAACTGCTGTTTGTGCTCTATTGTTGTGTATAGAGCTGTATTAAGATTATTGTTGTGTATAGAGCTGTACTAGAACGAGAAGTTCTGGAGTTGTAAAGGAATCTGGGAAGAGTTATATTGAAATAAATTTCTGCGAGTTTTGATCTGCTTTGGCTTCAAATCTTTTGAACCCGTCCACGCAACAATACTTAGTATTCTTTCCCTTTCTAAGACGTTGTTGAGAAAATCCAAACGAATATATAAACATCAATAGTGCTTCAGCTGTAAGGAGAGTGAAATGGGCTTCATCTCCAAAATCTTTATATTACATTGAGTTTCACTGAGGCCCCCTCCCCACTAACTGACGGAAAAAATATATGTTAATAAAATTCTTTAGAATTCTTTAAAGAATATTTCTTGGACGAACTTCAACCAAATTCCAAACATGTTCCATCTCAATAAAAGATCATGTATTCCATTTACTACATTGTAGTAATTCTGATTATTAACTCATTTTTATGAAACTTATATGAATTAACATAAAATTTAAATTTTTTTATCAATTATATACGATTTCTGAGGATAAGTAAAATATTTTAAATTCCCTTTTACGAGTACTGGTCAAACAACGATAATATAAATCTTTTCCAGGATCTGCACACCTTTTCCCCATGAACAGACGAATGACTAACATTAAATTTCATTCACCCCTTTTCTTTGCATTACTAAATATATAATTAAGACTCAAATTGTGGCATAATTTAAAATTGATGGAAATGTTCTTCTACTTCTTATTGTGTCCGCTAATTTATTGCTAAATATGACCTAATCAATAGGCGCCGATAGAATTATTGTCAGGGGGTACAAGGGGGTAAAATTTTTGTTTTAATCTTGATTTTTCAATTGGTTATCTCAACGAAATTTGAATTAATAGTTGCGTATTAAATTCTATGTAAAAATTAAATATTTTAAAACCTATATAATGTTTCCATTGGCAATGAATCATATCACTTTTCTTCACATCATTTCTAATTATCACGCCCTTTGGGGACTCCTCAGCATCTTCCTAACGGCGCCCATGAACAAATATTTTACAACTCTTACCTCATTTACCCTTGCCTGCTATACAGAAGCAATCCACTCTATAGCTTCCTATGTCCAAGTCTAATCCATTCTGGTCTTCTTACTGTTTTTCTCCCCGCAACAAACTTACTTAAAATCCGTAATCACGATCAGCCAATAGACGCCACAATCACAGTCATGGACTGAATTTAGACAAGTTGCATGCCCTTGCTTATTAGGATGGTTCGAAAACATATATATATATATATATATTTTTGAAACGGATTACGTGAAAAAATTTGTTACATATCTTGATAAGAAAAACTGTAATATATATATATATATTAATAATATACCTCAAAGTTTGGAGAAAATACAAAAAACAACTATTTTTCCTAATTTATTTTTAATTTCTAAACGTTTATATGTTTGAAAGGAGTAGTTTGCAATGTGTAGTGAAAGGGTGGAAAGCACTAATTTATGCATTTTTAAAACATATATTAATAATTAAAACTATCCAAAAGTAAAAATTTTGTGTTAAAAATAATAGTTTTTCTGTAAAATGGGTACTAACGTAATTTCATAGATTAAAAAAAAAAAAAAAAAAAAAAATGCTTTTATTTATTTGGTTCACTTTTTCTCGAGCTTTCTATCCCAATGATGCACTTTGAAGGAAACTGATGTAGAAAAGTCGGCAATTACGAATCTTAAAAAACAAGGTGTTGTCCTAACGTCTTTGGCGTCAGCGCCTTTCACTTTTTGTGTTGTCTCTACACAAGCGTTCCACAGCTTCTGAGTGACAAGGAAACGAGTTGAAGTCTGATTTCAGTGGTCCTCAGTAGAACAGAAAAGCTGGCCAATTTTGCTAGACATAAGCCAATCCCGATGTGAAACGTTGTGAATCGGTGGTTGGAAACAATATTGGCCAATCTCGCCCAATTCTGGATAAAATATAGAAGAGGTTTTTAAATGTCGATGCACAGTTTTAAAATTAAGATATTGTATTTATGAGAAAGAAAGGTCGGAGAATAAAAATATGTGGTGGTTTTGACATATTTGTTTGTTGAAAGATCGAGTATTTTGGAACTATGCTCAGCCAGAATTGGCGAATCTTCCAGTCTACCCCTGTTTCCACTAATATACAGCTGTGCTACCTCGGGTGCGCCAGTCTTTACTAACAAACGCTCGTTTCCACTAATACAGCTGTTTGTTAGAAGAAAGGAGGAGTCCTGTTACAAGCATTCCAATTAATTATGTCTACGTAATCATCAGTGGCAATAAAGTGAAGTTTGGTTGCCTTGAAATGCCTGATTTTTCTCTAGGAAAGTTCTCGCTATTTCAGAATCCAATCCCCAGTTCTCTTGCATCTCTCCTTTCGTCCAAAATCAATTTTTTGGGGTGAGAGAAGGAAGCATTTCGTACAATAACCGAGTTTAAAACTTCCAGTAAATATTCATGGAGGTATCGAGACAATCGATTGCCTCATATATGATTAACATCTTTTTTTTTTTAATTCGAAATCAATGTGGCATGTAACAATTTAAAATAAAGAATACCACTTGCTTGAGCTCATCCGATGGTTTACATTCACTCACATATAGTCTAAGTACTTGGTTTTCTGTTGTTAGCCATCTGGAGTCGGGTTTGCTAGCTGCCAAGTCATTGGCTTGACCTAATCGCTGCAAAAATATCAAGAAGATATAACTGGTCTATTCTCAGTATCTTCATCTTAACTTGAGGAATTGAACATTCAACACGTATAAAATCAGCTTGTGGAAAATTTTCACAGGTCTTCAATTTTTGACCTATGAAAGCTGTTTGTCCTGTTGTAGTACTACTATCTACGTGTTGAAATAGGGGTCTGAATGGTAGTTCATTGAGGTATGGGAGGCCTATATATCCCACTGTAATGGTCTCCCAACGTGCAATTTGATCTATCAGATAATTTCCAGGCAGTTTTAATGGCAGTCCCAATCGCAGCCATTTGCGCCAATCACAGTCATGGGCAATATGATCCAATGACTAAGCATATAAGTTTATGAACTTCAAAGGAAGGGAAGGCGCCATGAGAAAGGCCACTCACATTTAAACTCGCCAAAACACAGTTTTTATCAATGTTTTAAAGGTTATGCGCGAACGATTATTATTGAATAATTACTAATTTGATTTTTTTCCCAGGTTCTTTCTACTTCATTCGACACAATACAAACTAATGCACCTCGATAATTTAGAAATTGATGTATTCTACAATGGAAAAAAGGTATTTTTGTATTTATTCAAAACTTTGAAGTGAATGCTTGAAGTAAATAAAACAATTTTAACAAAAATATGTAAGAAATAGCGTTAGTATCTATTTTATAGAAAAATATTTGTTTAACAAAAAAATGTATTTTTGAATATTTTCAATTATTAATATATGTTTTCAAAATGCATAGAATAGTACTTTCCTATGTTATACCACCCTTTCACTACACATTGAAAACTATTGCCGTTCAAATATATAACGTTTAGAAATTTAAAAAAAAATTAGAAAAAATAGTTATTTTTCGTATTTTCTCCAAACTTTGAGGTATATATATATATATATATATATATATATATATATATATATATATATATATATATATATATATATATATATATATATATATATATATATATATATATACATATAACACTTATATATAAAAAAACTTATATATATATATAATATATATATATAAGGTTTTTTTATCAAGATATGTAACAACTTTTTCCCCCTAATGCATTTCAAAAATAAGAATTTTTTTTTCGAGCCACCCTATTTCTTATTAAACTGCTTGATGGGAATTTTCACAAACAAATTAAAATGTTAAAGAGAAACCAAACTTATCTCCCCCTCCCTTTCCCCCCCCCCCCCCATAAAATCCTCTTAATTTCAGACTATATAATCTATATATTGTCAGAATGTCAGTAGTCCCACATTATTCCCCACTGCATGCTGCATTTGCCCCACAAAAAACATTTGAAACACCTTTATCAACTTCCTTACAGACATTTTTTTTTTTTCTCAGAACCTTCTTTCCTGTTCTCTTTCAGACAAGCTTGAAATAAATATTTTCTTTGTACACGCATCTACTTCCTTCATATGCCCAAACATCTAGTTGACAGAGCTTTTGTTAGCAGTTGAAATACATTGGGTGATCCGGCGCTCATTTTAACTATACACATCAGAATACAAGACTATAAAGTTTCAGTTTCAGTTTACATGGTAAAAACTGATTAATACTATCCTAGTGAAGATTTAAAAATAAAACCAAAGATTATTGCAACGGATTTCATAACAACCTTAAATGTGTATAGTGTTAGACTAAACGTTATCAGTTAACAAAGGAAAGGAATTTCTCTATCCATTTGCTAGTAAAAAAAATTTGTAACACCCGATAACATTTGAAGTCACTAAAATACGCATATAACGCGTATGAGAAAAATTTTAACCAGTGATAAGTACAATCAAGTGAATAGATAGTGAAGCATTGATAATGTGACAGTTGAGAAAAAAATAGTTTCACTAAAAACTGATAAAGGAGTAGTTCAAAAGTAACCAATAATTCATGAAAAGAAGTATTATTGCGAACATTTAGCTGCTGAATAATATACTGAGAAAGTTCGGCTTAACCAACTCAGCATTACAATCCACAGATTCTCCTGAAATATTGAAGATTGATGATAGATCGTATCAAATACACTCACTGAACAATCAATGAAAGGAACTATCAAAATAGTACGAAGGAACTTGAAGAAGAAAGGCAACAAAAAATGGGTAACAGAGAACAATGAAAAGGCGCAAGTAACCGTGCCTGATAAAACTGTGGAAGAAGTTGTCAAGGAAGCCAAAAAGAACCTTTTAGAGAAAGGCACACTTACTGATAAAGGTTGGATTTCAGGAGGAAGATTCTCAGATGTGCACAGAGTCGTCCACAAGAAAAAGAACACTTCCTTAGCTTGTAAAATAGAACTCGACAAGCTTTTTGGCCACAGAGAAATGGAACTGTGGGCAATGGTCAACGGCCACGCTGGCATCATGACCCTTTACAAAGTTTCATCGAATGTCGACACCATCACGTTCGTAATGCCTTTCCTTTCTAAAAATCTGGTGAATGCAGTGTTCAAAATGCGGAAAAGGAAGGACAAGTTAAGTTTGAAGTGCATAAAAGGATGGTTTATGGACGTACTGGGAGCATTGGAATATCTCGAGTATCGAGAGATGTGCCACATGAATTTGACCTATAATGATGTCTATATTAGAAATGATTCAAAAGCAGTCCTTGGTGGATTTACATGGATGAATTCGCTCAGGAAACCTCTTAGTAGGTAAGACGTTATCAGAAAATCTTATTCTTAAAAGGTTTAGAGGTAGGGCACTTTGTTTTAACGAAGGTAGATTCCAATGTTTCGCCTTTGCTTTTAAATAATTGTAGATTAAATTTGCTATGTATTATTCTTGTAGATTAGTATCCAGGTAAGAGTAATTCGTGTATATAGGTTGAAAGTCTTGATCTACATCCGAAGCGAAATGATATATACTGTTCGCTCACGAATGCTAGTCATACATTCAAAAACAGATACAAAGCTTGACTGTTAAACATCTGAGGTGCGTAAAGCCGCTATTTTACACTACAAATTAGACTTGATCAACTCTTTTATAGACATGATCTATTGAAGTTACCAGAGTAATACAAAAACAAGATTTCTATGTAATAAGTTTTTCATAAAAAAGGCGTTTACCCCCTTATTTTATTATTATTATTATTATTTGAAGATGAACATCTATTAGCAGAAAGATACGATACTTATAATTTTAAACTTCAAAATGTTTTAATGTGCTGTTTCATCATTTCAGGATAAATATAGGTCTGTCTGAAATACTTTGTCCCCCGGAGGCTTTTAAGAGAATAGGAGTGGGAAACGGAATTGATGGCAGAGCAGTAGACATGTGGGCATTTGGAATGCTTGCAAGTGAAATACTGACATTTTTTTCACTGGATGGCGTAAAGGAATGTAAAAATTGGAGAAGTCGTGTGTGGCCAACAATGTGTTACATACTGGAGGTACGATAAATTTCTTTCCTTTTTCGATTCTTGTGTAAAATAAACTTCGCTTTCAACGAAGGTTTTTTTCCCTGACTTGAAGCCCTACTGAGCTCCGATTAGAATTTAGATTTTGTTCAATTTCAGGTATATGAATAGTCCAGAGTAAAAATGACATTATTTCAGTAGTGTCAATTTCGAGAAAAATGCAAATGGAAGGTTATAATCTTATAAGAATGCTTTTCTCATGGATAAATTTATTTTTAGTGGTGTTATTTTGTACAGAAAAATGATAGCATACAGTAAGCACGAGCGACAAGATATCACCAATAGTTCAATTTCATGTAATAGGACTAAAATTGTTTTTTCCTTGAAATGATGTTATTAATTAACGACCACTTCACACATCAATGTTATTAAATAGGAAGCACAATAATAAACAATTAGCGAAATTCGAAAATGATTGCAAATTAATAGTTAAATATTGAATTCTGATTTCGATTGGAACGGAGAGCCTTTTGATAGGCTACTCCTTTTTTGAAATGTAATAACTAAAACGAAGAGTTGATGACATTGAAAATGAATTGCAGGTTGGTCTACAGTATAGGCGCATTGTCTAATAGTTAAAGATTTAGATAGGGCTTACTTAGATGAGCGTCTTGAAAAGTATATAAGTTAGTCTTAAAGTGTATAATAGTGACCTATTGGTACGTAATCCTGATTTGTTATATTTTCAGAGACTACCTCGACTACCTCGAGACTACCTCGTCTTAACCAGCTAAATTCGATTCTGCAAAAAGTAGACGCTGAGTACTATGTAGACCAGTTTTTAATTTTAGCTATTATAATTAAAAAAAGGTTCTTGGAAAGTAATGAATATTTCCGATAATACAGTTTTAACAGATAATTTACAATCCGTTTTATAACGTACCTCTTTATGTTATTTAGGAAAGGAATTTCGGAATGCTGATGCGCGACCATTTCAAATGGATTCGATTGAGTGAGACAGAAAAGAAGTTGGCTGCAAATTTCATCTACAGCTTTTTAAAAGAGGATCCCAGTACGCGAACTCGGCCCGCTTTTGCTATGAATCATCAATTTCTAGAGAGAGGAATGGACCTAGGGCCTGCTATAGACAAAATGTGGACCAATCACAGTTTCTCTTTCATGCTGTAAATGTATGCTTTTTTACTGTACTGAAACTAATCGTACATTGTACCATTTGACCCTTATGCATCATTTTAATCATATCGATGTAGAACAAAACTAGTTTGAATATTAAATGCATCGAACAATAAATCCATTTTACAATAGTCTGAGAGAACGTGACCATTTTTTGGGTAAGTATTTGAGCCACTAATTTTGCATACTACAATTTCATTATCATTTGATTGGTTGGTTGTATTCAGATTATCTGGCGCCGTCAGCAACACGAGGGCTATAATGCGCCGAAACTTTCGTCATTAGACAAGCCAACATACATTTACAAATATCCATGCCTAATACGGGACTCGAATCCGCAACCTCACGGTCTAGAAGCCAGCAAGCTAACCACTACACCGTTTGGTCGGCTCATTATCATTTGAACTACAAATCAAGAACTTGGCTGATTGGTAGTGATGGTTATCTAACCAATCAGAGCCCCAAAAACCACATTCAAAAATTGGAAATGCAAATAATTTGTCAAATATGCTATAACTAAAGGCGAAACTGACGGGCCAGCAAAGACCTCAATGAGGGAATAGGAAGGAGCAAAAGGAGGCTGCGACTGCAGGCGGACCGAAGATTCGAGGATAAAATCAAACTAGTATATAAAAATATGAAAATAACTCTAAACAACAACATCTAAATTAAAGTTAAAAAATTTTTATTCCAAAGAAAACCGTGTCAAATACTTTAAAATGTTATAAATATTTAAAAAAAAAAAAAAAAAAAAAAAAAAAACGTATACCCCACCTCTTTCCCGTCTTGTTTCTCTTTGGAAACAGGTTGAATTAATAAAATATCTCATTATGAAATAGATATCTCAATGAAGAGTAAACGTTTTAAGATATATTTCTGTATTTAAGAATAATAATCTTTAAAAAAAAAGAGAGAGAGGAAGACATATGAAGCGTCTATTGAAAAAGGATGAATATAATATACACGAAATATTTATTAAAAAATCATTTTTTTGTTTAATATGTTTTGTAAATGAAAATTGTTTCTATTATATATAAATGAAATGGTAAGGAAATATTTTTGTTATTTTAATCCTTTAGAACCTTACAAAAAAAAATATTTTTTTTTCCTCAAGACAATTCCTTCCTCCACGGTTGCCCCTTTCATTATCATATAACTGTGAAAAGCAAATAATTTTGAAGTTGAAATCTCCTTGCTTAATTTTGTCCATGTGAGCATAACTCTTACAGTAATACCGCAAAATCTTATAATTTTTTTCTTCTTTAAGATAATTCCATCCTCCATTGTTACCTCTTCATTATATCTATGAAAAACAAAACTAAGTTGAAATTAAAACATTCCTCTTACAAGAAAATTCTAATCTCTTTATAACGTGAACAAATATAAATGAAAAGATGCACGCGCATCTAATTAATCTCAATAAGTATATGGCACCATCACACAGCTTTACAGAATGTGCAGTCAGTGATCAAGATAATTCTTATAATGATTTATTAGCCCAATAATATACAGGAAAGGACATTTCTCTTGCATAACACTTTAACGGATTTATTAAGGTTGGTATCAATATCTAAAAGAATGTTTGAGTGATTCCATTTTCTTAGGATATTATTTGGTTTTGTTCATGCACAATTTTCGTCATCAAGTACGTAAGTTGATGACCCACAAAAGAGTTTACTCCCTCCGAACTCGCGACTCGACTCGAGACGATTAAATAAGTCTCTTTTGCAGTTCAACTTCACGACCCATTATTAAAACAGCGAAAAGGGTACATTTTTTTTTTTTTTTTAAGATACAAATAGTTTTGAAATATTTAACGCAGGATCTGAATGTCAACCGTTTCAATCCGGTTTTGAAGATCTCTCCGGTTACACAATCAATACCCAAACAGCCATGTCTTCGATTTGTTGATAAGATGATACTGAAATACTATACAAAATACAAGAGTGTCTGAAACACATACTCCGAAATGTTTACTTATAAAAGTTTAAAAGAATACAAGAGCCCGATGATAAATAACTACTTGAAAAGGTTTTCACCAGTTTATTTTATAATAGTCTTTTATAGAAATTTTTTGTTTTCAAACCTACACTTATCAATTCTCTGAGACCTTCTTGAACAAAAATGTCAAATTATCCATGCTAACTGCTTATCAGTGAGTGGCGTATAAGGATGGCTATGTTGTCATTCTGGCGTTGGCATTAGGTGAAGGTGGATATCTTTCAAAGATGCGAGGAGCTTTAAATACTAGAAAGAAAATGCACGTGTGCAATGGGGGATACGTCTGCAAAAGAGAAACTTGTCATGAAAATTAATTTCTTTGGGAGTCCATAAAAAACACTTGAATTCTTTTGCACCATTTTTAAGAACCCCACATCCTTTCCCACGAGACTCCTAAGGGATGATATAGATCAACCCCTCCCAATTTCTTAAGCAACTCTTGAGAAAACATCAGAGCGTATGACGTATATGATTGAAAATACTACATACAATGCATTTGCTAGTTTCCCCTCCAATTCATAAAATATGAATATTGTCTTGCGCAAATTCATGAGGACTATATTGCGCCAGAAAATTGTTAAGATCAAGATGTGTGTGAAGGTATTTCGGAGAGGTTTTTCAAGGGGAAATGGCAATGCAATAGCCTCTCGAATGTGAGTAAACTCAGAAAACTACCAAGAGATAGCTCGACAACGTACTTGAGATTTTCTGTCACTGTCGTCACCGCTTTGGGAGTATCCTGCTTTTTTGACCAAGAGTCGGGTACGTCAAAGTAATTACTTTTACACTCTTTTGTGAGGTTTATGTTCGAAAATATTAACGCCAGATCTTTATATTAGATATATTTTTAAATTTCAACTCGTCCAAACTCAATATTCTCCTTCATGTGAAACTATGTGACACATCCATTATGTCTCGATCCCTTAATTGCTTCACTTGGTTTTTGAAGAGTTCGTTAGTTCTTATAGTGAAGTACTATAATAAGGTTACTTACAAAATGATATGAATATTAATCAGTTAATCTGAAACCTTACAGGTGACCGATTAGACCAAATCTCGAGTATGAACTGTTATTCAGTCCCCCCCCCCCCCCAACCCTCTCCCCCCCCCCCCCCCAAAAAAAAAAATTAGAAAAGAAATTGACTTATTAGAAATGGCTCAGCGTATATAAAAGAGGTATGAATTTTAGGGCTAGATTGAGGAACCTGAATGTGTATACGTTGGAGGAAAGAAGGACTTGAGAGGATCGAATTTAAATGTGTAGATTCATCAAATAGGGTGATTTCAAAGATTTAAAGTACAATACGAGGGAAATTACGAAAGATCATACTTAGTTACTTAAATCTTATTTTAATTTAGAGACCAAAGAACACTTTACAACAGAGTGATTGATCAATGGAAAGATCTATCGAACCCCATTGTAAATTACACAGGAGTTTTAAAAACATTACTTAAGAGGTTAAACTGTCTAGTGAACCTGCCTATATATGCTTTCAACCTGTAGTTTGTCGTCATATTTTGTATTTATAATGAATTAAAGAATATTTGAACAGTTAAAGCAGGAGGGGAACACAATGGAGGCAATTTCTTGAGATTATGAGAGTGAATATGGATTTGATTTTGGCCTAGATAAACGATTAAGAGGACGTAAAGAGAGTTCAATTGAGAAAGATGTAAATGATACGAGAGAACATTTAAGTCCCCCTTACCAAAAAAATTTTACTCACCAATTGCGTGCGTCTCACGTTCCTCACAAGAACGGGAAGAAAATATTCAGAAAGTCGAAAGGCGGCAGTTGTACGAATGTCTTCGTCGCACTTGGATGTCAGTTTATTCAAAACCTTCAGTAGCCTGACAGAAAAATGTCGAACTTCGGGCTTCATGCTTTTGAATATCCTACAAAGCAGATTTAGACAACATTTCAAGAGTAAAAACATGTTAGTGAACAAAAAGTCATGTGACCTGAACTCCAAACTAGTTTAAAAGTTCCATTGCATTATGGGTTAATATACAATGCTAGCTTGTTTATACGACCAGCGTAGGCCTTTCACCCTTAGACCGAATATTTTTTTTAATAGTTGAAAAGTCACTAAAAAAAGAAATATTGATTCAACTGAAGAACTACAGAAGCTATGTAAGACCGAATAGGGCAATTAAACTTGGCACGAATATGTGCTGAACTTGAACTTAAATGAAGCATGAATTCCCATAGAATTACTATAGAAGCACTCTTTCGTTGACAGAGCACTTATGTTTAGAATATAATTGCCGTTTTCGTTCAAAAGCTACCCATATTTTTGCGAAAATGTCAAAACTAAAATTATGAAACTTTTTCCAATGAAAGTCTAGGAAATTCCTATTGTTTATAACCCCAAAAATCAAAATTTCAATTAATCCTTTTTAAGGCAGTGGGAAGTATACTTCTCGACAATCGTCAATGCCTTCATTCTCTGGAAAGTAAGTAGAAGAGATTTGGCACCACAAGACCAATTAAATTTTCGACTTCGACTAGCACGACAACTCATTTCTGTATCTTCAAGTCGTAAACGCAAAGGACGACATGTAAGTTTCCTAAGCAGCAAGAAAACTGTTCCAGATGATGAATGATTGACTGAAGTTGGTGACCATATGCCAACTTTACAAAAAACATACATAGACGTTGCCGTTTGTGCTCTACTAAAGCATATGAGAAGAGAACAAAACACGTTTGTACAGCTTACAATGTCCCACTATGTGTTGATCCCCGTTTTCTGAAATTTCATGGAAAGTGATAGGTAAAAATTCTTAGATTTTTGAATACAAAATGCATCGAATTTAGAATTCCTTTTGTATATTTTAGTACTTGCAAATTATGCTTCATAAATATCATGTAATGCGATATAAAAAGAAATTCAGAACATAATATGTCCTATTTTTTTAATAGCTTCCAGTAAGCGGTGGAAAACATACTTCGCACCAAAAAAATTTTAAAAGTCAAATTAATTTTAGGTAATAAGCTAAATTAATTTATTTTTATAAATAAATTTCATACGTTATGCTGGCATATTTGCATTTGAGCCAGGGATTCAGAACTTGTCTGTTCATTTGCAACTTATCTGCATCAATTTGAAATGGAATTTGGGTCACAATTCCCTGTACAAATAGATGAAATCGAATTTTACTCGTCCTGACGTGACCTCTCATTTGCCATATTGCACTTCTTGTTATATGTGTCTGTAATATTTGTATAGTTTCTCAACACAGTACAGCTGTTCACCCACTTTTGTGCCACCTCCACGGGCTTAGTTGAGACCAATGCGTCCGAGGTATGCCTGTCTGCATGCCCTTGTAGGCTGCTCCACAAAGCTTTCCATTCTTTACCTTTCACTTTCTTCCACAAACCCTTCTTAAAAGACTTCAGATATTTCTGCAAAAATAAAATAGTAATCGATGATTCAATGAACACATTAAAAAAAAAAACCTCATCAATAGTAGTACCATAAAACGGGGAGAATAACTACGCTGGAATGAAAAGGAGCAAAGCTTCATTAAATGACAAAAAAAAAAAAAAAAAAAAAAATAGTGTTCTACCCGAGTGGCTTGGTGGCTTGGCGTCGTTGTTGTGCATAGATCTTAGCTTTTGACGTTTGAGGTAATTACTGTCCGGGTCTAGCTATTTGGCCGATATAAGGGTAGGACGATTTCAACCTTTCACACTCTCATGGTGCCAGTACACTCTTGCCGAGACAAGACGAGCCGCTGCGAGTGGGAGAGTGTACTTGGTGCGCACGGCTTCTTCTGTCCTGAGTCAGGGTACACTCTCCCACTCGCAGCGGCTCGTCTTGTCTCGTCTAGAGTGTACTGGTACCATCAGCAACTGGGTCGAACTACTTTCCTCCCGGCCAACTGACGGGAACAGTGGACATGTATGTAGAAATGGCTTTTTAGTGAAAGTTACTGTCTCAACCCAACTTGTTTTAATTGGAAATAAAATACTTACAATAGCACATTAAAACATACTAAAAACTGACATTTATGGGAGCAAAGAAATTTTTTTTGTAATACTTTTTGTAATCTCTTCAAATAAGGAGGGAAAAGTGGAGGAAAATTAAAATGAAAGCTTGATTTTTTTTTTTTTTTTTTTTTTTTTTTTTTTTTTTTTTATGGTGATATTATTAAATTGCTTAACTTTGTCTTCCTAATGTATTCCCTTTTTGACACTGCCCGAAGACTTTTTTTAGAGATTTTTACAAACATATTTATAGAATTGAATAGTATGAGTTATTATTGGATTGATAGTACCTTTAGTGTAGCCAAGAGCAACAGAAAGTGTTCCTGAGTAAACAAATAAACGTAAAATATTGTTCTGTTTGTTAGTTACCACGCAATTAGCACCCCGTTATTATTTACTGAGGTATATCGTTTCTTTTGAACATACTCTCTATATAATATTTTGGTCAGCTACAACCCATTATAAGTGTTAAAATGATGCTGAGGGGTCTCACATGAATTGCCGCCATAGCGATGATAGGCGAGTTTACGATCTCATCCAACGTCCTCCACTTTCCCTTTTTCAACTTCTTCACCAGCATTTCTGTGAGCTTCTTCTCCTCATCGTTAAACACGATCCTACACAACGGATCGAGCTGCCCGTTCTTGTATATGTAGTAGAGAAGAGCCTGAAATTATGAGTTAGACCATGTAGTCAGGGGCGTACTAGGTCATAAAATCAGCCCGATGATTTTAGATTTGTGCTGGCCCAAATTTTCAATATCATCATTAATAAAATTTTAATAAAATAATTTCAATAATTACGAAATTTTTAATAATTAAATAGTTTTAATAATTAACATATTTCATTATTTAAATATTTGTATTTGATAATTGATTTCAATAATTAATTATTTCATTTATAAATTTAAAAAATTGAATTGTTATAATAATCAGTTTAACAGAATAAAATTTTCTCTGTCTCTAATATTTATATTTCCTTTGAGAGAACTTAGTTTCCATAAGTCATTGATAATTTGTTGCAAAAGCAAAGAAATATGAATTATAAAATAAAGAATGTCCAGGAATTTAACTAGAGGCTTATTAGAAAGTGACATCCGAACTGATAATAAATATTTAACCATAAAGGCTATAAAATAAGTAAGAAGAAATACGATAATATATAAAGCTTAGTACGTCTACTTTTCTTAGAACCTCTTACTAACCCTACGAAACGAAAGGCTTCACCTGGGGGTAGGAGACGGGGAGGGAGGGGGGAGGTAATGATTGGTATATGGATGCATTGGGCATTTTAAAAAAACGTTAAGGAAACAAACAATTTATATTAAAAAAATAATTAAAAACAAACTTCGTATCTGACCGGCCCATTTTTTATAGACACTGTGGCCCGGTGATTGCACCGGACAACCCTATGGCCAGTACGCCCCTTATGTAGTGTTCCAAAATAAGCGTCTTTTTTAAGGTGGGGGGGGGGGGGAGAAAAAGAAGAAAAGAAAGAAAAAAACAGGTCAAAAACCTTATAAAACATTTTTTTTTGTCCTTCGTCCTTTTTTATAAATGAAATACTTCAATTTTAAACTGAGCATCAACATTTTAAAATGACATTATTTAATGAAGAATTTTATAATTAAATATTGACAAATTACCTTTGGAATTAGCATTTTATGAGTGCTGCTTGATTAACTGATTTACTAAAAGCCTGCGTGTTATTTTGATGCTAGGATAAATTTACACAGTTTAACTGATGAAATATCTAAAAAAAACTAACAATATACACTGATTTTTATATAGAGCAAATGGAAAATAATTATTGGGGTGTTGTAAGAAAACCCAGAGAAATCCAATTTTGGGGTTTTGTATGGTTATTTATAGAAAACCAAATTAAAGGTAATCCTTTGTCCAAATCCTATTTTCAACCCATACATGAGCTTCATATGGGACCCTTATGTACATTCGAAATTCACTTGGGTAAATTTTTAACACAAAATCTTCAACTATCACAAATCCTCCGATATACTGTCATACATACGGTTTCGTATTTTGTTTATATTTCTTAAAAATTCTTAATCTGTATAAAATGCTCTTTCTATATCATTGATATACCATTGTAACGTTTTGTATAGAAAAACGAAAATGTAATTGTGTGTGGTGTGTATGCATGCGTGTGTGTTTTCTTCTTTTTTTGTCAACATGTTTGGGCTAGATTTTTTTTATTAAACTTTAAAAATACATTAAAAAAAATAGCGGGAGAAAATAAGCTTACTTATTACCCGCTTTCAGAATTTAAAAAAAAAAAACAAAAAAAAAAACTGACCAAAAGTCAGGGCAACTTTTAATTCTCTCTTTCCATAAAATAATAAGTTCTTAGAGAAATAGAATAGGTTGGAAATGGATCCTGCAGTGCTGCCATCTATAGAGCAGTTATGTAACAAGTTATGCATGGATTTACAAAGAATGGGACTTGCCTTCTTCTTTCAGACCAAGACGTTAAAGATTTAAATGCAGCGTTGGATTTTGAGAGAGTAAAATAAATTTTAATCTCTCCTCCAAATACATTATAATTGTAGGAAGAAGAAAAGAAAAAAAAGAAGAAAAAAATAGAGGGAATGGCTTCTCTAGGACAAGCCATTCACGTATTCTTAACACGGTATTTGCTTCTTTTCAGCTTGGTAAGGTGTTGAGGGTATGAAAGCGAGGTCAGTTTTAATTTACCATTACCATTGAGAGTGAATGCTAGTAATCTGAAACGTTTTGGGTATAATAAATGGCATATAAATCATGGCTACTTTGATTCCCTTTTTCAAAACCGATTCCTTCCCGTTGAAAATTATGCGAACATCCCAAATAATAAAATTTTTATATTTTGATACTAATCTTAGTAAAAAATACTTTATACCCACAAATATATATTTTTTTAAAGTTATTGTCCTTCCAAATTCGAAATATGTAAAAACAAAATTATTACCTGAAGCGCTGGGTGAAGCTTGCCTTCTGGATACGCTGATCTTTTGAATTTTGCATGAAAATTTAGCCTGAAGTTGAAAAGCAAAAGAGTAAAAATAAAGTTATAAAAGTTGCAAAATTAGAATTTCAGGACAAAGACTACAATTATGCAACTGGAGTGTATAGGTGCTAAATGATGCTGATTGGCCAATGGCCATTCTTCAAGATTGTTTCTTCTGGAAAACAACGTTAATCAAAGTACCGAAAGTATGGGACAGTTCATGAATCTTAGTATGGCATATATATTAACTAATCTACTGGCAATATTTTTACTGATTTTATTTAATTGGTTTGAAATTGAATAGTCATCTTAATTTACTTTTAACTTTCTTTTTATAACTGATTATTTTATTTATAAATTAAATAACAGTTACTTTCTTTAAAACACAGTGTCTTAGATACTCAGAGGATGACACTTTTGTTAATGTTAATACTTCCTTCAACTAAATTGGTCCAATTCCGAAAGATTCAAGAAATAAATATATATTGACTTAAAAGTTTTCAAATATTTGGCGATAAATAGTGAAGAAATGACTTTTTACTTTCAATTACTCATATGTTTTATACACAGGGTAATAAAAGTAAAGCATTCGGTCAACAAAAAAAAAAAAAAAAAAAAAAAAAAAGATTTTTTTTTGCATTCTTTTTTTTTTTTTTTTTTTTCGCATTTTTTTTTTTTTTTTTTTTTGCATTTCTCCACGTTTAGGAAAACCCTGATTTCAAAAAAGTGATCTAAAAAAAATGTCTATCTTTGTTTATGTAAGTATATGTGCGTCTGTGGTCAGCATAACTGCCGAATAAATTGACCAACGATGTCGCGCATGCGCATAAGCTAGCTGCCATTGAAAAAATCATGTTTTTCAATAATTGCTAAAAAACAGCTCCAACGATTTTGATAAAAATCACTGTACTAATACCTCTTAATGTGTTCTAAGCATTCCCACCTTCGAAATTCTCGTAAAAATGCTTTAATGGCGTTAAAAGTTGAAAATTGAATGCCTTTAACACAGAGTTCTCTTTCCTTGAGCATACCTCATCAACGACAAATTTTTCTCCTTTCCTAAGTTTCACTTATTGGAAAGGATAATATAAAAATTATTAAAAAGTATATCGCCGAGGCGATATTTTCCTACACATTTTGCCATCAATTTTTACCAGAGTGAAATTGCCTACGTTTTCCGAAATTTGACACGATTTAATGTATCCGTGCCGTGATTGGAAGTCAAGAGCTATCCTAGAATGAGTTTAATTATAAAAATATATAATAATGAATGGACTATTTGCGTTACAATGCTGCATTAACTTAATCTAATTAAATGCTCAAAATGCAAAGAAAAATACGCAATCAAAAAAAGTAGATTTAACATTTAAGTTATGTATCTGACATGGAATGTGTGTCTGAAAACCCCCCTTGCCCCTGAAAATTACCGAATACACTACTGTCTTCTCGTGATTGATACAAACCAATACAATATTATACATGTTGACCTCCTTGTGATTCAAAAATTGCTCCCTTTATAAGAAATCCTCTTTCAAATGTTGGCTTTTCAGGACAGAAACGTAACATATAAGCTTTTTAACACCAAGCATAGTGTTAGCAAAAAAGTTTTTGAAAATTAAATTAGGCATAATCTTAGCACACATACACATACAAAAACGCTAGCCGAAAAATTTGGACGTTGATTGGTGATTGTAAATTTTCTGATATGATTTATTTATTTTTTTGGGTTGTTAAACATATGCAATGTTTTCAAATATATATTCTGTGATTTTGTTTAACCTCTGAAATTAATGTTTGAAAATATACCTGGGAGTTCCTCCAGTGTCATGGAATTTTCGATACCCAAAAATTGCAATTTTAAAGGCATTCATATCAAAACTGGTTATTTTCTTTTGAAAAGTATTATTTGTTTTATTTAGTTTTGAGAGTGTTTGATATGTAATGCTGCCATTACAAATGCGATAAAACATTTGCTTAAACAAAAAAGTATTAATAGCATTTTTATTCTGAATGCTTTATATGTGAAACAAAACACGATGTCTATTATAGTTGGGATTTTTATGTGTTATGAGTTTTCTACGATATCCAGTAAATTTTTACTTTCAATTACCCATATGTAAGTATAGGATTCGGTCAAAGAAAAAATTTCAATTTTTTTTTTTTTTTTTTTTTTTATCTCCCCATGTTTTGGAATACCCTGATCTCAAAAAAGTGATCTAAAAAAAAATGTCTGTCTGTGTGTACGTGGTCAGCATAACTCCCGAACAAATTGACCAACGATGTTTAAATTTGGTGAGCAGGTTGGTGATGGCCCAATGACCTATCATTAAGGTTTTCGTCAAAATCGCGCTTGCGCATAAGGTAGCTGCCATTGAAATAATCATGTTTTTCAATTATTGCTAAAAAACGGCTCTAATGATTTAGATAAAAATTTCTGTGCTAATGCCTCTTAAGGTGTTCGAAACATCCTCACCTCCGAAATTCCCGTAAAAATGCTGCAATGGCGTAAAATGTGGGAAAACGAATGGCTGTAACACAGTGTTCTCTTATTTGCTTAAACATAGCTCATGAACGATCGTTTTTTCTCCTTTTCTCAATTTCACTTCTAAGAAAGGATAATATAAGAATTATCGAAAAGTATATCTCCAAAATTTCCATTTTGGTGAAGTGTTTTTTTTTTTTCTTTTCGGTTCCCCCCCCCCCCCCCCCCCCCAAGTCCCATATTACAATTATCGCACAAAATAACGCCAAACTGGCCATTTTTCTAAGCGAATGATGGAAATATAAAAATGGTAAATGTTACAAATCCACATCAGTAATATAGTGTAATAGGAAGTTGTGCGATGTTCCACACCACTAGTTTTTACAATTTGCTATTCTCTTTTCAATCGTTTGAGGTCTAACATTATAATTTAAAACTGGGCTGGACATAATGTAAAATAATCTCTTTTTAATCATTTGAATTTAGCACTTCGTTCACCATACGATATCGATGTTAAAAATGCTGAGTAAAAAACGTAAGGATGCAACACCCGTCTCCTTCTCTAGCAATCCCTAATTTGCTAAGGAAAAAAAAATATTGAAAAAGTATGCAATTTTTTTCCTACAGAAATACATTAGATTTAGTAAAATTTCCTTTTTTAATAAATTTATACGATTTATTATGCTACATATCGCAGAAAATACAGGGTTATGCAAAATAGAGGAGCATGTGGTAAGAAATCAAGTACAAATTCAACGTTTGTGCGTAACAAATGATGCTTACTTGAAATGCACAAAATAACTTCGAACTTCCCCTTATCCATTGATGTACAGTATGTGGCACGCATCTATTGACATTCATTGGAAATAAATATTTAGAATCTGCTCCTTCATTTTCAATAACTGTGTACAGCTGTGTTTAATCTCTGAAATTAATGTTTGAAAATATACCTTGGAGTTCCTCCAGTGTCATGGAGATTGTAAGGCTTTGCTTAAGAAACACCACTTTAGATTATTCACTGATGGGTAGGAGAAATGCATTTTGAGTGGTTTGTTTATGGATAAGCTGAAATTTCTCCCAATCCACTTTATGGAGATTATTACGTTGAATGATTTCTCTCCAACAAACTCCTGTATTGAATACAATACTTTTTATGATCTTCAACTATGTCTGATCTGACCGACATTAACGAGCGTCATAATTTGAGAAAACCCCAACACTGAAAGTGCCTTTCGTGAATTTATTCGGTATTATTTGGAGATTTTTTTTTCACCTACTCAAATCAACTTAACTTTATAACCAATCATTTTGAAATGATTGAAAAAAATGAATTAAGCCAAGTAGTAAATTAAAAACCTGCTGCTGTCGAGAGCTTTGGTCTGTGACGTATTTATTTAAAGTTTATTTCTTCTGTCTTAACGGAGAGTGTCCTCTAGTGGGAGACATTAACACTAGTTGTGTTGTCTAAGATTATATTTCCTCTCTACAAATTTCTTACTTTTATCTCCTTCTTAAAGGAAGAGGAGAGAAGCAAAACATCAAAATGATCAAAATAATGTGTTCTGTTCAAGTCGGATCCGGATGCAGATGAGAATTAGGATGAAGGGATGATTAATAAAATTTGTGTCGTGAAAACAATGTTGGACTGCAATAGGATGGCCTCATTAAAATAATTGATTTCTTTGCATACCCGCATAAAATGGTATGGAAACCCTTGACAAATTATAAATTCCAATGTCATTGTTTTACTCTTGGTCATATATTGATTTGTTTTGGTTTGTCTCCCTGTTTACTTTTCTAAGCAAAGGTTAGTGGTTATATAATACATTTAGTATTTATTTATTTTTTAATTAAATTTTGCATGTTGTTTTTTATTTTTAAATAATACACACTTTTTTATGATCAGTAATAATTTTATCATTAAAAATAATACTTTAACATTGAAAACTATCTATAATTTTATATTTTTAGTTGTGAGCCTTGATATTCTTATCTATGATTTAAATGTTTTTCTATTTCATTCAAGTTTGATTTTAATTGAATCCTAAATACCTGTTTTCATGATTTTAGAAGATCTGAAATAAAGTTGCTTTTGTATCCTAGAATTATTTATTGTAAAAATTAAAGTATAACTTTACAGTTTAAAAAGTTTAGTGTTGTTCTCAAAGGGGATAGTTCAATAATTTACTTAAATGTGTGTGTTCGTGCAATTTATAAATTGCTCATAAACAGTTTCTCAATGTTGGATTTCAATATTTTCCCACAAGTGTAAGATATAGTGGAAAAATTTCGGGAGATCGCATGTATTTATTTTATAGCTATTAATACTTACATCATCATATATTGTGTACTTTGGATGTTCATTTAGATATTAAATATTAATTAATAGTAAAATTTTCTAGTGAACAAATACTAAAATTACAAATTCTAGAAGTGTGGGTGTAAAATCTCATCTTTTCCTTTATGATTAAGTGATTTGCATCATTGGTTTTCCACTTGTAGTCAACGTTAATGCATATTACTTTAAAAATTTAAAGAGCCTATTTATTGGAAAGATTGATTTCATAGATTTTAAAATATAAACATTTATCTTCCATGAGAAGAACTGAGGAAATTTATGAAGTAATTTTATTAACAAATATTTATGGTTTATTGTGAGTACCTACTGTAATTTATCATGAAAAACAATAAGTATGTGCAATGGAAGTTGATTATTGAATATGACAATCTGCACTGCATGTAACTTGCTATTTACTTAGAGAGTTAATGCATGTTTTATTTATCTTTAATGTAATTTTTATTAAAAAAAATAACCTACACCATTTGCAATTAAAAAAAAAAAAAAAAAGCCTGTAAAGGAACAAATTTTTCAGCTAACAAAGTGCAAGAATGTACACAGTCAGACCTTTCCTCACCATTACCAAATTATATAATTTGCATTAAAGAGCAAGTTATAAGTCAATATGTCAGAAAATAGTTACCTTGATAATTCTTTATTATAAAACTAATAAGTTCATTATGTTTATCTAACTGTGCTAACTGGTACCCATCTAACAAAAGAGTACTAGGCATGTAGTGGTGGCCATTGGCGGCTTCAAGGGGGGGCCATGGGGGCCATGGCCCCCTCCTTGAAGGGTTCCCTCTTCCTTCCTAGCCCTTTCAAATATCCCAAAACTCTTTGAGAATTTCCAGTTTAAAAAACGGTGAAAATACAGATTTTTAAGCACAATTTCATTAACGTAAATTTTTTCTTTACAGTACAAAAAATTATAGCCCCCCCCCCCCCTCAGAAAAAACCCTGGTTTTAAATGTATTTACGTACACAACACACG
Organism: Linyphia triangularis; assembly: GCA_963978545.1. NCBI lineage: Eukaryota > Metazoa > Arthropoda > Arachnida > Araneae > Linyphiidae > Linyphia > Linyphia triangularis. The sequence continues at coordinate 42,419,471 of OZ021731.1, forward strand.
ACACAATACCCGGTACACAACACAAGTACACAGGTAGTGACCATCCCCCTCCTAAACGACGATTTCCTTTTTCCCGGGGGCCTCTGCCCCTTTTTGGAACAACCATGCTCTTCTAAGCAACCATGGCGCCGAGGGTAATTTCAACACGTGATGTCTGGACTAGTGTGTGACTTTTGTCACTTGGGCATGGAATCGGTACTGTGTTATTGTTATAACTAGTTTAGACAGGCCATTTATTGTGAAAATATCTGTTGAACTAGCAACACTTTTATTCGTTGTTTAAAGATTTCGTGATCATTTTACCTCGAGTAATTAGTGACGAATATCTACAATATGTTTTCAAAAAGAAAAAATGAGAGCATTTTTAAATACTTCTCTAAAAAGAAATACTCAAATACCAGAAGAGTATTTTAGAATCTCGGTTTACATACCTTTATTGGATAATATAATTGAAGACCTAATAGGAAGATTTCCAAAAGAAAATTTGGATTGTTTTGGCTTTCGATTACTGATTCCAACCTCCGATATGGAAAAGCCAACAGAATCAGAAAGCAACGAGCTTTAAAACTTATTAAAGAAGTTCATACCAATTTTAGGACTGACACAAATGAGTGTTATTCTGATTGAAAGTGAGCTAGCACTATGGAGAGAGAAATGGAAAAAAGAAGAATAGCTCCCCACTTCTGCCATAGATACAATGAGAGCTTGTGACAAATATGTATATCCTACTATTTACGAGTTACTTAAAATTTTGGCAACACTACCAGTTAGCGTTGCCTCTGCTGAAGAAGCTTGATGAAGTTTCTCTACCCTTCGACGCTTGAAAACGTGGCTAAGAGCTAGAATGGGGGAAGAAAGGTTAGCAGGCTTGTTGCATACTCACAGAGACATAAACATTGATGTGAGCTGTGTCATAGGCAGATTTGCCAAAACAAAGCAGAGGAAATTGGATTTTGTTCTTTAGGCTTTCAAAGAGTAAAGAAGTGTGATTGTAAAACAATTATTAACTATTTTTATTTTTTGTAATTTCTTTGTTTTACTCTTTTCTTATTTTTCAGGAGAGCAATTCAAGCTTAAATTAACTTTTTTAATTCTGCATCAAATGAAAATTACTAATTTAGAAAATTCTACACTTATCATTGCAATCAAGCATTTAATCAGCAGTTAGTTTATTATAATTAGGTTACATAGTGCATACATTTTACGAACTTAAAGTTTAAAATGGCCCTCCCTGAAAAATGAACCTAGGGCCGCCTTTGGTGGTGGCGGTATGTGTACTGGTACTTTTTTGAAAACCGGTATGGCATGCCGTCACTTTTTTAAATTAATAATAACTAATAAAATTTAATGCTCGTATTGTGATATAAGTTAGTGAGAAAATAAATACGTAAACTAAGGGTATTTAGCTTTTTTTTTTTATGGTAAATTATGCAAATTTGCATTTTATAATTAAAAAAATCCCAGCTGCTATTGGGGTTACCGCCACAATCGAGAAGCTTGCGGACCTGTAAATTTTTTTTTATCACTACAACCCTGAAGAGTTCTAAAGATTTTCTGGCACAAGAGCCTTACTATGACTGTCCAGTGTTAGAATATCATTAAATCAAATTCTGTCTAAAGGATAAAATACTTTCCTGGGAGACTTTCAACTGGACCCAGGTTTGCTTCTCGATTGACACCCAACACAAGAACATTGTCGCAAGAATATGTCACAATCAGTTTCATGTCTATGCACTTTAAAAAGACAGATTTCAGGTCACTGCTAAAGTTTAGGCTCGATACCTCTTGCTTGCTAGTCAAGAACCTTTCTTCGTACACGTCACATATTAAACCTTACTATTATTTAAACAAAAGTAAAAGCAGTCTTTTACTGACACTTTATTCCATTTTGTTTCGGAAGAGTTTAATTTAGAGTTTAAAAAAATCAGAGCATCTGAATTTTGTTTAAAATGTAGTTTTATTTATTTTTAGTTTGACCTTTTAAATGGATCACAACGAAAATGAGGAAGATTTCGCTGGTCGTTTGTTACACCAGGCAGCTTTGTGGGGTAATGCAGAATTACTGGAAGATCTTTTACATGGTGAAATGGTAAGAAAGATTTGCTATCAAACATGAAACAAAAATCTTTTATTTTGTAGAAAGCACACTTTAAACTAATTTTTATTTCGGGTACTATCACTTTAGAAAATTGGGTATCAACAATCACTAAGTCTGAAAGTTGGCACAGTTATCACCAAGTTGAAATATTTATATAAAATAATATTTTAACCTTCTGGTCTTTTATTTTGATTCATTGGTCAAGGGTTCCTATACCAACCTTTTCGTGGATCGACATGTTATTAGTTTGAACGAGTTATTGCTGATTGATTTGACGATTTTTTTTCTGGTACCTGTCTACGGAAGAGTACTGAAAATTGTTTAACATTCTATTTTAAAACTAGCACAAAAGTATTCGATACAAATAATATATATATATTTTCACACTCATACTATCAGTTCTTGCTTTAATAGTAAAAAAAAAAAAACTTCCCAATTTAATGAGTTTCCTAAATTTTAGTAAAAACACATATTTAGTTGAAGACCAAATTTGTTTGCCTAAACTTCAGTTCTGAATCCGCTTAACTCATGGTTTGGAGATAAATTACTTCCTTTTCAATTTTTCTCCTATGGTGTATCTTCTGTCGACATTTATATTATTTCATAGTAAGTCTTGTTGTGATTACATTATGGTGCAATGTAACAATCATGTTACTTTGCCTCATGAAAAAATCCAATACAATGTCCTGAACTGACTTTCCAATGTGGAGCCTAGGTACAAGTTTTTATAAAGGAACTGTAAGAACTCAAATCTAGCCAATGCTCTGTCATGGCTAAAAATATTTTACGAAAGGAAATAAAATTGAATTAAAATATATTAGATACAGTTATTTTCATACATTTTTATAAGAAATTGTCAAATGCTACCAGAATTAAAAATGTATTAAGACGTATAAAATAATTTCTTATTCTGCATACTTCAACACAAGTTAAAGATTCTGAATTTTATATAAATTAGGAACACAAATCTCAGAATAGTCTAATTTGTTAATTAGTGCTATATAGTCCTGCATGCTTCTGAATATATCTTTTCTAAAATATAAAATGTTTTCAAATTCTAAAATGGAAATACAGCTTAATAATAAGTACCATATAATATTGCTTGGGTAAAATGAAAATACTTTTCCTACCAAAGAAATTTAGATTCTATACTGCATTACTTAATAGTGATAATTTTTTTTTTAAATAAACTGTTTTGGTTTTGTTATAAACTTTTAAAGTATTAATGTGAGAGTGAGTAAGATTTTTGAAGTTTAAACTAGATTAAATGATTATTTCTTTGTTTACCATAGTGTCAAAATCCGGTTGAATAATCAAAATTTCATGTGTATTTATAATAATAATAGTAATGTCAATAATAATTTAAGCAACAATAGCCTTTAACTTATGTGGTTTCAAGGTGTCTGTACTGACTCGTCAGACTCACATATATAGGAAAGAAATTTCACTTTCTTTTATCACATTATTTAAAAAGTATTCCTAAAAGTATCAGATATTTAAATGAAGATTTACTTGGGATTTTTTTTTCATGCTCTTCATTCTATCAAGAAAAATTGTGGGGACATAAATTTTCATGCTAACTGGTAGATTTCATTAAATATTATTCGTCTTGTGTTTATTTTGTAAAATGCACTTTTAACTTTTTATACCACATAAATTTCATCCTATAAAAAACTCTTCTGTATAACATAATAAACAAAGAACCACTATTTCTTTTCCCTCTTTCTCTTTTCGCATTCAAAGCTGACTGCTCTTTTGCTTAACGTGTCTTAGGATTAAGTTTGACTGCCTTTCTTAAGACCTTGTTTTCAATTGAATAGGCATAGCGATGGTGATGGTACTCTCGGTAGTACTCAATTATCCAAGTATTCTCCAAAGAGACTCAAATATGAGTGAGCGTACCCCTACAAACTTCTCTTAGAAGGCATTGCCGTGTAGCTCTGTTGGCAGAAAATATCCGGAACAACTGATTCACCCTCCTTTTATAGTCTCTGTTTTTCTTTCCCTAAACTCAACTCTTTTTCTGCTGAAACTGTCCCACATTTTCATATTGAATAGGAGAAAGCATCAAAAACTACCATTAAGCTGTCTGATAGTAGACACAAGATTATCTGACAGTTTTTGTTGTATTTGCTTACTTTGAAGGCAGGGACTTAAGTCCTCTCATTTGCTAAATGAGTATCATCAACATGCAAATTCACATGTAAAACCACAACCTCAATATGAAATTTTGCGTTATTTTAGTGCAGTATTGCATGTTTTTCAGTTGACCAGCATTATACTTTTCAGTTCATTATAATATTTTTCAGTTGATATCACCATTATTGAAGCAGCTATTTGGGCCTTTCAAATCGTAACGAAGTGGGTGGAACATCGCGCAACTTTCAATTACACTTAATATTGATCAATATATTCAAATTTGACATGGAATGGTGTAATTTACCATTTTTGTTTTCATATTTTCATTCATTTCAATCAGTTTGACAATATTTTTGGCGATTGTTATTACATTGGCAAAAAATGGACTTAAAAAAATGCGAAATTGGCGATATGTTATATTACATTATCTTTTCTTGTAAGTGAAAAGAGGAGAAACAGTTATTGATGGGCGATGCTTAAGTAAGAGAACTGTGCTAAAGGCATTTGTGTTTCTGTTTTAACTTTTTAGGCCTTAATCGCATTTTTACGGAAATTTCGGAGGTGGAGATGTTTAGAGCACCTTAAAAAACATTAACACAGCGATTTTGATTAATATCGTTAGAGCCATTTTTTTTTTTTTGGCAATAGCTGAAAAACATAAATTTTTCTATAGCAACTACCTTATGCGCATGAGCAATTTGGAGGAAACCCTTAATGACATATCCCATGGATACTACTGCCCTGCTCACAAAAGTTGAACATCGTTGGTAAAACCGGTCGGGAGTTATACTGACCATAAACATACATACTCACAGATATTTTTTTATACCACTTTTTTAAACTCTGTACGTTCCAAAAAGTGTAAAAATGCAAAGAAGGAAAAAAAAAAAAAAATATCGAACAACAGTTTAAATCGAGTATTCACTCATTCAATGTTCGGTTTCTTAACGTCCTGTGTGTTAATACTCGCACTTGAACAGATTTTATTTGTGTGATGGAAGATTAGGATGAGCTAGGTAAGCTCAATACAATGTTTCCTAGTTTTGACGTTTGGTATGTGCAATGCGCATAACGTTAATTTATGAGCTGACAAATGGTACCGCGTTTTTTAACAATGCGGAATAATGGTAATTAGATAACTTTGACTGTCATAGTAAATACTTAACGGTTTTAAACAATAGATGGCTTTGTGTTCCTTAATTGGAGTCATTATGTAAAAAAGTGGTTTGGAAGAAATACTCAGAGATCTTTTAACCATTCATTGGAAAAGTAGCTTCAGAATAGGTAGGTTAGTTTTGTATTTATTATTCTACTGAAGATGGTACTAGTATGAAAGATTCTGGTATTTTTTAAAAACTCACATTTGAAATTGAAATTAACATAATTTGCGTTATTCAGCATGAATATCGGTAGTGTAATTATATTACTGGCCATCATAGGGGCCAACTACATGGGGCAAAGGGGGCGATAGCCCCCATACTTCACCAATAGCAGGGACAAAGGTATCAATTCTCCCCAGCTCCAAAAATCAGTAAAAATGTGTTTTTTAGTATAAAATATTGCTTAAAAATTGCATTTTGTAAATTCTAAGAAAAAAAATCCAATAAAAATCGAAATTCGACACAATATTTGTAAACACACGGCCTTTTCACTATCCACTCTCTCTCCCCCTCCCCCCGAAATAAAAATCAAGTAAATGTAGCCGTTGTTTTGTGCAATTTCATAAAAGTATGTATTTTAGAGTATTGTATGACATTGGAATAAGTAATTTTGTACTGATGACGTTACTGATATAGGCTCTTATTTCCAAGAAGTATTAAAATTAGCTTTCTTCATTTTAGTGCAATATCATATAAGTATATCGAAATAATTATTGAAAGATATTGAAATAAATCATGTTATAATAAAGATAATAAAGAATCAACTTGTTAGTGCTCTTACTTCTCCATAAAATGTTTTTGAACTAATTTTGTACAAGTTACTTTGCGCTACTTAAGTCAGAAACAGTTTGAGAAAAATGTATTGCGTTTTACGGTGGTAAGTTCAGCATATTCAATCGGTAGATCGTGAAAAGAGTGGTGTCCGGAAATCTTGAGTTCACTCCCCCCCCCCCCCCCCCCACTTCTCATTGATTTTATCCACCTAGTCTCGCCCCTGTGATAAAAGTGAAGTGAACAGTTGGCGCCTATGCCATGTGATGCGGCGTTGCCTAAATTTATTCAGCTTACAAGAGTACATTACTGCTATGCTTCAAGTGCTCAAGTCTATGGAAGTGCTTTCTCGATCTAACCAAAGCATCATTGATTTGTTCTTTTTTTCTTCGGCAGTAAAATATTCTTGTAAAAGAAATCCATACAAAGCTCTATTTGTTTATCTAAAGTCAACGCATACTGACAAAATTACAAATTCTACAGATACGTGCGAACTGTCGAATTAAAGGTATCATCAAGATGAGCTCCCATTCTAAAATTGAAGCTAAAATTACAACTCAAAGAGCTGAAAATGGCGTCTGAAAGTCAATTTGCACTTCTTTAAGATTTAAACTATAAGTGCTAAAGACATGTGTCACCATATAAGAATAAGTTATCGATAAGATTCGTAGTATTTCGTAAAATTAAATCAGAAGTGTGTTTGATCGGAAAAGTACTCATCTCTCATAGTAACTATGACAAATTCGCATCTTGGCTTCAAATAGAGATATCGGATTAAAATCTCGATTTTTTTTTTTTTTTTTACTTGAAAGAGTTTTATTATTGTTTGGTTTGGAATTTTTGGTGCAAGGTTTTACTGTCGGAGATTTTCAACTCTAATAAGTTGGGATTTCAGTTATTAAATGTCACCGAATGGTACACGTATGGTATCTTTGATATCTGAGCCTGAGGTGCAATGAAAGAAATATGGGTAGAAACGGTCTTTTAGTGACGGTGACTTTCACAATCCAATTTGTTTTATGTTATGTAAGTTTGGTGTAACCTAACGTAAAGTCGATATCGAGTCAAAACTGCATTGTTGGATTAATAGTGTGAACTCTTTTTACAGACTTTAAATGCATGCAACATCGTTGAGGAATATGCAAAAGTTAATGATGAGATCAATTAGACGACTTTTTATTGTTCAGTGCATCATTAGGGAGTTGGTGTTTTTCTCATTTGTATGTGTATTCAGACAGGGGTGCCAATGTAGTAAAAGCAGCATAGGACCATCCTTGATTACATAAGGTTCAAGTTTTACCATACAGAAACTTTACTATCAGTCCAAACTGAATCCGGTAATCTGAAAACTCCTTATAACATTGATATAACTTATAACTTTTTGAACTTGTTCTACCAACACAATTTTGACAGATTTAGACAATTTATATTGAAAATAGAAATGTTTTCCCCGGCTTCGCTAAAACTAATTTAAAATAAGATTTCCAATTATAAACTATTTTTTTAAAAATCACTTAAATATTTAAAATTATTTTACGCCGTTGTTACAGTTTTAGCTTCTCTACAAAATGAATTCAGGTCTTAAATTATTTACAAAAACTGAATGCTACTGAAAATATAAGATTAACTTTTCTTGTAATATTGTAGAAAAGATTTCAATTGTTTTTCCAAAACCCTTCCTGGAGTCAAACAATTCTTTATTTATTCATAGACCTTTAACAAAAACTCATCATTTACGACGCGAATGGAACTAGCACATTTTCGATTAACCGAACAAAATAGTCAAGTTCTGATTAGGTTGCTCTTCAACCATCCTCCGACTAGAAGTTTGCTTTTAGTTTTGAAAAGCAGCGAAGGGTTGGTAATGTGTCACTCTTTAAATGAGGCGTAGCAATGCGGAAACTTCGTATCAATAATAAGGAACAGGAGACAATGTTCTATCTATTGAATGTGTACCTTTTATTGTAATCGTTTGGAAAAGAAGTCTTGTGATGGTTGTGTTTTTTTTCTCTCTAAGTATTCAAGAGACCATTTTATAAGTTTTTTTAATCCTTTAAATTACAGGAGGTCTGACCTTCCAGAGGGCTTTTGACCTTCTTTTTATTAGTATCTACGTAATCTAATTCCTTTGTGACTTGTTGATTTCTTATTAACGGACGGAAATTATAATCTTTGTATGCATAAGTTCTTTTCTATATTATGTAGTGCAAAAGTTAAAACTAGCAAATAGATTTCGATACGATTTTTTGATCCACAGACTTGAAATAAAAAATTTCCTGCATTGATGCCATACTTGTAAGTTTACAGGACAATCCTAATAATACATTTTTAAATTCATTATCCTTTCTTATTTTGGAAAACTTCAACTATGTATATTTTATTGTAGTGTAAAACGACCCATTGAAACTTATAAAACTCTGAAATGACTTGAAGCAAACATAGTGAACTTTTTGTCACCAAGTTGTGTCGTTTCTTTGTAGCTGGAGTTCCTCAATGCTAAGGATTCTCACGGTAGAACTGCCCTCCACGCTGCTGCCACGAACGAGAATGACACTTGCACGAGAATACTCTTGCAGGCTGGAGGTAAGGGCCCTTTCCAACTTTCTGCAAATGGATTTACACAGTGCTATACGAGTGCCGTTGCCTATACGTTTAGTTACTACACTAGTAATTGGAATTTTTCTTTCTGTTAGACTATGATAAATAAATTTGTGGTAATGCGGGAAGAATCTTCTGCAGATGAACTGTTTTTTTACGGAAATCGCCTAACTGGCAATTCTTTTTAAATGAATGAAAGTATGAAAACAATAAATAACACCAATTCACGTCAAATTTAAATGCAATGACCCATATTATAGTGTAATTGAAATTTGTGCTATGTTCCACGTGTATAGTTTTTTTTTCTGTTATTAACTTTTAAGACATTATTTCATGTTTTGTTTTTGTGAATAGTGCAAGCCTTACTATTGTCTAATTTGATAGTGTATAAATTTGGACACTAATTAATTATTTTCAAGTAGCAAAAAAAAAAAAAAAAAATCATGTTCTGATGATATACGGTACAAATAACGATTTCCTGTCTCATGACAGTATTTTTTTTCTGTCTTCGTGGTGTTTATTTTTTCTGGGAAAAATTCTTTTTTCTTGATTTTTATTTTTTGATGAGTAACATATCTGCAAATACTACAAGGTTTATCTGTAATGGAAAGTGTTTATGAAAATCCTGAAAACTGATAATTTCAAGTAGGACCCTGGATGAGACGAGCCAATTTCTGGCCTAACTCTGTGCTAGGATTCCAGAAACACATAAACCTAGAAGTAGTTTTTTCATTAATTAGTATTTACCACGCATTTATTTAATGCATCCTGAATAATCCCAATACTTAAGTTTTCTTGTCTCATTTCCTGATTCCTTAAATATTATTAAAAGCCTGTCCAATCTTTCGCATTGAATGACCATCTCATGAAAATGTGCTTAAGTCACCATACACTTTTTCACCTGACATTTTATTTCTTCCACGACGGTTTAATATCTTTTGTTGTGTGCTTTTGATGGAATTTATTTGACAACATTTTATATTTGCAAATTAGAATGTGAGCTCTCTGCGATACCCAGACCCACATCGGCACAAAATCTGTAGGGAAATACTACAGATGTCTAGATCTTCAGCTGAACTCTAGAAAAGGAACTACCTGTTCTCATTTTCTTCTACACTTTCGTTTCTTTTTTTCTTTTTCTTTTTTTATTTAATAGTTGCTTCAATGTGAAGGAAAAAAAAATCTAAGGAGTTTCGTTTCCACAGTCCAGATAAGAAGCCGCTGAAGTGTTGCTTCTAACCCACTTTACACGTTCACCGTTTTACGCGTTATTCGTTTTTGGATGGTTATTTTGCCTCGGCTGATAACGCATGGGCTGGAAGCATGTCCACAAGCTTTTCAAATTCAACCATGTGAGAAATTACAATTCTACCTTTCTATTTACATATAGCAGAGCGACTGAAACTACTCGACTGCGAAAATGGGAAAATTACCGTCTAGCTCTACTCTATACAAATTAACTAAAATGGTTTTATTTTTAGATCGGAACCAGTTTACTAATCGTTTTTGCTTCTGCTATGTTATTAGAAGATTACACAGGGTGTGTTTGTCTGTCCGATCCGAGGTCAACATCCCTAGCCAAACCTACGAATATTACAGACTTATGCGATATGTCAAATGAAATGTCTCGTCCAGACGAGATCTCATACCAAAATTCAAAAGAAGGTTATAGAGAAGAGTTTACATACTAGAAAATGTGACCGGAAATTCTTTTGCTTATTCGCACTACCTAGACCACAAAGTTAGATATTTTTTGCTTTCTTTTTTATTAGTTTGATGGTCTTGATATGAGTAGTGAGAAAGCTAAAAATTTAACTTGGATTTACGACTGCATAATGCTTAACCTTTTGACAGGAAGAGTGATCCCATAGTAACCCTACGGAATCACTTTTTGCGACATAGCATTAAGTTCCTAAATTACGAAATTATAACGAAGTGATCATTTCCTAAGCATTTCCATTCCACTGTATTACTTATTAATTTAATTTATTATTAAATTAAAAATTTACATTTATTTCGTACACATTAAATTTACACCAAACCTTCCTTTGCACCAAAGCAGTAGCAGATGAATTGAAACGATAAATTATGATTATATTCTTATTCCCAGTCTTTAAACATATACATTGTAGTCCGAAAGGCGACTGCAATTTTCGGACCCCATCGAACATCATTCTGAATTTTTTATAGAAATTGGAGAAAAGTGAGTAGATTACGAAACCACTGGTCTGCCGTGGCAAAAATGGTCGAAACTGATCAAAAATCGACTCGGAATGAGTTGAACTAAAATTCGACTGCCAAATATGTCATAGCTTGCCAAAAAGAGAACAAACTTTTTCGTCTGGCAACCCACTGCATTTTGATTTTCAATGAGAAAAAGCGCAAACGATTTCTGATCTCTGCCTCGGAAAATTTGTATCTTTTAAAAGTAAGCTAAATTGGCGACATCAGTGACGTAATGTTTCTTGCCAATTCGGCTCATTTGTGAAAGATGCAAGAAAGCCATCGCCACACATCCGAATCGTCTGCAACCTTTTTAATTGAAAACTAAAGAATGAGGGCTACCAAATAAAAAAAAAAAATGCTCATTATTTGGCAAGTTATAGCGCATTTGGCAATTGGATTTTGTTCAACTTATTAAAAGTCGATTTTCGGCCATTTTTGCCACGGCAGACCAGTGGATTCATAATCTACTCACTTTTCTCCAATTTCTATAAAAAATTCAGATTGATGTTCGATGAGGTCCAAAAATTGCAGTCGCCTCTCAGTCTATTATTCTTCTATTGGCGATACTGTAGAGATAGATGGATTTGAATGGCGCTTATTATTTTGAAACAAACCACTTTTCCCATCGCATCTATAATTTTTTTTAATTTTTTTTTTTTTTTTTTTTTTTTCAGAATAAAATTTACTCAAATACCTGCAAATCATAGTTTACTTTGAAAACATGTCAATATGTTCGATACGGATGTTTAACTCATCGGCATAATTATATGCAAATAAAATTCCTCTTTTCCGGTTCAGTTACAACGAAACACACGCAAGTAATGCTCTGATGAGTAATATTGATGTGTCAGAGTTTTAATCTAGCTCAGATGGTTATGCAGAGGAAACGTCAATTGTTTCCTACATTTCTGCATCATTCTGTGCATAACCAACCAATGTTCATATTATAGTCATTTTCAAGAAACAAAATAATGTCAAATCCATTGACGTTCATCCATTGATAAATAATTTGCAAGATTCTACATAATACAATTTTAACAAAATGGGTTTTGACAGTAATTGTCACTAAAACACTGCTTTTACACAGATACACAGATATTAAGCAAGTACAACTAGACGAGATATCATGACTGAAATCTCACCCGTTAAGGTGCACAACATAAAATACAAAATCTGAGAATTCGTAGGTTTTTTTTAATATAAATTTGTTTTCCAAGTTAGCGAATTCAACAATGAAACTCGAAGTCTCTTTCAGATCAAATTTTTGGTAACTCGGTGAGACTTTTTATTTGACATATTGTATATGTCTAGCTTTAGAAGTATTGTCTGGGAATGTTGACCTTCCGGACAGGCAAAACCGTTACATACGGTATGTAGTGGATATGAACGGTAAAAAACCGATATGAACGGTATGTAGTGGTTGAATGAAATGCTAAATTAACAGCCGAGTAGTAGAAATAGATCTTGATTAGATGCATTGTCTTTATAGTTTATTGATAAATAATATAAATATATTGTGTGAAATTTAGTGTCCTTTTTTTGTGTTCTTAGGGTGTTTTTATGTAGTGATCCTATATTATAGTGGTTCTAGATACTCTAGTAATTTCTTTCAAATTATTACATTCTATCTTTTAAAGTTCTTCTTGAAGCGAATTTTATTTTCACTTTAAAAATTGGATTTTTCTTAAGACTTCTGCTTTTTTTAAATCTTTTATATTAACCTATTTTGTTAATGGGTATGTTTGTCGATGGGGGCAAATCTGCGGAGGCCTAAGTAACCACCTTGCCGTCATCTAATCGGGCTGAAACTTGGCACATAGATTCGATGTCGATTACAATGCATTCTATCAAGTTTTGGGGCTGTAACTGTCACTAAAAGGTCGCTTTTACGGAATACTAATAAATCGACTTGCTTTCATCCAGTTGCGGTAGAATAGCACTTAATCTATCATCGAAGAAACTCTCTCCTGTTGCCAATTTTTTTAAATAAATAAATAACAAAATTGTTTTAATCAGAATATATTAAAGATATGTGAAGTGTGATGTTCATTTTTAATAAATAAATTTTGAAACGTAGTGTGCCGCACATTTTCTGATCGAAATGTTTCTAATATTTAAAATTAGATGCAAACATCAAGCACACGCTGTTTACAGAATCGACGCTCTGTTAATGAATATAAAAATTGGCAATGCATATAAAGGATTTGTATTAAAAACTTTGCTTTTATGTGTTATATTATTATTAACTAGCTTGCTCAAATGCATATATCTCCGCCGTGGCAATATGTTATATTTCCATGTTTCATTCGCAACCGGTTCCTCCGACGCATTTTATTCAAATACTAATCCAAAGATTCTTATGGCAGATTTTACCTTTTTTTCTTTTTGTCGAACTTTGTTCCACAAGACGACACCAATGAATGATTTTTGGACCCACGTTCATATCGCCTACCTGAAGAAAGGCGAACGACCTTGCCATTGTGAGACGGGAGCATCCACAAAATGTGTCTCTAACTGATGCGAACCGCCGAACTATGACAATATCCAAAAGAAATACATGTCAATTGTTGAAGTTCACCGCTTTATAGCCTCTTGGAACCTGTAGTATTCACTAAATCCTTGTGTATGTACTATTGAGATCATGAAGGTAGTGATCTCTAAACGGTAAATAAATAAAAAATTTACACAATACTTATATTTTTTGCAAATTACGTACAGATATTTAAAACTTTATTAAATTGCTTTCTTTGTCTAGAACTTTATTTGTAACTTGCTTGCTCCAGCTTGTAAAGTTATTATTATTTTTTCAATGCTTCCACCTGGTGGCAAAATATGAATTGATGTTTATTTTTTACCTTCAGTCAACATTTCTCCATGATCTCAGTTGCACTTATACATATTTTCTGAAGATCTGTAACGATAGGTACCAGACATTTCTAAATAGAGGAACTTTAATTATGAGTACCTTGTAAACCTTTATTATAGTACTTAATCTGAATAATTCTAAAAATATTTCTAAATTAATTTTAAAAACTAAATTTCCCCCGTGTTGTACTTTGTACAGACTCCCTCGTCACTTTGTTTCCGAGTTGGCTCAGGTAGAGTCGCCCCGTAATCGCTTTGTTTTGAGTTGGTTAGTTATAAATAACAACGGAATTGGTATTTGAGGTTTTCGGAGAAGCAAAGCGTGGACGATGAAGACGCGGGATTATCAGCTTATGAGATTGCGTAGAAGTTCACGAAGGAAATTTCATTAATTGTCATCGTAACCTTTATTTGATAACAGTCATCAATTTACTGTAGAAATGTTCTACATAAGTTGTCTTTAATTTTTTTATTATTTCGAAACATTTATTTTGGATATATAAACAAAATACGTTAAACTCTTGATAAGTAAACATTTGTCTACTGTTTTATACTAATAGACCTCCAGTTTAGCGAATTGCAGATGTTCTCATAGTATTAACTCCTGCTCACTCACCAAAACGTTAATTTTTGCATATTTCTATTTATTAATTAAAATATTAAAATGCCTTTCTTAGGAGACATTAATTTTGTTTGAAATAAATAAAGGAATTATAAAACTGTACATGTTTTTAATGCGTGTCTATGAAATAAGTTAATAGTTATAGAGTAACAATAATTTAAGTTTAGTTATCGAAGGTTAATGTGAATTCGGTAGGAGAGCTAAAAATATGTTCTTATGTTGTCAAGGACGGATCCAGAGTTTTATTATGGAGGGGGCGGTGGTTGTTGAATAACTTAGGTAAATTTTGTTGCTCTTAAGTTGCATTATCCATGGGATAACTTGACTTTGATTTTTCAGAATATGTTACAAAGAGGCAAAATGTCTCAATAACATAAAGGCGACACAATGGTTGACTACGTGTGAATTTACGACAATAAATTACAGTTGTTTACAACTATTTGATTCAGGATAAATTATTGTTAAATATGATAGACAGAACAATCCAACAACGAAGACTTATACACATTGAACATTTTCAAACTACTAGGGGGCTCCGTCACCTGCTCGCTAACGCTCGACAGCCCCCTGGGTTGCTATGCAATCCCCTTGGCTCGCTTTGCTCGCCTCAAAGTGAGGCAATTAAAATGTGCCCTAGCAAAAACCTATATCAGATGCATAATCAAGAAAATCTTTGCAAAGTGATATTGTGCTGTGAAACTAAAAAGGTTTTATTATTTATGAAGAGCTACAATACTTGCTACGTCATTATCCTACTGCTTATGTCGAGACTCGTTAAGCAGGGACAGTATTCTTTATTTTAATGATTTTCAATTCGTAATAGCTGAATTGGCACTGATTTGAAATGAATATAGGTTCAGATTTACTGCACGGTGTCTCCCTACTAACCATCTTTGTCACAGTTACGTCACTGCAACGAAGTTTTTCGTCGCAAAGATCACGGTCACAATGTGACTTGCATGGGATATCGCAGCGATGTCGCAAAAGTTCACGTCACTTTCGACTTCCATGTGATATCGCAGCGACATCACAATGTGACGAAGTTGCAATGTTGCTTTGTGATATCACAGCGACATCCAGTGATATCCCAAAATAATTTTATATAATGAAAATCACAAATAGGTCATTTGTGACATGTATGTGATATAAGACGTAATTTTGCGATATCGCAGGGATACACAGGGATATCACATTTTAACATTTATGCTATTTTTGTGGTATCAGTGTGATCTCTATGTGATTTTGGGGACATCTATGTGATTTATGCGACGAGTATGTGATTTTATCAACGAATCTCACGTCACTGCTATATCACATTGTGATCAGTATGCGATCTTAGTGACTTTGGCGACATCTATGTGATTTATGCGATTTTCGCAACGAAAGCTTTGTCGCTGCGATGTCACATTGTGATCTGTATGTGATCTTAGTGATTTTGGCGACATCCATGTGATTTATGCGATTTTCGCAACGAAAGCTTTGTCCCTGCGATATCACATTGTGATCTGTATGTGATCTTAGTGACTTTGGCGACATCCATGTGATTTATGCGATTTTCGCAACGAAAGCTTTGTCACTGCGATATCACATTGTGATCTGTATGTGATCTTAGTGACTTTGGCGACATCCGTGTGATTTATGCGATTTTCGCAACGAAAACTTTGTCACTGCGATATCACATTGTGATCTGTATGTGATCTTAGTGACTTTGGCGACATCCATGTGATTTATGCGATTTTCGCAACGAAAACTTTGTCACTGCGATATCACATTGTGATCTGTATGTGATCTTAGTGACTTTGGCGACATCCGTGTGATTTATGCGATTTTCGCAACGAAAACTTTGTCACTGCGATATCACATTGTGATCTGTATGTGATCTTAGTGACTTTGGCGACATCCGTGTGATTTATGCGATTTTCGCAACGAAAACTTTGTCACTGCGATATCACATTGTGATCTGTATGTGATCTTAGTGACTTTGGCGACATCCATGTGATTTATGCGATTTTCGCAACGAAAACTTTGTCACTGCGATATCACATTGTGATCTGTATGTGATCTTAGTGACTTTGGCAACATACGTGTGATTTATGCGATTTTCACAACGAAAGCTTTGTCACTGCGATATCACATTGTGATCTGTATGTGATCTTAGTGACTTTGGCGACATCCGTGTGATTTATGCGATTTTCGCAACGAAAACTTTGTCACTGCGATATCACATTGTGATCTGTATGTGATCTTAGTGACTTTGGCGACATCCATGTGATTTATGCGATTTTCGCAACGAAAACTTTGTCACTGCGATATCACATTGTGATCTGTATGTGATCTTAGTGACTTTGGCGACATCCGTGTGATTTATGCGATTTTCGCAACGAAAACTTTGTCACTGCGATATCACATTGTGATCTGTATGTGATTTTAGTGACTTTGGCGACATCCATGTGATTTATGCGATTTTCGCAACGAAAACTTTGTCACTGCGATATCACATTGTGATCTGTATGTGATCTTAGTGACTTTGGCAACATACGTGTGATTTATGCGATTTTCACAACGAAAGCTTTGTCACTGCGATATCACATTGTGATCTGTATGTGATTTTAGTGACTTTGGCGACATCCGTGTGATTTATGCGATTTTTGCAACGAAAGCTTAGTCACTGCGATATCAAAAATAAAAAATTGGTCCGTTCATGAAACTTTGCAAAAACGTTTTATTTGTCATGAGTATAAAGAAACAAAGTAGTTCATAAAATATCTAGCATAGAAGGGTGTTTTTTGAGGAGTGGGAGGGGGGAGTTTTTTTGTTTTTTTTTAAATTGAAAAGTAATTTTGGTATAACCTGGGCATTTCACCTTACGCTAAGATAGCGAGTCAGAAATGTGACGAAAAAGGGGGAGGGGGGGGGGTAATCAATGGATACGGATTATCTTGAAGTATATTTCTAGAACACTGCATATTTTTTTTTTTTTTTTTAAAAACTTTTTTAAAATATTTGATTTCATCCTGGCTAAGGCACAAGTGTTGCGCCCCCCCCCCCCCTTCAGGAAAATCCTAGATCTGCCACTAATGTGAACTGAAATAAAAAAAAAAAGATTCGCGTACACACATCACGAATAAGCTCCTTCTCGCCTTCTTCACAGTCGGAGTCAGAATCTGCATAAGTTTCATCTTCACTAATTTCATCCCATTTAGAAACAATGTCCTCAATTTCAAACTGGGTTAGAAAACGTTTTCTTTTAGGCATTTTAAAATAATTTAGTAAAAAATTATCAAGAATTCAGATAGTCAGAAGAATAAACATAGCAGTCAGCAGTCAGCACGGGAAATCGTAAAAATGCAGCTAGCGAAAACACACTAGCAGGTAAAAGTCACTTATCATTTACTAAATTGCCCCCCTGTCAAGCAGCTTCAAAATACCCCTTTGTGTCCCCAACTCAATGGGCTGGCCATGTGTGCGTTGCTTGAAGTGCGACAATAGGCTTTTGTGGCACGACTTTTCAGACTGCCTCACTCTGTGAGGGTAAATGCTCCGACATTTCGAGTGGAAAACTTCTCAGGGAAACTGGAATTATTTAAATACGAAACGATTTTTTCCACATCATTTCAATCTATGAAATTTACTGACACTCGTCACTGTTTCTTTGCTCCGGCTTAGTTTTCAATTTTTAAAAACTCTATAGAGAAATCACAAAAAAAAAAAAAAAATATTCGGACCCTATCACAATGACCTTTTTTTATAATTTTTTAGTGCAAAAATATTAACATGTTATCACTTTAAAATTTAAAAGATAAATTTGAATCAGAATAATATAGATTTTGAGTTTTACACATTTTTTGTTGTTGATATTTATTACTTTCTCACTTTTGTATTTGATTACTTTGTACAATTTTGATGCAATAACTTTTCCTACACTTAGTATAACAATTTAAATATTTATGTTTTTTAATTGTTGAATGATTATTAAGAGTGTTGTGTTAAAAATATAATATTGTTCTAAAACAAGCCGGTAGACAGGATTTTTTTTCGGGGCGATAGGGGGTGGGTATGGTCGAAGATTTCATTAAACACATATAGCAAATTACACACACACACAAAAAAAGAACGGGAAGTTTTTTAACAAGATTTCATACCATTTTTTTTTGGGGGGGGGGGGGGGAGGCCGGGGTTCTACCGCCCCCCCTTCCCCGTCCACGGCCCTGTAATAAAATGAATCCTTTTTAATTATTAAACAAATATTCCTTTATAGCCAGAGTGAATTTATAATCTTTATGTAGAAACTTTCTACCTTTATTACTGCGATATAATAGATTTATTTTTTAATATTTTTATTCAAATATATATGAAACAACTTAAGCACAATTTACTTACTGTTATGTTAAAAATAAACACCGACAGTTATTGCAATCTTTTAGCACTAGCAGTTGACTATGTGTTTAAGATTGGAATCAATTTAATACAAATTTTTTATTGAAACAATCATGGGTCACCTAAGAGGGTGGTAGACCAACTTTCCAGAGGGCGCCAAGCTCCTCTGACACCCATCAAAATATCCTAAAGTGGTATAAGCCACACTGTGATACCTTATAGGCAGTAGGTTAGACTTTTCTTCGTAGACGAATACAAATAAAAAGAATTTATTGAAACCCATTGTATATAATTTGAAGGTAGATTGTAAATAAATATGCAAGTACCAAAGGGACCAAAATAAATGTCCCACAACGATAATTAAAAAAGACACCAAGACTAAATTCTACTGATGGAATATTATATTATGACCATCATTTTAAAAAGCAAGATGCCGACACATTTCAGATCTGCTTTCACATGTCTTATTAATGATAACTTCGCTACCGATTGAGTTTAAAAACATTACTCAGTGGTCATTACAAAACTTCTAAATGCTCATTAATTAATCGGGCCAAAGGACAAGTTTTATGTTTAGCTTAGAAAACAATATCTCGCAAGAGTTTAGTAAGAAGCATTGTCAACAGGTTATCGTAAACTTGAAATAGTCCCGAATATTTAAGAGTACGTATTTTATTCTATTAATATTATAAAAAAAAAAACTTCAAATATAAGAATTACACTCCTTCCCTTCGGTACATTTAATAAATTCGTCCCAATCCTCTTCTTCATCATCAATAATCTAACTCATTTTTTCCCCTCGTACAGCAGTACCTAAAATAGTCTCGGCCCATTTGATGGTTGGCTGCTGGGTTAGCAAGTTAGTCTCTCATGCCAAAGGTACTGGGTTCGAATCCTGAGTAAAAAATGGTTGAACGTTGTGGTTCGGATTCCACGTTAAGCTGTAGGTCACGTCCTGATTAGCAGTTATTGTGCATAAAAATAAGTCAGTGAGCATACAAAACAACCAACCCAGAGTAGTTTTGAACATTATATCAATTCCTAATCTTTAGCCCTCAATCTATAAACGTGAGTAATTCTTCTCTTAGTTTATCCACTGAAGGAATAACTTCACAGATTCTGGATTCTGTCTAAAGCATTCAGTGATAGTGATCCCTGCGCGGAAAGTCGTTAGGAATCAAATCATGAAATAACCAAGTAAAAGTCGTTAGTAAATTTATTGTCCATTGTTTGAATTATCTTGTCTAAAATACGTAATAAAACACTGAAATGCGAGAGGTATTTTCAGAAGTTGAAGCAACGTTTTCATGTCTTATATCCACTTCTGGCATTTTTTTAAAAAATGTGTACTCTTTTCTATCCTAGTTCAGTTTTAATTGTGATCTTTAAAGAGAGCAATCAAATTCGTCTCTTCGTTCTAGAAGGTTTGACGTATTTTAACAATTATATTGCGGCATTCAAAGTAGTACATAGAGGGAAAACATTTTAACTTTAATGAAAAGTATTCTATTAACTTCCAAGATTGAACATTGTAAAGGTTCTTTGTCTATAAGTATTCTGATAGAGCAGTTACTTTTTAGATGTAGAGAAATATCATGCCTATACCAAAATTGTTTCAAATTATAAAAAGTTGTTTAAAGAAAAATTATTTTTACCTATCTGGCAGAAAAAATTATGGAAAATGTAAAAAACCAACCAGTCAATTCCCATTGTTTTTGTTCCCAAAGTTAGAAATATTTGTACGAGTATTTTAATGTTTAGTTGTTTAATGTATTTTTATTAATATATAATGATGGGAGAGGGGGGGGGGGGGGCTTTGGTCGAACCCTAAAAATCTTCGCCGTGGAAAATGCATCGATTCATCAGAAGCGCGTTTCATAACGCAACTCCTAACAATTTAACAAAAGGAACGTTTTTTTTTCTGTGTGCTCACTATTGACCTTGAAAAGGATATAAGGATGTTTTCTAAAATCCAGAGACGATCTTATTTAGATATATTTTCACCATTATTATTATTATTATTTTTTTTTTTTTTTTTTTTACTTCCACTGTATTGACGTGTTTTTGTTATCTGATGATGCTGAGTGAAGCTTCAAGGGAGAGCGCTAAGGAGAATTGGACACCAAGTGGACAAGCCACATTCGGTACTTCCGTTCCGGTACGGGGACCAAATTCTACGCCTTTCTTGTACTTGCTTTCAAGGTCAGATTCTGAGAATTCTGCGATAGTGGCTTTGTCTTCAAACCCCCTCTGGGTACCTTCGTCCTTATTTTAGTGTTCCTGCTCCTCTCCCCTCGCTTGGAAAGATTCTTGGAATGGAAACACAAACCCAACAGAGTACTTTGACAGAGCAACTATTATATGCCGGGGCTGACGAGATTGTTTGCAGGGGGATACAAGAGACTTCAAGAATTTTGCTTAGATTCATTTCCTCTGGGAATTTTGAAGGATAAAGACTGGCTATGTGTAAGTTTTACTAAATTTTCCAAAATGAATGTTTTAAATGTTTTCCTTTCTAACAAAAATTTAAAAGTTAGCGACTATTAATATGTGACCGAACTTTCCAGAAAGTTTTTGATACTTTGATTAGTTTTTTTTTTATTATTATTAAACCATGCAATTTGGAAAAAAATAAAAAATTGTCAAAGTTTTAAGTATAATTTTTATTACAACGTAAAAATTTTTAAAAATTAGTGTATGACTTTTCTACTAATTAGCAGAAATATTTTAAAAGAAATAACTTATAATTTGTGTTTTGGTTTTTGTAAATTGTATTTAATGTTCAAACTGATAATGTATGGATAAAAAATCCGCTAAATGCATTCGTCAACGCAGAATAGCAGGAAGATAATTTGTAAATATTTGAATTTTTTACGGAATTTCTAATACATAGGAGCGTTTTATCGTTTGTATCTAAAATTCTTATTTGGCATAAACAGTTTTTGACTTTAAAAATTCTCCATTGATACCTCAAGTTATATCATTTGGGTAACTTACGTTATAGATTTTAATTTTTGAATATTTAACTAAAAAAATTATAATAACAATTATCTGTTTGGTTTTAATTAACATCATATGAAAGTAAACACATTTCTGGAAACTTACATACTACATGAAGCAATCCATTTTAAAATAAACGAAATAAAAAAAAAATTATCATTGAAAAACTTGTTTAAACAATTTTTACTATTATTTAAGTTAATATAATAATTTACAAATCCTTTGTACAACTATTGACAAAACAATAAATTATTTTTCCCACTTTAAAAATCACACCATCCACTTTCAACAAAACAGAACGAACTCGACTATAATTCAAGAGTCAACTTTTAGAAATTAACATATTAAAAAAAGGAACTACTAGAAAGGAACTTTAAATCTTTTTATACCCAAAATTCTATAAAAAATATTTGATTCAAATTTTCATTTTTACAAGTTTTTCCTTCTTTGCATGGAATGACCCTTCTTGATGATAATAATTGTGTTTTTTATTGCCAAATATTTTTTTCTAGAATTTTAAAGATTAATTTTTAAAGTTTTATGTTGGTTTACACTTTTCTCTCACTGTCATCTGGCTGATAGACTTAGCCTCGCCTTTTAATTTTTATATTGCTCCCTGGTTTTTCTCTTCTGCTCCAGTTGTTCCTATGACAATTTAGCTCTGTATTATATAGTTCTTGTAATTGCTGTTGTTGATAAATTTGATAGAAAACTGTTTTTTTTTTTCCCCTCTAAAATATTTTGTCTTAAAACCCAAGATTAAAAAAAAAAAACTAACTATTTTACAAAATTATTAAAATGTAAGCCATGTGTTGGTTTCTATTAGCATTTTCCTTAATTTCTTATATAGAAACACTTGGGGCATGTTTTGATCTGTTTCATGATTTTGACCCTAAAGATTTTTTAGTAGGGTTGTATATTCCGAGAGTTTTTTGGATATTTCACTGATAAATTTGTAAAATACCACTGATCTATGCTAACCTCTTGTCTGTCTGTATTTTGCCGACCAAATGGTATATTGGTTAGCGTGCTAGCTTCTAGACCGCGAGGTTGCGGGTTTGAGTTCCGTGTTGGGCATGGGTGTTTGTAAATGTATGTTGGCTTGTCTAATGACGAATGTTTCGGCGCATTATAGCCCTTGTGTAGCTGACGGCGCCAGATAATCTGAAAACAACCAATCTGTCTGTATTTTCATTAGATATTAACAGGGATGATAGTTTTCCTCCTTTTGGAGGATTTAATCCTGTTTGATTTTTATGTAGCATTTTCCTTCTCTATATCCCTGTTTTGAAGATATGCATTTTTCTGATCTGAACCAGTTTTTCCTGCAAAAAGTATACTGTTCCTCATGTCTAAACAAAAGATTTTCCCTCTTAGCTCCCCTTTCCTCACAGATTACTTTACTAACTCCTAATATTTGAAATGCAATTATTATATAGTATGAGAAATTTCATTGTATCTTTAAATTTATTGAATCATACTTCTTGCATACTTTTATTGTTGAATTTTTGTGTATTCCTTCCTTCGAGCTTTTTTAACGAATTTTTGGATTTCCTCCTTTTTGCTCTCTGATCACTCCCATCCCTGTATCAAACACATTTTAAAGAAAAGTTTGCATGAATAAAATTTAAAATAAAATCATTGTAATTATTTTCAGTGTCTAATTTTAAGTTGCTGGAAAATTTCTTTGCTATTTTCTCACTTAATTTTAAACTTGTATTAAAAATGCTGATGTTGAGTGCAGGGTTGGCATGGCTTAAACCAATTGGTTTTAACAAAAATGTTTTGCCTTTTTTCTCAAAAAAAAAAAAAAAAAAAAACAATTTTTTTTTTTAAAGAATAATTTTAAATTGTATTTTTATTTATTTATTCACAATTCAATTTTTCAAATTATTTGATGTTGTAAATAACTTCTACTTTTAACCAAAAGTTTCCACTCCAAAGACTAGCTATTGAACAATGGTTCTAAATCTTAAGAATATTTTGAATAATTTATCCCCATTGCTGATTTTAATTATTTTATTGCATAATTTTAATCCAAGAGCAATATAAACAATCACCATTGTATTATTCTGTATACATTGAATTTAAAAAATAGTAACTCTCAATAAAATATTAAAATTATGATTTGAATGTTGACATAAGTAGCGACATTTGTTTATTTACTTAGTTAATTTATAATTACTTAAAAATAACTTTAATAATTACTTAGTAATTATTTAGTAACTTTATTAATAACTTTAATAATTACTTAGTTATTTACTTAAGTAAATTGGTCAAAAACACTTGAAAAAAAAAAGTTGACTTAAATCAATAGATTTCCTAAATTTTATGACAGTAACAATAATTTAAATCTATCTAAAAATATAAACTGGAGAAAGGTATGAAATGAATTGGGGAAATATTGAATATTGTATTTTATCATCATCCTTGTTTTTTTTTTTTTCTTTTTTTTTTTTTCTAGGTGCAGGTGTTCAAATCATTTGGGGGTGAATAGTGGATGATTAGGCCTCGAAGTATTCCTTTCAAGGCCGTAGGTCAAAGCCTTCATTCAACCACTTACTATTTGAAGTGAGTATTATCTTTCTCTCTAATAGGATAATTTCCAGAAGTGAAAATGTTTTTTTCCATTATTTTTATTTGATTCCTGTTAAAGAAATTCAAGGATTTGTTGCATAGAAAAAATATATATTTTCATTCATGAAACTATCAAATAATACAGTATTGTTATGATATAGATAATTGGCATTTGTGAAAATACTTACAATTGAGTAGTTGAAACAGGTAATAGTGATATAGCACAACTAATTTAAAAAGCTGTTTATTATCTTCCTTCTGGAAGCTATTGTTATTGTTTATTATGAAAACTTGTTTCACAAGCCCAAACATTCAGATAATATCTGAGAGTATGTTTTCTGCTGGGGTACAGTTTTGGGTACCATAACATCTTGGTTCAAAACATTTTGGAGTATTCTAGTAAATTTTGGTATTTCATTTCCCAATGTTCTTTTACTTGCAGGTAGTATGAGAAAAGGATTCCCCGATTCCCTGGATTAAGATATAAGATGAACGAATTGAAGATTATCTGCGATATGCAAGTCAAAGAGAAAAAGAGAGAAGAAAATGTAAATTTTAAGTATATAATGAATATTGTATTTATCTATGCTTCTATTGGTATAAATATCTTATAGAATTAACCTTTCACAAGAAGTGAATGCCTTTCTTGAAATAGTGAACTGTAGGATGGTATGTACATAAGTTCTTTATAAGGTTAGTTCTAAAAGATTCCTGCCAATAATTCATATTAAAATTATAGTAAATCAGGGGTTTGGAAGGAAAAGGGCTCAACAGAATTAAACTTGTTCAATTCTCTCTGTGTAAAGGTTACTAGGAACAGGACAAGGGAGAAAATGTCAATTCTTTTCTTGTGGACTTAAATGATCCTTTCTACTGTTATAATCACGTTGGTTATTTATTCTTACTGCAATTTTTAATGACCTGATGTATTTTTATTTCATAAGAAGAAAAGAAATGGAATTTTTTTTTATAGGAACCTTTTTCAAAATCCCTTTTATAATAAAATATTTGTTTTGCTTACAATTTTTCTGTTACTTACCCAATTTTATTTTTTCTCACACTGTATTCTTTGCGTTGTTGCAGACAAACAGATTCCAGTTGTGGACGGAGCATTTCCAGAAACAATATGAGATTCTACATGAATCTTTTTATAAATATTTACTTATCTTGCTTAATTTTTTACTTTAGTATTTTAAATTCGCAAAGGGAGTTCAACGAAATTCTATTTATGAAGTTTCTTCCAGTTTTTCGCATATCAATGTAGTATACTTTTAAAAATTCAAATTTTATCCTTAATAGTTGGCAAATAATACTTTTTTCCTGATTTTGATTGCTTAAAGAAATTAACATGTACATAAATTACAATTTATTGGTGTTCTACATGATGTCTAAGTAGTAAATTTGTAATTAAAAAAAATCAGCTGAAAAAGTTGGAATTTTCTTTGAGTGGTAACCTGGATAATTTACTGTATCTTGTAACTTATTTTCCTTTTTTAGAGTGTCTTCCTGTAATCCAGATAATTATTATTTTAATCCTGATAATTAGTTTTATTTTTAGGGTTCAATCATGCAAGTTAGTTTCAAAGAAATTATTAGTGGATGGGCCTCCCAATTCCTCATTTCAAGGCCGAAGGTCAAAGCCTTTATTTAACCACTTTTTAGTGAATGAGACAATTCAAAGTAAGTATAATTAGTAATTTCCATAAGTGAATACGCTTGTTTCAATCATATTTATTTGATTCTCGTTAAAGAAATTCAAGGATTTGTTGCATAGAAAAGTATATATTTTCATTCATGAAACTAATGAATAAGTGCTGTCTTAAAACAGTATTGTTAGGATCTATATAATTGGCATTTGTGAAAGTACTTACTATTGAGTAGTTGAAACAGGTCATAGTGCTTATAACACGACAACTTAAAATAGTTGGTAATTTCTTCCTTCTGGGGTACAATTATTTATTATGAACCAGTTTCATGAGCCCAAACATTCAAAAAGTGCCCAACAGAATTAAACTTGTTCAATTCTCTCTGTGTAAAGGTTAAATTCTCTCTGTGTAAAGGTTAAAAGGAAAATAAATAGGACAAAATCTTCATTCTTTTGTTGTGAACTTGAACGGTCTTTTCTGCTGTTATAATCACTTTGGTTAATCTTATTACAATTTTTAATGGCCCGATATATTTAGTATTTTTTTTTATCTTAAAAAAAAAATGGAATTCTTGCTAAGGGAATCTTTCTCAAAATAGGTTCCCTTTTCTGATAAAATATTGGTTTTGCTTACAATTTTTCTATTATTTACCTAAGTTTATTTTTTCTCACAGTGTTCCTGGCGTTATTGCAGACAACCAGATTTCAGTGGAATGAGCATTAATATGAGAATCTACATCAATCTTTTTTTTTTTTTTTTTCATTTCTTCCTTTTTTTCTTTTTTTTAAAAAAATATTTACTTATCTTGCTTAATTTTTTACTTTGTAGTATTTTAAATTCACAAAGGGACCTTGAAGTTGAACGAAATTCTATTCATGTTCTTCCAGTTTTTTGCATATCATAGTAGTATACTTGTAACCATTTTTATTTTATGCTTAATAATTGGCAAATAATACATTTTTCTGATTTTCCTAATAATGTGATATTTACATAAATATCACTTTAGTGGTGTTGTACATGATATCTAAGTAGTAAATCTGTACTTTAAAAAAAAATGAAATTGCTGAGAGTTGGTCTTTCCTTTAGTTTGAGTGGTAACCTGCATAATTTACTTGTATCATGTTACTTATTTTCCTTTTTTAGTGTTTTCATGTTAATCCAGAGAATTATTTTTTTTCAGAGGATTTTTAATTTTATTCAAATCCAGGGAATTATTTTATTTACATAGTTGTTATTTTAATTCGGAGAATTATTTTTATTTTAATTCAGAGAATTATTTTCATTTTAATTCAGAGAATTATTTTAATTTTAAGGGTGGGGTGTGAATTATCACCTAAAGTTTTATTTTTATTATTGATTTATTTACTTTAACGTTAAAAAAAATGAAAACTAACACATATTGTTTAATTAGAATGGAAATTTATAAAATTGATATTTTACAACATGTGCTTTAAAAATTTCTGATTTCTCCAATAATTAGAAAAAACCTAAACATTTCGAAAAACCTAATATCAAGAAAAGAAAAACAAAGGGAAAATAGATTTAAAAGTTTCTTTCTCGACAACATCATCCTGTCATTCAGCATGAAATGTCAAATGATTCATTAAAAAACGTATATACACTTTTAAAATTTTGCAAGCATAGATATTACTGTGTCCCCATAACTTCACGAATTTCTATTTTAATCCAGATATTTTTTGCTTTTAAGTGGCAAGTGGTCTTTATCTCTCATTTCATTCTTGTCTTTTTTTAGTGTACCTGCTGTTGATGGTTAAAAGGAAGTGTCCAGCTACATCATTCATGATCTTCAATTGTCAATTTGCCTAATGCGAGTTTTCCGAGTTTTCATTCTACAAATGTGGGACAATTTCTTGTAAATCCTCCCGGATTAAATTTTTTTATAAATATAAATTTTTTAAATAAATATAAAAATAAAATATGTATATATATATATATATATATATATATATATATATATATATATATATATATATATATATATATATATATATATATATATATATATATATATATATATATATATATATATATATATATATACATACATTTTTTTTTACTTATTGTTTTATTTATCTATTGACTTTTTACTGTGTTTTTGTGCTGCATGCTCAAGAAGTTTTTAAAATCATATCCTTCTTATAAGTTGAGCTAAATTATTTTTTTACTGTAGCATATATTTAATAGACTTCTGAAGGAACAAATTATAAATACTATTCCTTTTATATAATTGTTTGAGCTTGAAATGGTATATTATAAATAGGTTCTTACAGGTGTCAATGTGATCACAAGCCACATTATAATTTACACTCCTTTCTTATTTATTTATACTACTTGTAAATCCCAAATAAGTAAAATGCACTGTGAAATATAATATAACAACGAAATAGTGAAAACACAAACAGCAGAAAATTTCTCTGATACACAATATCTTAAATATCTTCTTTAAAAAAAAATTAAAAGAAAGCAGTCTAGCTGAAATTTTTGTTTACATTTGTATTTAACGTAAATCACTGAAATTAATCTTTTGTTTAAATATTATATATTAAAATGATAAAATATTTTAACTATTTATAAAAGTTCCTAGAATATTTTAATACTGTGAATCCTTAAAAAAAAAAGTCGTGGGTCGCATACTAATTACAATGTGATATCGCAGTGATGTGGGTTTCATTAAGCAATATAAGAATCCATTAAATAATATACTTCATTAAGTAAGTCACAAAGCAATATTGGCGGGACAAGAATTTCATTTCATAAATCACAGGTGTCGCCAAAATCACTAAGATCACGTACAGATCACAATGTGATATCACAGTGACAAAACTTTCATTGCGAAAATCGCATAAATCACACGGATGTCGCCAAAATCACTAAGATCACATTTAGGTCACAAAGCGATATCGCAGCGACAAAGCTTTCGTTGCAAAGATCGCATAAATCACACGGATGTCGCCAAAATCACTAAGATCACATACAGATCACAAAGTGATATCGCAGCGATATGGCTTTCGTTGCGAAAATCGCATAAATCACATAGATGTCGCCAAAATCACTAAGATCACGTACAGATCACAATGTGATATCACAGTGACAAAACTTTCATTGCGAAAATCGCATAAATCACACGGATGTCGCCAAAATCACTAAGATCACATTTAGGTCACAAAGCGATATCGCAGTGACAAAGCTTTAGTTGCGAAGATCGCATGAATCACACGGATGTCGCCAAAATCACTAAGATCACATTTAGGTCACAAAGCGATATCGCAGTGACAAAGCTTTCGTTGCGAAGATCGCATAAATCACAGGGATGTCGCCAAAATCACTAAGATCACATTTAGGTCACAAAGCGATATCGCAGTGACAAAGCTTTCGTTGCGAAGATCGCATAAATCACAGGGATGTCGCCAAAATCACTAAGATCACATTTAGGTCACAAAGCGATATCGCAGTGACAAAGCTTTCGTTGCGAAGATCGCATAAATCACACGGATGTCGCCAAAATCACTAAGATCACATTTAGGTCACAAAGCGATATCGCAGTGACAAAGCTTTCGTTGCGAAGATCGCATAAATCACAGGGATGTCGCCAAAATCACTAAGATCACATTTAGGTCACAAAGTGATATCGCAGCGATATGGCTTTCGTTGCAAAGATCGCATAAATCACACGGATGTCGCCAAAATCACTAAGATCACATACAGATCACAAAGTGATATCGCAGCGATATGGCTTTCGTTGCGAAAATCGCATAAATCACATAGATGTCGCCAAAATCACTAAGATCACGTACAGATCACAATGTGATATCACAGGGACAAAACTTTCATTGCGAAAATCGCATAAATCACACGGATGTCGCCAAAATCACTAAGATCACATTTAGGTCACAAAGCGATATCGCAGTGACAAAGCTTTAGTTGCGAAGATCGCATAAATCACACGGATGTCGCCAAAATCACTAAGATCACATTTAGGTCACAAAGCGATATCGCAGTGACAAAGCTTTCGTTGCGAAGATCGCATAAATCACAGGGATGTCGCCAAAATCACTAAGATCACATTTAGGTCACAAAGCGATATCGCAGTGACAAAGCTTTCGTTGCGAAGATCGCATAAATCACAGGGATGTCGCCAAAATCACTAAGATCACATTTAGGTCACAAAGCGATATCGCAGTGACAAAGCTTTCGTTGCGACGATCGCATAAATCACACGGATGTCGCCAAAATCACTAAGATCACATTTAGGTCACAAAGCGATATCGCAGTGACAAAGCTTTCGTTGCGAAGATCGCATAAATCACAGGGATGTCGCCAAAATCACTAAGATCACATTTAGGTCACAAACCGATATCGCAGCGACAAAGCTTTCGTTGCAAAGATCGCATAAATCACACGGATGTCGCCAAAATCACTAAGATCACATACAGATCACAAAGTGATATCGCAGCGATATGGCTTTCGTTGCGAAAATCGCATAAATCACATAGATGTCGCCAAAATCACTAAGATCACGTACAGATCACAATGTGATATCACAGTGACAAAACTTTCATTGCGAAAATCGCATAAATCACACGGATGTCGCCAAAATCACTAAGATCACATTTAGGTCACAAAGCGATATCGCAGTGACAAAGCTTTAGTTGCGAAGATCGCATAAATCACACGGATGTCGCCAAAATCACTAAGATCACATTTAGGTCACAAAGCGATATCGCAGTGACAAAGCTTTCGTTGCGAAGATCGCATAAATCACACGCATGTCGCCAAAATCACTAAGATCACATTTAGGTCACAAAGCGATATCGCAGTAACAAAGCTTTCGTTGCGAAGATCGCATAAATCACAGGGATGTCGCCAAAATCACTAAGATCACATTTAGGTCACAAAGCGATATCGCAGTGACAAAGCTTTCGTTGCGAAGATCGCATAAATCACAGGGATGTCGCCAAAATCACTAAGATCACATTTAGGTCACAAACCGATATCGCAGCGACAAAGCTTTCGTTGCAAAGATCGCATAAATCACACGGATGTCGCCAAAATCACTAAGATCACATACAGATCACAAAGTGATATCGCAGCGATATGGCTTTCGTTGCGAAAATCGCATAAATCACATAGATGTCGCCAAAATCACTAAGATCACGTACAGATCACAATGTGATATCACAGTGACAAAACTTTCATTGCGAAAATCGCATAAATCACACGGATGTCGCCAAAATCACT
Source organism: Linyphia triangularis (assembly GCA_963978545.1). Classification (NCBI taxonomy): domain Eukaryota; kingdom Metazoa; phylum Arthropoda; class Arachnida; order Araneae; family Linyphiidae; genus Linyphia; species Linyphia triangularis. Next base: position 42,450,809 of record OZ021731.1, read on the forward strand.
AAGATCACATTTAGGTCACAAAGCGATATCGCAGTGACAAAGCTTTAGTTGCGAAGATCGCATAAATCACACGGATGTCGCCAAAATCACTAAGATCACATTTAGGTCACAAAGCGATATCGCAGTGACAAAGCTTTCGTTGCGAAGATCGCATAAATCACACGCATGTCGCCAAAATCACTAAGATCACATTTAGGTCACAAAGCGATATCGCAGTGACAAAGCTTTCGTTGCGAAGATCGCATAAATCACAGGGATGTCGCCAAAATCACTAAGATCACATACAGATCACAATGTGACATCGCAGCGACAAAGCTTTCGTTGCGAAAATCGCATAAATCACACGCATGTCGCCAAAATCCCTAAGATCACATTTAGGTCACAAAGCGATATCGCAGTGACAAAGCTTTCGTTGCGAAGATCGCATAAATCACACGGATGTCGCCAAAATCACTAAGATCACATTTAGGTCACAAAGCGATATCGCAGTAACAAAGCTTTCGTTGCGAAGATCGCATAAATCACACGAAAGTCGCCAAAATCACTAAGATCACATTTAGGTCACAATGTGACATCGCAGCGACAAAGCTTTCGTTGCGAAAATCGCATAAATCACACGGATGTCGCCAAAATCACTAAGATCACATTTAGGTCACAAAGCGATATCGCAGTGACAAAGCTTTCGTTGCGAAGATCGCATAAATCACACGGATGTCGCCAAAATCACTAAGATCACATTTAGGTCACAAAGCGATATCGCAGCGACAAAGCTTTCGTTGCAAAGATCGCATAAATCACACGGATGTCGCCAAAATCACTAAGATCACATACAGATCACAATGCGATATCGCAAACATCGCAAATTCGTCCCCAATGTCACAATGTGACGAAAAGCGATATCGCAGCGATATCACAAAGTTACGTCGCAAAACCCCCTCTAAAACGGACATTGGACGACTATGTGACCCCTGTGTGATATCGCCGTGACATCGCGTGATCTCTATGCGATATCGCTTTTCGTCACATACTCGTCACATGGTTATTAGGGCTCTTGGCGAATTTTTGAAAGTTAAGAATTTAGCGCTGAATGCAACCCGGCGACTTGGGGTTTTCCGGCAACCTCACTGACCGTTTAGATCTGGTAACATGGCGTTTTGACGCCATTTTGGATTGGGCGACACAACCGTTTGACTTCATTTGCAATTTGGCGACTTCTTTTAAAAGTCGCCAAGAGGCAACATACTGTAAATCATAACCTGAATGAATATACTATTATAAAAAGTTAAATTCCAGTTTATCCGAAATGCTGAAGTTCTTATTCAATCTGCTGTGAATTTTCAGCATAGAAGCCTTAATACTCTTAAGGAAAATTCCGTGCTCAGTTTTTATAGGCATTTATACGGGAAACGTTCACATAAAATATGTTATGGTTATTTGCCGAATCTAAACAAATCTGGCTTGTTTTAATTGTATACGAAAGAAAGTTTTATTGTCGAAATTCTATTATCCACAGCACCCGAAACGGTTAGAATGTGTTTTACGGTCCCTGCTTTTTATTTGGCGATTTTGGGTAACTCGGCACCAATGTGGTTCCATGCTAACTTGGAATCCATTTTTGAAAACCTGTAATTTGATTTCGATTCAACTTGACGGCAAAATTGACAAAAAAAAGTGGGTATCGTAAAACACTTTATACTAAACTCCGGAACATGCTCCAGTAGATAATTTTTCTGAAAAGTCTGTTTTATCCAGAATTCTAATTCAAAAGAAATATACACATCTTGGATCTATTTATTCTTGTATCATCTTAGGTATTAAATCTATACGTTTTAAATAGGCAATAATTCGTATCAGTATAATAAGATTGTTTTGAAACCACCGACTGTCTATTTCTGCCACTTATAAAGTATAATAAGAAAAACAAAATATAGTGAATCCAAGTTGCTAAATGTTGCCAGATACATTAGTCAAATTTCAAAAGATATTTTGTGATTGGCTGGATTACTGAATTTGGAAATTCATGCATAAAGTACATTTACAAGATTTGTGATTGGATGTTTAAAATCGTTGCCATTCTACTCCTCACAGAAATACAGCCGAATTTAGGCGGCACGCAAGAGAATTGGAGCCGTTAAAGCTTGTTGTAGTGCAGTCTGTTCTGTAAAGTAAACACGCTGTCCGTTTTCAAGATGCACAGCCAAATGTATAACAGCAGGATCCCTTTCATGTATAGGAAACGAAAAATGCGCCAAATAGCTTCGTTACTGCTTATGTATCGCCCCATTTGATAACGTGTAATTTCATCATTGTCATTTACATTTTGAACAGCGAATACAGCTTTATCACTGCCCTTGTGAACATATTTACAAATGTATTTTATAGATTTCACTGAACTGCATAGTTCAACGTTTATGTGCGCTTTATAGGTTTTGCACAGCAATGGTGAATATGGAACTACCCAGCGATTATCAATAATTTTTTGATAGTTTTCTTTTAAATAATTATTTTTATTTACAAAATAAATAATTTTTATTAAAAACAATTGAAAAATTTATACAAAATATACTTACTTCGATTCCACCCTAAATTCGCAAAAAGTATCGTTTTTTAGGAACACTTCAAAACTCTTCAAACATCAATTTCTATTCATAGTTAATATTTTAATTAGCACACGACTTAAACGAACACAATAATAACACAAAATTTCAAATATTTTTCTCAATTTGATCGCAGCACCAACTGTCGGGACAAACTGAAATTAAAATAGAATAATATTTGATGCTGCGATGGTAGCGCAGTCTACCGGATCGAATGTAAAACATTCCAAAATTAACAACTACTTATAAATGAAAAATTAGTTAAATAAACATTTTCCAGTGGACCAAATTGTGAATCTAAACCATCCTCGAATCCCCGTGAACTCACACAAAAAATTTCATCAAAATCGGTCCAGCCGTCTAGGAGGAGTTCAGTGACATACACACGCACACAAGAAATATATATATACAGAATATATATATACAGATATATATATATATATATATATATATATATATATATATATATATATATATATATATATATATATATATATATATATATATATATATATATATATATATATATATATATATATAATTTACTTTCTTGTATTGCTTCTTCCTCGGCTTTTTCATCTCCATTTTTTGGGATGGGAATATTTATATAAAAAAAATTTCAGTGCGGATTCGTCAAATCCCTAGTGATTTCATCCAAAGCCTGAGAGTAGTCCACGTTAAAACGTGAGCGGACCATGAATAACTGAAGGGGCGATCTCCCCCTCCGCCCCTCTCTGGATCCGCCAATGTATGTTGTACGAAATTTATGCTCTCAGAGCATTCTTTTCGGATGAGCATATAGAAGAAACTAAAATATTCAAATCTAAATTTTATTGCTTTGCAAAAAAAAAGGTTTTAGTTCATGAAAAAATATACAGTAAAAGTTATCAATGTAATGTCATGCGATGGAACCCCACTTTAAATAAAACTTTGCATAAGGCTGATTAAAAAAATGTTCAATTAGATTGTAGAAAATCAAATACATTCCCCGATATTTATAATAATAATAGCTTATATGCTACCATTTTAAGTTTTAAACATAAGTTTTTTTTGTTTGATCTAAAACCTCATTAAAATGAAAAATAATTTGTATTTCGAACATTTTTACTGAATACATCAGAGTGTTAGTTACTTTTTTGTAATATGTAGCTCGTAATAATATTACTTTGGAGCCTCTTTTCTTACAATGATTACATTTCTTTATAAATTTCGAATCATTAATATACCACTTGATAAATGTCATCATGTTCATTCTTCTAGATTTAACGGCATTGTTATTTTTTTTACTGATATGAACTAAAATCTTATCTTATCCTGGGAGAATTGCATAAAAAAGTTCATCTGTAGCATACATGGAGATTCCAAACACGTAATGAATACTTCCAGTAGTTAGTCATCTTAACTTCTGACAGAACAGAAGTTTATATTGTACTCACTTTTTTTTTTAATTGATCTACACGAGTTGCGTAATTTTTGGAATCTGATTAATTGTTCAAATGGTTTCCATAATTGTCGTTTCTCAGGAAAAATAAGGTAAGAATTTATTTTAATAATTGTTTCGTTTATTTTATTTTTAATGCCTTTTCGTTCATTGAGACCGTATACGTCTGCGATTCTAAGGTGTATAGATTTAAATAAAAATATATTCGGTATATTTATGTCTTCATATTTATTTGTTTACTTGAAAGACTACTTTTGTTCTCAACGAGAAATTTTTCTAAATAATTCATTTACTAGGAATTCAAATCTGTCTACTTATTTTATTCATAAATTTTGCATAATAACTGCAAACGTGTTGTCCCTAAAAAATATTTGGTAGTGTTATGGTGGTAGTGTTCTCGTGTTATTTTAGTTTTAATATACATTCTTTATATGCATTGCCAATTTTTATATTCATTAATATAGCTCCGCTTCTGTTGGCAGCGTGTGCTTGGTATTTGCATCTACATAATTTTAAATATTAAAAACATCTGTATCGGAAAAATATGCGGTAAACTACTTTTCAAAATTTATTCATTAAGAATGAACGTGAATTTATGCATTCATATCCAAATATCTTTTATTTATTCTGATTAAAAAAATTTAATACTTATTTATTAAAACAATTTTGTCAACAGGAAAGAGTTTCTTCAGTGATCGGTTAAATACTATTTCAGGTGCGATTGAATGACAGCAAGTTGGTTCATTAGTATTCCCTAAAAGCGACCTTTTAGTGACAGTGACAGCCCCAAAAATTTGACAGATTGTCATCGACATCGAATCTATCTGCCAAGTTTCATGACGAGTGGATGACGGCAAGGGGGTTAGTTAGGCCTCTGCAGATTTGCATACATAGCCACCCATCAAATCACACACGTACACACAAAATCGAAGTTAATATAAAGGATTTAATAATATTTATTTCGTTACTTAGTCTTTTGAAAACTTAATTGACGCCATTATTTTAACAGTTATTTTCTAGAATTAGTTATTTAATTTTAATGTTCTTTAATTTGATTTACAGAATTAAAACCGTTAGGAGAAAAAAGTCGTTTATTATCATCATAATGTTCGTTTTTCTCTTTCACGTGAAAAGAGATTTTTTACATTAAAACATATTTTATCAATTGTTAGCAATCTAGTGATGTTACACTTGCATTTTTATCGAACTCTTTTCGTAAAAAGTCATGTTAGTTTATACTTGTTGTTTTTAAAATACTTTTGCTTAGCTTAAATATATTTTTTCTTTATTCAGCTGATCCAAACATCGCCTGTGGCCTGACAGAGCAATTCAAGGTAACTTTCATCAATACATATATATTGTTATTTACATAGTAGAATGTTATTTTATTAATTCATTGTATTGTTGACTCGTGATCGAATTGTCAAAAGTTGATTCAGGACTCTTATAGCTTGTTTATTTTCACAACAGGATATCCTTCATCTGGAAAATCCTAGAAGCATTTTATAATAAATTATTCTTTTAATATTTTGAAGATTAAACTGGGCGTGTTTAGAGTGAAACAGCAGCAAAAATATCGCAACTTTGCATGAAATATCTTTTACGTTTTTAGACACAATTTTTTTAAAAATTGCTAGTCCATATTTATAAGAGTACTCCCAATACTTAAATAAGAGATGACCCGACGGACTGAAAATAGTTCTTAAATTAAACGAGTCTAGGTCCAAATTCGGCTATTTTTGTTTCGTTGCAGATTATGTTTAATAAGTTTGTTTTCTGTAGAATCTTAGCACCGTAATTTACTTAAAATATATCTAAAGCAACTTATCCCAAACTGTAGATCGTGACCCACTGTTGGATTGCTTTGTAAAATTATATTTAATGATAAATATTTTTTCTTCACTAAAGTTCCTTTTCGGCTCATGAAACCTCTTTTGGAAAGAACGTGTGCTGTTCAACTCTAGACTATATTACAGAGCGTTATATAGAGGCTGATGGGAGTAGGATTCAGTTGATGTTTTATTACTTCTGTAAAGTTGCCCAATTGTCATCTAGACTTGTTTGGTTCTGATCCCCCAAAAGTATCTGCAATTAGTCATTTTAATATAAATAATTTTCTTTAAGATTGTGGTCGAAGGCGCATGTCTGACTGCTAGTAAATAAAGTGCATTGTCATTTGTATTGCATACATAATAGGTTTGCTGTTTTCTGAGTGTCTATTAATATCTTTGTGGTTTGATGATACCTTTGCTTAAAATCTGAGTCTGTTCGTATTTGCAGACCTCCCTGCACATCGCTTCTGAGAACGGTCACTTGTCCATCGCTAAACTTCTTCTGGAACACGATGCTGACATATTGGCCAAAGACAGCTCTGGTCTGACAGCAATGGATCTGGCGGAGAAGGCAGACCACCCACACCTCATGGAGCTGCTGAAAGAAGCAGCTAGTGAGTACTCTCGTCGTCGTCTTAATTTTTTTTTTGATGGATTGTCAGCCTTCCATAGGCATAAGGCAATATTTACCGGAATACAAGATTACAATTATGATAATGAAAGAGTTAGTGAGTCTGTTTGTCCGTTTATAAGCAATGATCAGAAAATTTTAAATATAAGTAGTATTCGACCAGTATTTTTACTTCTGATAGCCAAAATGTTTAAATTTGTTTGTTGTTTAAATTTGGCAGCACTGCAATTTTGCTACTAAAGCCGGATTTACACGTTACTAGTCGGGGCTATAGTTTAGATCGTAAGTTCTGTGACGTCAGCTAAACGACCGCTGCGTCGTCTGTTGGTGATCGCTGTAGATTGCACGTGATTGCTTGATGGGAGTCGACGGCGCACAGTGGTCTGGGAGCGGCAAAAACCCCGGTTTTTAAGTTTTGGGAAAAATGAAAATTGACAATATTTTTTATTTTAAGGATAGTTGAGTACTAAGATTTCAGAATTTAGACATTAAATAGACATTTTTTTATTTATTTACACTCACCGAAAGTCATCACACAAAAAGTAGCTCGTTTTGACGTCAATATTTATTGATTTGCCATTAATGATATAAACTATTAAAAATATATATTCGCACTCTAATGAATTCTTAGGACTGTTTTCTGTGATTTTTGTTGAAATCTTTTTTTAATATGTGTTAAAATACGTTTTTCATGATGATTCCTATAATATCATATTTTCGTATGAATAAAAGGCTATAACTAATGTGCGCCAACGTGCGCCAAGGCCTTATTGGTATCAAACTGTTCCTTAAACAATATTTTAACCAATAAACCAAGAATCAGCTGCTACAATCTGCTACTTTGGTAATTATCTGCATAAATCTGTGAAGCAAGCTGTCCAAGCACCATAGAAAACACATAAACAAGGTTATGCCGCACTTGTAGTGACGTATAAAAATTATCGTTTGCTAAAATATTTTACAAATAATAGAGCTCTTGTAAGGAATTATAGATTAATAGCCCCGTTATCCAAACATGACTATTGTTTACTGTTTTAAGGCAATCTGCAAAATAATTTGGAAACGATGTTTTCCCATCCTTACGACCAAGTTTTGAATCAGAAGAAATGTTGTTATCCAACTGAAATTGATATTTCTGCATTCATCCAGAGAAGGTGGTGTGATGGTTCCACGGGACATAGTATAAACAGACTTCTGAATATGAGAGCGAGACTGATACAATTATGTTCCTTACTTCTCTCATACCTTTGTGTATGGTTGTTACTGGTTCGATTTTGATTTTTTTTAAATCTCAGACGCCATCGACCTGATTCTGCAGACCTATTCGGTTTAAATTTTCTAAATAAACATCCGATGTCCTGAGAGAGGAAGTAGTAGCCCGACCTCCTTGAATGACAAACCCATTACAGAGACTCATTTTCTAGTGCTATCAATGATCGACGGGAAGGTCGAATTCACGCAGCGTTTATGTCAGTGTGTCCGATTTGTAAATCCAACGAAATCAACAGAAACGAACAACTTGGAACTCTTAAAAAGTAAACCCATTTATCCCACTTGGCCTCTCATCACTCCATGTTCGAAAAAAATTCAGTATTCCACATTGCATATAACATGGATGCTTAAAAATGGAGGAGTAATAATCAAACAAAGGAAGTGAAAGAAATTTAAAAAAGGAAAAAGGTAATTCTAGAAAAATCTCAAAAGAATAGAGAATTTTAGGTTTGCAAATTAATGAGGTGAACAACCAACGACGAAGGAGATTTTTCAAAGGTCCAGCTATCACATCAGATATTAATGGACTGGATAATAGCCTAATTCACAGATTAAAAATCATTCTCAATACTATCAACTGAGAAGCCTCAATATATCTCCAGAAATTTAAGCAATACTGCAAGGAAACTTTAGAGATGTATGTTGAGCTGCACAACTGGCACTACATGCCAAACGCAGGTCTTCATAACAATATATATATATATATATATATATATATATATATATATATATATATATATATATATATATATATATATATATATATATATATATATATATATATATATATATATATATATATATATTTTATAACAAACCTCATAAAATATTATTAGTTACTATATAATGTTTAAAAATTTAGAATTTTCTATGTGTAAAGGTAATCAAGAAAGTTTATCAACGTAAGTCAAAGCTGTATTTAAAAAAATGCTGAACCAATTTATTTTTTGTGTAATAGATAAATCGGGTTGGCAAAGTAAAAAACAAGTTTAAATGTAAAAAAAAAAAAAACTTACACAAAAACTTTATTTGTACCAACTTAATCAAATGAAGCTAAATACATTATATATTTTTCTTTGATTTGAAAGAAAGACTGATATACACTTTCAGCTTATATTGCAAGCTAGTATAAAATATTATTTTTCTTAAATTCATGCTCCACCCGATTTACCGCACTTACCCTAGACTAAAAAGCTGACTCGTAACCACGGGGTTTGGGGGAATATTTAGGGTTAAACTTTACGTTAGGATGAATTTTCCTTCAATTTTTTTATTTATGTATTTTGATTTTTAAAGTGTATTTTTAAATCATTATAAATTAAAGAATTTTAATTAAATCTTTAATAATTTACCAAAATAATTTAGTGAATAACTAAGTAACAAATCAAAAAAAAAATTTTACTTAATTGTTATTCAATAATTATTTGACTATTCATTATTAGATCATGTATTAATGATTAGCAAATTAAATAATAATTTATTAAGTGTTCAAGTAAATTAAAATAATGAAATTATCGAAATTATTTAACCAATTTTATTCCCCCCCCCCTCAGAAGTTTTCTGTTTACGCTCCTGCTAAAACGGTTGTTCGTACAAACTTGGCTATAGCATAAATGAACTCAGAGGGGTCAAAATACTTAAGAAACAGAGGTTTTCAAAGTTTTCTTCTCAAAATAGAAGTTTTTCAGGGTTTTTGCCGTTTTTCGGCCTTTTCCGACCACTGTGCGGCGCCAGTAAATAGAAAATGTTTGGTTTACTGGAACCAGTAGCCCTGTGACGTCACAGACTGGCGATCTAAACTGGAAACCCGACTGGTAGCGTGTAAATCCGGCTTAAGGGTTTTGTGATTACGAGGAATTTTTTGTTTCTCGGAAAGGGATGATGGGGAGGGGAAACTAAATTTTTTTTACTGGTACTCGAAACTTCTCGATCGTGGTTGTAACCCCAACTGTAGCTGGGATTTTAATATTACAAAATGCAAATTCACAATATTTTCCATAATTTACCAATCAAAATAAAAGCTAATACTCTTAATTTACGTATTTATTTGTTCACTAATTTATATCACAATACATTCATAAAAATATATGAGTTATTATTAATTAACTAAAAAAGTGGCGGTACGCCATACCGGCCCCATTATACCCTTCGGGAAGGAGAAGGGTGAGAGGGGGGGGGGGAGGGTATTAACAGCGAATTTTTTTTTCCTTTCTCGTTTCTCGAAAAATGAGGGTTTGGGGTGTGTATTAATGCTGAAAGCAGATTTTTGTGTTTTTGGGGTTTCTCGTAGATGAAAGGGCTCGCTCAAAATTTTAACTATGGGTTTGCATAGCAATGAACCTTTTAGTGAGTAAAGCTAGTCTGGTTCGTGGAGCGTCAAAGGCTAGGATCTATTTATTTTGACGGGTGTTCACAACCCGGTGCCACGCAACTAGTCCGAAATATGGCTTCGAAACTCAGGGAATATTTTTCGTATATGGCAACAATAGTAAAAGCAACCAATTTGAAGGAAAATTAAAGGGGAAATTAGTTGTAGGGAAAGGAGAAAGTAGAGGAAGTTTAGAAATGTGTAGGGGGATTATAACGCTTAGAGTGAAAAAACATTAAATTCACTTTTGGTCTCAAATCATTTTTGGCATGTATTCGGAAACTTGAAGAAAAGACCCATCGATTAGCAAATTCTGCAACTTGATCACAGAAATAAATTTGTAATAAATGATTGACCTACTATTGGACGTGCTAAGCTCATACTTATATAGTTCTTAAGTAATTTTTTTGCTCTCTCGAAAACTTAAGACAATACGAGTTAGAACCTTTTCACGATAAGCTGACGATATACTGCAAAGATTTTTGCTTTCAACATATTAGTATGTTTTTCTTAGTCAAAATAGAAGTCGTGTCTTTGGGAGACTGTAAAATCTTCAACTATTTAATTTAGTTGTGAATTTAAATAACTAGCCATAGAAATACTAGGGTTACCTAGTGTCCGACATTTTTCAGGCCACTCTGTAATAGTTTTCTTTGAAGTGTCATTAACGAAAATTTTAACTATTATATATATATATATATATATATATAATTTTTTTTAGGAATTTCTTACCCATAATATTAGTAAGTAGAGCTCGTTAATTTAATTATAATCTCCCTAAAAAACTGTTTTAAAATCAGAGATTAATTTCTGGTTTGGATAATAAGAGTGGTGAACATTGAATAGTCTTCACCCGTTTATATACCATTGGAAAAATTCTTATCTCTAGTTTAAGATTGCAGTGATTGTCTGGGAATAATGGTTGTGCAACTTGGTGCGTAATTGCGCCTTTCGGTCGATTAGATTGTCATCAGACCTTGGAGTAGTTATTATATTTGATTATTTTTAATCTACTACGTAATGGTGAGCTAGTTTTCTTGCAAAACGTTTTGTTCAAACCTCCTGCTTTGTGTTACAAAAGTGTAGTCAATGACAAAGGACACATTAATTGTTACTTTATATTATGGTTTTTACGAATTTTAAGAAATGCTTTCATTTTGATAGCCGATTTCTAAGTTTTAATTGTAACTGAAGTTGGAGAAGTAAGGCATGCAGTTTCAAAATACCGATCACTAAAATTTCCATTGTTAAAAAAATATTCACATTGCAACATAAGAATTGGTTATAATAGCATCGTGGTGTATTCATGATATAAACTATCTTAGTCTGAGATGTGACCTTTCCAACAGTTTTAAAATACAAATTACAAGCCAAATCTTTCATAACTCTCCAGATAATGAACAGGTCTTTTCCTCCGACATCCTCCGTTCGTTATTTTCTAGCGAGAAATTTTCTTGTTAAATTGTTATCTCCGCCATGCATTCGATGATTTTGCGAGCAGAAGCCGGCTTTATTATATATTTCGCATTCATTTCAGTCATCGATGACATCATTTAGCAAACTTGCACAATCTGTTTGCAAAGCGCGTGGATGTCTACCACACCCTTCCTGTTAAATAAAATCAGGAAGATTGATAGTTTTAAATTACTGCTTTTTGCGTAATAAACCAACTAAATTGGTAACTTGGTTCATTGTAACCAAACTGGTATAGCTAAATTGGTATTGGAAATAATAGGTAACTTCGCTGGGGATAGATATGTCAACCTAGGAAGTTCTTGTTGATAAATTGCGAAAACAGGTTGTCAGACGGCATGGCTGTTTCATTATTTGCCAAGTTTAAAAAATGTGATAGTCTATTTTAAGGTTGACTACTGAAGCCTTCCGACCAAATAAAAACTGGCATATCAATATTCTGCAATTGTGCTTGTCATAAAAGTATACGAGCTTTAATTTCTTGTACTCTGGGTCTGATTTCTAGGTAGACTTGTGATGCCCGTTATACTTTACATTTTCTAGAGGGTTCCAAAATCCCTACCCCCCCCCCCCTTTTTTTGTGTGGTTCTTTTTCAAATGGAATACATTCAAACTTATATTTTAAATTACATTGAAATTACTCATCCTATTTAGACATTTAACTTTTTATTGCTCCTTGATTTGAGTTGCAACCCTCTTGCACTAAAGTATTGATATAAACGTATTGAATACTTAATCATACAAAATTATACATTCTTTGTATGATACAAACATGAGGAATGCTTTATTGCATACAAACAATAAATGCAATACAAAGGAATTGATTTTAACACTCTTAATTTGTTTCAATATTTCGTAAAATGCAGTTTACTTTTCTGGCAAGTATGACTTTTAAGTGATTTTGTTTGGTTAGTTATATTGATTTCTTGCGTATGCCTGGTACCTTGTAATGGGGGTCCCGATTTAAAACCGGGCTTTCCTCCCCTCAAAGTCTTAAACGGACCCTGCTTGTATTGGAATTAATTCCATAATCCTTTGTACTCAAATCAATACTATAATTGCCGAATCACTTTCTATCGTTTATTGTCTGTCGTCAGCTGACTTCAATATCAGATAAAATCCAGCGAAGCTGTCGATACAAACACAATATCATTAAAAAATACCTCCGCCTCTTATTCGCTTTGAACGTTACGTCACATAGCCGGATACATTTTCCAATCTGTAATCATCCCTTTTATCCAACCGCTGATGCTGTATTCCTTTTCTGTGAAATAAACATTGATAATAACAACAAACGGCGTGGAGTCCAGATTCAACATGAGAGCCTGTTATGTTAAGGCCGAACCGCATTGTATATTTGTGTTCTAGTGATGAAGAATCTTTTGTGAGTTTTGAGGATATCTTGCTGTATGCGCAGTGGTCAGTGGATTACGTCGTTTTGTTCGAGTACTGTGTCCAGGACTTAACTCTTCTGCCGTGGGACGTTTTTCTGGGTATGCTGAGTTTTTTTGTTTTGTTCATATAGGTTATAGGGTGAATATAATTGAACTATGCCTGTTTAGAGCCTGTTCTAATGAGAATATACCTTTAAAATTTTGTTTGGGTATTTTGACCTTGAAAAACTACTTGCTAAAAATATGCTAATTTTTTTTTTTTATTTTTACTAATTGGTAATATGAGCAGGTGCACATGCATTCCCCGGAATTCGAAACTAAATGTTAAGTGATGAAAAGTGGTATGAAACACTGTACAGCAGGGGTATGAAAGAGAGGTTTAAAGCATTTAATGAAACAGAAATTTATTACGTAACCTTTCTTTTTAATGTTTCATTGGGAAATCTAATTAAAAAATCAAGATTTGAAGAAATATAACCACCTTGCACCCCATTGTGTACGGTCTGCACCCCTTTGAAAATAATCCTTGCGGCGCCCATGTTGAACGCTATCCGATAAGTTGTGGATATATCAAAAAAGAAAACACGTTCGAGTTTTGAATTTCTTTAATATAATTGTTGCTTTTTGAAGCGAGAATGTAATATTTTTAGTTCTATGAACTTATTTAGTACTATACATGTATTAATTAACCAGGCTTCACACGTAGAAACGGGATCAGTTCAACTATAGTGATAGATTAATTGCATATAAATATATGGTTTTCAAAGAGTTGCCTGTGGACTAGTATAGACTTCGTACACCAATTTTAGTATTCGCTAGTTCGTCAACTTTATACGGTGTGCATTTTGGTTCTTAAAGTGGGCGTCATTACCTCCATTAAGTATTTTCATTAATTATGGCTTTTGTTATGAAAGCATCTTGAGGGATTTTCAGGGAAGGGACATTCAAGACAAGAATATCTCCGAAAGTATTTAAGCTGCTTACATCAGTTACTTGTTTACTGTAATCAGAGTTATGTACTGACGTTTTAGAATTAATAATAAAATTTAAAAAAAATCTTAAACGTTCGCAGTTTTATTCGAAATACATTGATTTTTAACGGGATGTTTCATTTTTTTAAACAGCATATTTCATATTTAAAGAATTCAGAGCTTCTCTCTTGTCAATTGGGCGAAATTTTAATCGAATATAAACCGTGACTTTGGTTATGGTTAGGAATCTTCATAATGCTGTTATTGTACGCAAAAAGCATACAAACTGACAATAAAGCAAACCAATTGAGAATCTTATGCCCATAAATATCAATACTTAATACATAAATGTGAATACGTTAATTTTTAATTAAAGTTGTCATATTTAAACTTAAAATATCAAAGAAGTAAACCTATAAGTGCATTTCTGAGTCTTACACATATCTTTTTTAACTTAGTTGGAAAAATTAAACTCCCTTTGTCTTCGTTGAAATAATTTGTTCTATAACTCACTGGGACGTGTGAAAAAGAAGTTTTAAGATTGTACGTAAAAGTCCTAAGGTTGTGTGCATGTACCTTTCCTTGTTGACTTAATAGAGATCAATGCTCTTCCACTCTATGAAGAAAAAGATTTCGATAGAACCTCAAGATTAGATGTGTTTACTTTTTCACACTAACACGAAACCCGTGTTTGCAAACAAAACATTTCCTCATCTATTTATAATAGTTCTCCAATAAACCAGTTAATATTTACGGTAATGACATGAATTTTTTCCGTTGCGTCGCAATTATTCATTACTGATAAATGTTTGCATTTTATAATTGAAACACAATTGTTTCCTTTTTATGCATTTTGTTTTATGTTGTTCGTTTTAGAATACTTAGCACATAAAACCTGATGGGTTTCGATCTCAATGATACTTTTATTTACTAGATTTACTATCACGGGTGCTTTTCACCTGATTTAAGAATATTTTTGTAGGTCATTGATTATAGTAATATTTACTCGATTTGAAATCAACGTATTTCTGTTAATTTTAATTAATTAAAAAAAACTACGGTGTACATCGCCACCACCGTAACTGTGACTCAAGGCCTGACTACGCCGCAATGAGTCATCACAAGAAGACCGGGCGATTGTTGAATTATAGGGTAGTTACAACCAGCTAGCTTTCTGAATTATATTTCTGTAAATATTGTCCTTCTTTGAGGATGTCAATTAATACTTCGAAGAAAGCAAAGAATTAATATTATACAATGACATCAAAAACTCTTAATTAATATGACGATTTTATTCCTTTTTAAGTTCCATTATTCATGACCAGTAAATATTACAAATCAAAGAAATTCAATTGGTGCCTGAATTGAAAGTAATTTTAAATGCCATTTCTTTTATAAAAATTATTAAATCAGATTACATTATTCAGCTGTTTACAGAAAATCCATTATTTCAATTAAATTGCATTACTTGAATCAAACATTTTTATTTTTAAAATTATATGTTTAAAACCAATATATTTAATACAGTAAAGAAAAATAATGCATAGAAAATACAACAATCTAAATAAATAATTTTTTATTTGTATCATAGTTAAACAGAGGAAAACTTCTTTTAATGTTCTGTTTCAATCTCAAATGAAGAGCATTTTTAAATGTACAATTATTACCATATAAATTTATAAATATATTTTGAAAAGAGAAGATACAAAAATGTAAAATTTCATAGAGAATAATAAAATAAATAAAAGCCTTACAAATGTAGTTATGAAATGTTACTTTGAATAACTTTATATCATTAATTTTCAGTAAAAACAATTTTAAGTTCAATTTCTTCCTCGGTATTTTGTCATCTTTTTTTTAAAAAATCACCTAGGTTTTTCGGGTTGGGCAAAATCAACAATTCTGATTACTATATACACTAATTGTAGCAGGCCATAGAATAAATTACACACATCACGGTTCTGAATTGTAGCTTTCGGTAAAGCATCAAGTAATTTATCAGCAATAAAATTATCAGATATTGTTAATCTAGGTTGTACGTCACCCTTTGCGAGCTTTTCAAAAATGTCGATAGGTTGAAATAATACAAAAACAAGGGTTTCCGAAAGGAGTTCAGCGGCTGCCAATAACAGTTATAGGTACACAACAGTGTTGCCAGATTCAAGCAATTAATCAGAATGAACCTGGAACCTATAGATTAACCAAATGTAATATCAGACGTTAAAATATTTACAATACACACACAGGGTTTGCCACATTCCCTGACTTTTCCAGACAATTTTTAAAAAATTCCAAGTTTAACAACATTTCCACACAATGATTTTGCCAATAGAGTAACGACTTATTTCTATAACAAGAACATAAAATTGAATGATGTTAATCTTTCAGAAATACTACAAATGAATCAAACAGAAAATTTTTCGTTGCACAAATGCTTTTCAAAACGAGAATGCATTTTTTGTAAAATAAAATTAATAAAACACAAAGAAAGTTTTCCAACCAAATGCTTAAAGGAAAATATTGAATCGTAAAAAAGTTTCGATAGCAATCGAACGAAAGAAAGTATTGAACTTCTCCGAAGAAAACTTTATCCTAAAATAATTCCCAGACTTTTCCAGAAACTATCCCCTGACCATTTTTAGGCATTTTCATTTCCCCTGTTTTCCAGGTGCGTGGCAACCATGCACACATTATGTTTCTGAATTGTAGCGATAGAATATTTACAATGGGTACACACATTATGTTTCTGAATTGTAGCGATAGAATATTTACAAGGGGTACACACATTATGTTTCTGAACTGTAGCGATAGAATATAACGTAAAAAATTATTTTAATAAACTAATGGGTTGTAACTTGAGTTACCGTAAAATCCTAATAGAAAAATATTCATTTTTTTAAAGTGTCAAGCTTACGCTTTTTAGACTTTACATCATTTGCATTTTTACTTTTTTTAATAA
Source organism: Linyphia triangularis (assembly GCA_963978545.1). Lineage (NCBI taxonomy): Eukaryota > Metazoa > Arthropoda > Arachnida > Araneae > Linyphiidae > Linyphia > Linyphia triangularis. The sequence continues at coordinate 42,467,747 of OZ021731.1, forward strand.
CATCATTTTTGACAATACAATAATTTTTTAAAAGGATATTTGTCGTAACCCATGCAATTCTTCGGACAATAACTTCAGCTATGTGCCCTGAAGCACAAACATCAACATCATTAAAAATCTCAAAATTGGTATTTAGTTGCATAATTAGATTTGTCATAAAAACTCTGATTAGAAATTCTAAGGAACTTACTTTCATTTTCTGATGATATTAGTTTTTGAGCTACAATATAGCAGAAATTAACAATTCTAATGACATCAGCGTTTGGGAATTGCAAGGAACCCCTATTGATACTTTGAGTATACTTATAGCAATCGTCAACAAGTAGCTCTTTGTCCATTACAAGTTGCTCGCAACAAGATTCACATTTTAAATTTTTACATATAGTATAAACACAATACCCTGCCATGTATACTAAAACCGGAAAACTGTTTTCAGTTTCTTTGTAATCCGAATCAACGACAGATATATCCACTTCATCAGATGTTGAACAGCCAACATCAAATTGCAAAATGCCATCTGGTGATGGAATGTCAACATCAAATTGCAAAATTCTTATACTGCCATAGTTGGAAGACTTTAATGTCAGCGGCAAATAATACTGTAGTCGCAGCTTTGATTCAGATTCAAAAATCTGGCTTACAGAGACATTATACTGTGATCCTGCAAGCATTCTATACTTGCCGAACCTATCTTCTAATGCATCTGTCTGTAACTTTCCTGTTAAAAAGTAATTCATTTTCAGTTTCTCAAAGCAATAGGTTGACATGTCTAACAATGCCCGACTGGTATTGATCAGTGCTGTGTGAGTTTCATTGGTCAAAACACCTGTGGAACAGTTAGAGTGTTTCCAGATATCTAACCAAGTTATAAACTTCTTCAAAAAATTTCGCCTTTCATCATTTGAAGCCAATGTCAAGGGATGCATATAAATATTGTTTAAACGACGCCCTTTATCAGGAGTTTTAACATTTACAATCCACCACCACTTCAGAATTATTTCAATGTACGATGCAGTAGATTTGTAATGGTCTAAAGCACGCTTTTCCCCCAACTCTAACAGTGCCTTAACAACAAATTCATTGAAGATCTGCAATACGAGCTTCACATTTTGACACTCTAGACTTGAGGGATTTAGAGCTTTGTAAGTAAGGCCATAACCGAATTTCACAATGGCAACGTGCTCCACTTCATGTAATTTTTGTAAAGTAGAAAATGACGCAGTTTCCAATTTACTAATAGAAGCATCACTTACACACTCAAAATTGGGAAAAAACATACACTTTTCAGAATTCCGTTGATTCAACCAATTGTTTCGCACACATTTTAAAATATGTACAGCGTCTATAACATAATAGAGTGGCTTTTCTGGATCGACAGGATGTGGGTACTTGATGCACAATGATGGTGGCTTGGAAAATAGTGACATCGCCTTCCTATTTATCGCATTGTTGTCGCTGACCACTGCAAGAACAGTAAATCCAATTTTTTCTAAACCTATGATAATTTTTCTTAGGAAGGAGTTCAAGGTTTCAGCACACATATTTAGCACGGGCAATATGTGTACGACATCTTTATAGGTAGACATCATGCTCCGTATTATAAATGCATGGGCACTAGTGGCAGCTTTTTCGTTGTCAAATGCTGCGCCCACTACATTTCCTCCTTTGTAGTCGATATATGGCTTCAAGTGAATTTCGTCGAACATTAACACAACAGTCTTATCGCTATCCTTCAAAAGCTTGCTTTTTTCTTCAGAGTACTTCAAAAATCCAGAATCAAATTGTTCCAAGTATGGATTGGTCTGCATATTTGAAGAAATTCTGCTCACTGTTGTTGGATGTGGAACTATGACATTTCCAGAATTTCTCAGGAATTTGTATGCATGAGGAGAAATAGAATGGAGTAACGCTGCAAAAATCATAAGATCAGGTGAATATCTACGCTGTTCTTTTTTCTTCTGAAGCAAATGTATTTGCTCTTTAATAAATGTCACTGGGTAAGAAGTATCCAACCTATCAAGCATATTCTCTATCAGGTGGAGTATTGTATTTGGGGTAGTATGGTTTTCTTGTAACTTTTGTACATTACCTAGAACTGTTGCGAGTTCTTTCATACAACTGACACTTTTGGGAAAGTTAATAACATTTGATGAGTTCAGCAGATCTGGTCCAATGAAGACTTTCAGTTCAAGAGTTGCATAAAGAACAATTGAAGCTGCAATAACAGGTGCATCAGAAGTGTGTAAATAAATAAAAATTACTCTGTCTGATTGTCGAATTGTGTTCCAACAATTCGGGATTGTAAAGTTTTCAAGGCAACTCAAAAACTCAGTATATGAAGAAAATTTAAATTTGTTATCTTCTGCATCTTTTAATTCTTTATCAATTCAGTAGCTAACTGCAGTTGCTCATTTTCAAATCTTTTATCCTCTGGAGCTTCTCTGTCTGGTTCTGCAGTTGACAAGTATGCTGGACATCCTGGGAATATTGAAGGAATTGCATCTTTCTTTAAACGAGGAAAGCGTAAGGGAGCTATTAATTTCTCTCCAGTCATGCTGTTGTATATCCAAGTGTCCCTCTCAATGTCATCCTTCTTGAAGACCCGCGAAGATTTAGTCGGAACAAAATCCTTTCTGGGAATTGCTTTACACCATTTCTCGCGCATATCTGAATTTTCAGGGAATTTAAAAACAGTTACTTTTGTAGTCAGAATTTCCTTTGCATGCGAATACGCAGCAGCGGGAAGGCATCTTGAAATTAGTCAAATGAATAATAAATATTTACTCATCTGTCAATGTAGAACAAATTTCACGTTGAATTGAAAGATATTCTGCTGGCGAGAAAACACAGCAAAAATATCTGTAAAGACACGTTAATTATATCGAGCGTGGACAATTAATTTAAGAATTGTTTACAAATGACACGGCAGAATGCATGTTGGCGCAGGCGCTGCTGTCGGTCTTCTCTTGATGACTTATGCTCTGTTTTTCACCAAGCTGTTCAGGCCTTGAGTCACAGTTACGGTGGTGGCGTGTACATGCGTCCCACCAAATTACATTTGGCTCATATTCAAAATTATGCTCTTTTACAAGAGCATAATTTTGAATATGAAATTCTTACCAGATGTAATTTGTCAGACGCGTAAATGAAATATATTGCATTACATTTAGTTAATTTTTTGGATGATAAGTTGAAGAAGAATTTTTTTTACTGCCTAGTGATGTGTTTTTTTTTTTTTTTTTTTTTTTTTTTTTTTAATGTTTTTTTTAGTGTATGTTTTTAACTTTCTATTCGTATGTTATTTAGTTTCCTTATCGAAATTAGTAAAACGAAAAACTTCTAGTAAATATTCCGAAAAGATTGAAGTGGTTTGTATGTCATCGAGAATCGAACGCGAGTTCTTACATTCCAGAGTTTAATATCTTAACCACGTAATATATCCCCAAAGAACACAGAACAACTTCTTAAGAGGATGTCCAAGTAAGGATAATTCCCTATACTCTCTATTGTTTCAATTGTCTAGCCCAGTGCATTTGGAAACTACTTTCTATAAAACCTTGAAATTTGGTGAATAGGTACGAAAATGACCATTTAATAAAATGTCATAAATTAAAAACTCGAAAATAGCGTCTAATATATTTTATTTTATATTTTAAAGCCTTGCATCATAGCATATGCAGTGGCTCCACCTGGTTTTGTCTTTTGCTATTTTAATTTTAATTTATAATAGATAGACATTAAATGAAAACAATTTATGTCATTTCATTAAATGATCATTTTTGTACCTACTCCCCAAATTTCAAGGTTTTATAGAAAGTAGTTTCTAAATGCACTGGGCTAGAAGATTGTAACAAAGCGAGTATAGAGAATGATCCTTACTAGGACTTCATCTTATTAACAGAACATTGTTTTTTTAAAAGACGATTTTTAAATTTTAGCTGCTTTTCAATTTTTGCCAAAAATTATAATACGTTTTTTGAAAGTGGTAGCAACGAATACTAAAAAGATGAACTATTTCTTAATATATTTGGTACATTTGCATGGCCTATTGCTTTGTCAACGTTAAGGAAGAAGAATCTTAAACATGTGAAAAACAGTTCTTTTTACAAACGTTTTTCTTCATTTTAATTAAACCTATTTTGGAGATTTTATGTTTGTTTCCTCTCCACTTTGACCAGTCTTAGTAGCTGTAAAGAAGTTAAGTTTCTTGCTATTTTGAAGTGCTGAGTGTTGAACAGCTGGTTAGGTATTGACACTTATTTGTGGTTTTTGTGTGTTGGTTGTACTTGGCGATCTAGGAAGCTGTCGCGTTCCTAGGAAATGCATGTTCATTTTTTGTGGCGAGGGGAGGAGGGTTAGAATTTTTTCATTTTAATCATTAAAAAAAGTGCACAGATAAAAAAAATTATGTTTGTGCATTATTAAAAAATGTACATCGAAATTTATTCTTGAGTCGCGTTTTACAAAAAATAATAATAGTATTCAAATCATGAAATATACCACTAAATCAAGTACTATTCATAATCCACAGTTTATTCATCGAAGAAACTTAATGGTTGAATTTTTTTTAATTAAAACTGTGTGTTATTCTGATTAGCACTTTTCTTTTGTTAAAGTTCATTGCATGAAACATTAATTTCTGCTCTGAACTATTTGCAATTGTTATTCTGTCTCATTGACTAGTTAGGTGAAAAATGTAAAACAATATTTTCCGTTTGTTAGCGCCAAAGTGGCAAGACTGGTTTTCTTCTGTTACACTGTCAGCTTTTTTCTTTTATACCAGACAAAGCAAATTAAACTAGATAATTGTTTTTCACAGTTTTTGAAAAACGTTTCTCCCCTATTTGTAAGATGTTTTTTTTTTTTTTTTTTTTTTTTTTCCCCATTTAATCTTACTTAAATTAGCATAATGACTTTTCGTCACTGAAAATATTTGTTTTAAACAGGTCACAAAACGACAAATCATATAACTTTAACAAATCGAATGCCCTCATGATTCTTGCTTTTATTTTTCTACGGTTTGGTTTTCAATTCTCTTTGTCTGATGGGGTGAACGTGGTGTATTTCGATTCACATCTTGCTGCTGAATTTTGACCAACACCCTAATTTCTTATCGGCTTGGCGCTTGTGCGTGTACAAGATGACAACAGTATTCCATCATAATAATTAATCTATCATCTAAAATAATAATAATAAATGTGCGTTGGCTGGCCGATTATATGACGCTCCTGGAAGCTTGATTAGTAGATTGCTCCTTTCATGTAACTATAAGCGAGGTTAGGTATCTATACATGGGAAGCGGCAGGATTATTTTGCAAAGGGGTACAGAACCTTCAATTGTGGGTGTAAGGAAACTTAACCATTCGGTTTCAACCTTGATTTCATTAAAAAGTTAATTGGTTGTTTTTATATGTTATTAACAATTATTTATAATTTCAATATATATTAAACGGTATTTGGGTTCTTATTTTTGAACTTTAATACGCTTCTCCTCATTTTCAAAGATCAAGGGAATGCAAGTGCACCCCCTTAATCCTTCCCGGTGGTGTCCATGTATCAATATAATAATATGAGCCTTAATATAACTAATCCAATAGCGCAAATAAATTTCTGGATAAATCACCTAAGGTGCCTTCTCATTTCACTTTTGTTACAAATTCTAATTAAAAATGCCTGTAAACTTTTTTCTAGAAGGGGGAAAAAAAAAAAAAAAACTATTAACAAGTTTTTATTGACTGCAGAATAATTTTAGAAAGTGGATATGAACCTTTCAACGATAATTTTTTTATTAATCCTCCAATTATGACACGGATAATCACTAGCATTTTTTCAATGGCGGTGTATAGGGATACGGCAGTGTAGCTGTCCCCTCACTCTTTGTACTTATAGTAAATCCGGCGGAAGTATCTTCAAAAATGTGCAGTTTACTCTCCCCTCCCACTTTTGAGGATCATTCCCATACTCGCTTTATTACAATCTTCTAGCCCAGTGCATTTAGAAACTACTTTCTATAAAACCTTGACATTTGGCGAGTAGGTACGAAAAGGATCACTTAATGAAATGACATAAATTAAAAGCTCGAAAATAGCGTCCAATATATTTTATTTTATATATAAATCCTTACGTCAATGCATATGCAATGGCTCCACATGGTTTTGTCTTTGGCTATTTTAATTTTCATTCATAATAGATAGATATTAAATGAAAACAATTTATTTCATTTCATTAGCTGGTTTTTTTCTTACCTATTTTCCAAATGTCAATATTTTGTAGAAAGTAGTTTCTAAATGCACTGGGCTCGAAGAGTGTAACATAGCGAGTATAGGGAATGATCTTTACTAGGACTTCATAACAGCAAAACTATTTGTTGGTTACTTGATGTTGAATTTTGAGAAAACAAAGACTTGTAGATTTTTCTAACATGTGATATTCTGAGTTTTTATTTATTTCCAACGATCGCCGAGTATTTTTTCTACATTTTTATCACGGTTTTCGTACAATATTGTATTGCATTTGCAACCGTTATAACAAAATGTCATGCATTGGTCATTTTCGCCGAACTTTTTTTTTTGTATCCGTTTCTTTTTTGTTCTCCCATTAATATTTCCCGCCTGTCTTTCCATACATTATTTAGATTTGAATTTCGTTTTCCTACATTGTTCAGAAATCCAATAGTTCGACGTAGATGTTCTTTACGTGGTCAGATTTCTGAAACTGTGCCAACTTTTTGTGCATTCTATAGCAACCGAAACGCCGTTACTGTGTAGGCCGTCTGTAGTAAGGTAATCCATAGTATTTTTTTTTTTTTTTTCATTCCGTGTGCATTAACAACCGATTCATATCTAAATGTTTTGTTCTGAGTTTGTCACTAATTAACTTCCTGGTTAAATAAATAATACCGGAAATAAATATTTTAATTTTTTTTTATGTTTGCCTATTCCATTTGATTACTAACATGTCTTAATATATAGCTACTAGCTAAATTCCAGTTATTGTAATAAGGATTGAACGTTAGCATTCTATGGAAAGGTGAAAGTTTTTAACATTTAAATAAGTAGGTATCTAAGTATGTGGTTAAAAAATTGGGTAGGCTATATATCCAATCACTGTTCACGTCCTTGAGTATCTGCATTTTTATATGAAATCGCGTGTTTTTCTTTGTTCCAACAAGTATCTCACGTGTTTTCTCCTCATCTTCCTTCTCATTATATTGCATTGCTTTCTCCTTGCATAATAGCAACTCTTACTTAAGAACTGGTCACGCGGTCCTTAACCAATTCCAAGAACGCTCCCTTGAATAATTAGAAGCAGCAGATTAAAAAGCAACTTTGTAAAGTCAATGACAAATTCGAAGCTAATGAAACCATTCAAAATTCAGACTTAGCTTGACGAACCTCTTAACTTCATAATTATAACTAAAGCAAATGACACGACCTTGCGACTACTAAGAAAGTAATTAATGTAAATTACATTTTTCTCATTTAGTCAAACATTTACAGAATTTACTTATTGTGGGTTTTATTAAAAAAAAAAATTATGTTTGTGTATTCCATTTGTCATTTTGATAGATTTTGATAAAAACCTAAAATTATGGCCAGAATTAACATTTAACTGTAAAAGCCTAAGTATATTGCATCCGTTTCTCATTGTTAATGTTTAAAAATGCTTATGGCTTTTTTTTTTATGTCAACTCGTAGTTCCGTCTGCTTAAAATATTTTGGTTTACACTTGATTTTTTTTTTCTACCAGAAAGAAATTTTGTAAATTGAATTTATCATTAAAAGACATGATTATTTGACATTTAAATATCACCTTTGTGAAGTTGTATATGTAAGCAAATGGCCTAGAATGAAATGCTTAGAAAATGTATCTAAGTTTATTAACTCTTCTTTTATCAAATTTTGTGAATCAAATTTTAATTTAGTTTCATAACATCTCTTATGCATAAGATACTTCAGTTATACATTTGAGAAGTTGATTAGCCATTGTTACAGGTAAGAGCAAGAAAAGGCATTTGCATCCCCCTGCTTTTTGAAATTTAAAATAAAGTAAAAGACAGTTATTAAATCTACTAGAGACCTTAAAAACACCCGAGATTTTACATTCACTTGAAAAGAAAACTAATCTAAATTTAATTTCATTATTACCTCCTTGCACTCTCAACATAATCATGCTGGTGCACATGTGATAAGCGCTTTATGATTGTAAACAATGGATTGTTTGCCTTTGAGTGAATAAATGCAAAAATTTTAATGTCTCTTGATAATATATGAAGGTTTTAAAAACATTCCTCACACGTTTGGTATTATAAAAGTAATTTAGACATTCTTTTATAGAATCTAATTAATTTGTAAGATTTTAAATTTGCATCTGAAAACTTGGTTGGGTAAAACCATCGGTAAAACATGAATAAAACAGTAAATTAAGTTCGTGCTGCCATCTATTGGTCACTTTAGTACTGTCTCCTAATTCAGCTTACTTCTAGCTTTTATTTCTAGTGCAACTTTTTTCGAGTTCTTGAGGAAAATAATGTGTTCCTTAGTACTCCTGGAAATAAAATTCCCACTATTTTTATTCATCGGCCAGAATGGTGGATACCCGTCCAATTCTCTTTTGACTTTTTAAAATTTGATATTCATAGAAATTAATGTCACTTATTGCAATCGAGAATGAATTACAATAAAGAATAATTTTTTTTTACATTGCTGGCAGGGATATTTATAGGGATTTCAGAACGCACTCGGGAGGGGCAACTAAACTAAAGCATGTCTTCAAATCTTGAATTTTAATAGCTGTGATTTGAAATTTTAATGAAATATTTATTGTCATACTGTTCATTTATGCTCAGATGCAAGTCACAAATGACGTTCATGGGTGTCGACAATTGAGTGCTAAAAATAAGTTTCAAACTTCTAAGTCAAATAAAGTAGGCATCTTTGATCACAAAAAGTTGAAAAGGATGCAAATCATCCCTCGCCTCCCACCATTGAATCGCTGTTTGTGAAAATTTAACTTTTAGTATTTTTTAATATTTATTTCCAAAGTTATTTTTTAAATGTCACGTCACCATGTTCTGAGTAGTGCATATACACAAAGTTTTATGATTTGTGGATTTCGACAGGTTCCAGACTGCTTTAAACAGCGTTAGTTTAATTATGACCAACCTGTATGTATACCGCAATGAAACAAAGTAAAGACTGGCATATTTTATTTACTGAAATTTTCATTAAAGTTCTTCCAGTCGTTTAATGTCCAAGCGTTCACATAACTAAAAACTCAAAATTAGCAATGTCTTCTTCATATTCACTGACATTGAATTTGCACTATCTCTGCTAGTATCACTAAATTTAAACTAGGATTTTTATTCTTGTACTTTTTTCCTATGTATTGCCACAATCTATATAGAATTTACAAGGAGTGTGCGACATATTTTTAAAATTACGAAAATTTCAGAAGTTGAGTATTTGAGTTTAAATTACTTATTTCAGGGCAAGCCCATACAAAATTATCACGGATTGAGGTGTCAGAGGATCTCACTAAGCAACAACTATCACAATCAATTTAAACACTTCTTTGAAACTTTAGATGGATGAGTTTAGAAAATTACAAGGAAGTGCCTTCAAATTGAATATCTTTAGTTGCTTTTAAACAACGCAGATGATTTATACATGTTTTACATCCTTAATCAAAGCCTCTATGACTTATTATTCAATTACCAGACATTTGTCAAATACTTTAAGGATTATGTAACTACCAGAACACTGTTATATAACTTCATTTTTTTTAACCACCTCCATTACAAAGATTGAGCACGGGTTGTCCGAAACTCGTTTTTGAAGTTGTATAAGCGAAGTTAAAACGTGACCTACGTGCACTGAAATCTATAATATGAATGTTATGAAACAGAAAATATCAATGACTAAAAGCTCATTAATGTCTGTAAAAAATTAATTTCTTTCCGAACCAACGTTTTTCTTCTTATTCCGATCGTATCCTTCTTTTGATTGCATTCGAGGTTAATTTTTATGGACTTGATGACTCGAGGTTTTGCTAACATATAGACTTTTTTTTTTTTTTTTTTTCTAGCTTTAAGTAAAATTTTAGCGAACCCTTTCAGTAAGAGTGATGCAGATACAGGGGCACTCTCATCAATTTACCATTTCTTTTCAAATTTGCTCCAAAGCACCCAAATTCAACTAAATTGTTTCCAAAACAGCTCCCAACAATTTTGGCATGGAAGTAAAAAAAGTTTTTAAAGAATCTTTTGCTTATTATTTGATATTTCGAAACCCAAATATAACCAATTGTCAAAAGAAATTTTGAATATAGTAAGCTTTCGGAAAACCAAAATAAAATTGTTCCGTAAATTAGTATTTTGTTCCAGAATTGCTAATCATGGTTAACTCGATTGTTCCTTTAGCAAAAATATGATATATTGCTCAAAATTTACTTTTTTGCTTGCTTTGGATTGTCTCTGCTCGATATAGAAGTTCATAGCAAATCGACACATGCTTAGCTTTAATACAATCATTGTATGAGTCGTTTTTCATGTATTATTTTTAATTACACATATGTTATCATAAGGTAGTGAAAGTATTAAATTCCGTAAAAAAAAAAAATCTTTTTCCCCCCCCCCCCTTTTTTTTTTCTTCTTTTTTTTTTTTTCCCCCTTTTCTTTTTTCTTTTCTTTTTTTCTTCTTTCTACACTTTATTGAGCGTGCTGAGTTCAAAAAGGTCTGGAAATAATGCCTGCGTGTATGTCCGTGGTCAGCATAATATTCCTGAATGGATAAATCTGAATCTTAAAGATAAATGTAAGTTATCTTGATCACACGAGACTTTTTTAAAATGCAATACCGTAAGTAATAGCAGTCGAGTTGTCTAAGAAAATGCTTTCGCTTTGGACATTCTTAATGGCCATGTGAGGATTCTCTGTGCACTCAAGAATTCTAGTATATGTCCTAGGCCGAACCTTCATCATAATATACGGATGACGGATATTGTTGACTGCATCGAACTATTTTATCATTATTTTTAAATTATTTTGAAGTTATAGGATAAGGCAGCAAGTTTCTATCTTAAAAACTATTGTGTTTCTGTGTTCGTTCCAAAAGTTGTTTTTGCTTTTACCAAGGTCGGTTGAGCCTCACAAACTGTTTTTTCTTGCATGCAATTGTTCAATCTTGTCTTAGTTTATCTCTGGTGGATGATAATCAACTTCATTGAGACATATCTTCAATTGCATCGCAGTCGCAGCGCTTCTTGTAAGATTTCGCTTTTCATTTGAAGTTTGATCATCGTAGATAACAATTAATTTAATATTTGTTGGATGTGATACCATCGCAGTTTATTTATCTTTAAGGTTTGGAGCAGTATCTTGTTGTGTGTGGAATTAATTAATTTTCTGCACTTAGTTTAAAAGCATTGTATTGAAATTATTTCGTTTTGGCAACTGCTAATTCTCCTTTTATCCTTTCTATTTGCCTGAAGACTATTTATATATGTATGTATGCATTATGCTCTCTCTCTCTCTCTTTTTTTTTTTTTTTTTTAAATCTTTTGTCCTAAAATATTCTAGATTTGTAAATTGCTTACTGTCTTGTGTGTTTGACATGCTTTTCTGAAAATAATATACGACTTCTCGGCAAAGAAATAGCTTCAAAATGTGAAATATTCAGATTATTTATTTTTAAAGCGGGAATAGTGCTACTGCTGTCATCTTATCGACAATAAAATTTTACTCGAAAATGTTTTCCTATTAATTATTTCTGCTTTATTATTACACACATATTGGGTCTTTTCTTGGACTTTAAAAATCGCATGTAGCTTTCATAACTATAATATTGATATATTTCTCTCGTCGTAATGATTGTAACGAGAAGTGTCAGTATTTCAGGAAAATATTTCATGGTTCAAGACATTTTATGACACCTGAGTGATTGATTACTTTTTTTCTTCTTGTCACGTGACTTGCCCTTTCTTTCAATTATGCCCTTGACATAAAAATATAAACAGTAAAAACACACTTCACGGCAGTTTGTTATGAAGTGTAACTTTTTGTTTTGTTCATTCAGCTGCTTTGATCGCAAGCAAACTTAGATATACTTTCATGCAATCGAGGCAAAAGTGGAAAAGGAACAGATATTCGAAATAATATTTTGTTTTTGTTTGGCTGGTCCCTACACCATCAAAAGAGTTACCACAGAAAAAAGTTGGTTGACATGTGTTTTACAAATACGACGTTAAAAGACTTCTATGAAATTTATGAGCTTTAGTTATCATACAAGAATTGAAATGGTAGATGTGGGACGTTGTTAGTTTTTATTATTTCAAAATCAGCTGTGGTGCCTTCCTTGTTCTGAATAAACAAGATGTTTATTTCATATTTTATTTTAGTAAGCTTCTTTTACAAACAACATTCCATTAAATTATATACGTACCCAGCCCAGACGCAAAGAACAGTCTCCACCTATCGAATCGACATGAATTACATATAATATTCCTATCATGACTTTGAAATCGGAAAAAAATGTAGGTAGTACCTTTATCCCTTGGTTACGAATATGGAAATTAATTATATCAATTTGTTTATTCAATTTTAGTGCAGGTATGTGTCATTACTTAAGGTGTGGTAACCGGAGTTATATTATACGTCATAAGATTCAGAATCTTCAAATTTTTTTTTATTTCTTTTTTTTTATAAATTTGCTTTTTTTTTTTTAAAGCGTTTTCTTGTCTCAGCGTCTTACAATGCCCTGATCATTATTTTGCGATATTCCCTGAGCATTGATTTTGGTTTCTCGTAAAGTGCTAAATATAATTAATCATTATTTTCTATTAAATTCCTCGTGTATCAATTGTGATAATATGCAGTGGTCAATGATTTATTAATCTTATATAATTATGATTATAAGGTCCTAAAAATCAGCAGGAAATAAATCTCAGAATTTTTGAGATACAATTCTACGTTCTAGGGGGTGCTTTTAAATTATTTTCTAAACTTGATTCAGTGTTAGTTACATTGTTTACCTATTCGAATTTTGTGTCACTTTTTAACCACCAAAACTCTTATCAAGTGACTTCAACTCTTCGTATGATCGCTGCCCTTTTGAAATCCAATGTCTTACCAATATATACTATGAATTTAATGATTATTTTGAGGAAAATTTAGATTAATTTTATTTTATTTTTCCTTCAATATTATCCAAAAGTAATGACACTATTGTTCAATTTCCGTTTGAAACAAGGTGGACCTGCAATTTATGAAAATTGGTATGTGCCTTCTGATTTTATTGAAATGTGCTGTATACATTTGAATGTACTTAAAACATTTGCCAATTTTTAAAAAAAAAATAATTCCCCCATTTCCTATATATCGTTAGTTTGTGTCTAATAACGTTAATGATCATGCATAGTACTCTAGGGTAGCATTTTTCAAACTGTGGTCCGCTTGTCCATCACACAGGTCTTATTAGATTATTTTTTTTTGTTAAATTATATTTAATAATAAACGTTTTTTCGTCACAAAAGTTCGTTTTTTGCACATAAAACCTCTTTCGGATAGGACGTGTGCTGTTCGTCTGTAAAAATCTCAATGAGCCGAGAATGCAATAGATCGCTAAGATTCGGTTTTAAAAAATTGGTCGCAATCTTTAAAAGTTTTGAAACACCTTCTCTGAGATACATAACATATTCTCAAAATATGAGAACCCAAATACACGAACCTAAAAGGTACATCAACATTAGCAAGCCAACTACCGTTTTCTTAATGTGTTAAAAGTTCTTTTTTGGTGATTAAATCAAAGCCACGTGCTTCGTAAAGCGCAGTAAAACTCATATTTTACGTGCCATCTTTTTAAAAAAAAAAAAAAAAACAGTGTTAGTAAAAGCCACGATTGGTGCCATTTTTTGTTATCATCCTTAAAGTCCCTATCTTGTATTTTCCATTTTTGTTGTCTGAAATTATAGAACAGGTTCGAAGGAGATCGTTGACGACAAAATATGCATCTGTTTTGTCAATCAGATTGCCGCTGGCTCTAAACTGTGTGGTTCGTTGTATTCTTAATCACCACGCATCACTTGTTTGGGGTGTCTGGTTTCCCTCAGTGTTCTGAGGATGAATTCTCAGGTGTCCAGAGGTATCCGTGACTTTGTCAATGTCCGACAGCAAATTGGTATAATCTCTTGTTTGGAATCGTTTTGTTGTATTTTAGGAGTTTGATACGATTCCCATTTGGCTCAAGTTGATTTATAGGTTTTGTAATCTCGATCAATTTTGTCATGAGACATACAGGACTAGAATGTAGTTTTGACAAGGGTATTTAACCTAATTCGATTTTTTTTTCTTACCCTACATCCAATTTAGGATACGGTAAAGCAAATGAAAATTATCAGATTACCAAACTTATTGATCGCAATTTTTATTTGATTCTCTGGATTTGAACATTTAATAGATATTTTTAGTCTAATATGCACTAAAATATACACCAAATTTTTACAGTAATGTTGGTGAACAACCTAGATAATAAAACAGTACTGGTTAAAAAATTATCCTAAGCAAGCATTTGTTTTATCGACTAAATTTTATGTCATATGTTCTTTCCGTCTCAACAATATCGTTTTAGTACAGGATAACCGTATTTAAATTGATAAATTGGGGATTGAAGTATGTCAATGTAATGTAATTTATTTCTAAATATAATGTTTAATTGGACTTTCTAATAATTTAAGAGGTTATATAAATATTATATATTGTCTCTACACAGTTACTTGTCTTTCTTTATGTCCCTTGTTGCGCACCTTTTTACGTCCCCAATTGGTGAGAACATACAAAGTTTCTACGATAATAATATTAAAATTCGTGATAAAAATATGTACTTACTGAATTTCTCTAAACCTCGTTAAGTGAGATCACAGAAGTTTTAATATGTACCATATAACCACGATTTTATAATTTGATAAATTTCGGAAGTTTTTGTAAAAAATTACAAAAAGGAAAAAAAAAATACATGTACCAGGAAATAGTAAAAGTTTGGGTCTAAAAGTACTTAAGATATTTTTTTATCGTCCCCTGCTGGTCCCGCAGCTAACAGTAGTTTATCTTAAATCTCCCCCTCTGCCCGTAAATGCGCAGACCGTAAGTGAGCAACTCCCGAGAAGATTACATGTGAAAAAATGATAAATGTCAAAAAATTTATATATATATAAAATTTATATATATAAAAAATTATAAATATATATATATATATATATATATATATATATATATATATATATATATATATATATATATATATATATATATATATATATATATATATATATATATATATATATATATATATAAATAATTATAAATATATATATATATATATATATATATATATATATATATATATATATATATATATATATATATATATATATATATATATATATATAAAATTATAAATATATATATATATATATATATAAAAAATTATAAATATATATATATATATATATATATATATATATATATATATATATATATATATATATATAATTATACACAACTTTCCAGGTAGTCCAACATGTAAAGTTTGCTTTGAGAGCCCCTAAAAAGCCACATTTCCATGTGCTGTATTTTTTCTTAAAATGTCACTTTCCAATACTCTGAATCTAAATAGTACTAGAACAAAATTTTATCAAGATAAGTTAATCAGAACAGTTCTATAAGAGTTCTCACAGAGTTCTATAAAATGTCAACCTTTTACCAGCCCATTAACTTCTTTTGTATCATAGGCGATTTCAGTTAGACAGTAGTTCAGTTAGCTTGTTAGTAAAAGCTATTTTCATCTATTAAAAGATGTCAAACGTGTGTTTGCTGTATTGTGTTAAGGATTTTTCTCATCAGAATTATTTCCTGGATGAATAACTTCCCTTTGATTCCATCCAACCCAGCCATTAAGGGAAACAATAATGTTATTACGACGTTTTTTTCAGTCATTACATTTTCCTGCTTACGTACTGGAACAAAGCACAACCAGTTGCTTTTGTAATAGCTCAGTTTAATGAGTTATTGTAACAATATTTGGGTTGATTTAAAGTTTCTAAACCAAAATTGATAAAAAAAAAAAAAAAATAGTCTGGTGCAAATTTAAAAATTTTTCTTAATGATCCATTATTTAAAAATTGCAAAAATCTTTAACTGAAGGTCAAAAATTTAGAATGTAGAATACTAAAATTATTTTATCGTAACAGGCGCGTCTATTCCTCAAAATATGTCATAGTTAAAAAAGCATTTAAAATTTTTCCTATTTATGGTAGGGAACACTATTTTTCGTAACCAAAACTAAAAGTATTTATCCGATTATCTGAATTGAAACATCGAAAACCTTATTTAATCATGTATAATGGAGTGGGCTACTAATTTTAAGATATTCTGTATGAATAAAGATACACATGTTTTACCATCTAAACAACATGCTGTTTGAACTTTCAAAAGTTCACTAAAAATTTCATGTAATATGTCCTCTCTTGAATAAGTTGTTTTGAAACAGAGTACGGATTACCATCTGTAATCATTTGAGGAACATATCTTTGAACTGCCAGAATATTGAAGAAATTTAATATTTCTACTTCCTGAAGCAAGGTTATCATTACCATTTGAGCAGCATAACTGAAACTTTCATAAGTGTAATACAATGCTAATCTAATTTCAAACTTATAAATGCGTACAATTAAAACACCTTAAAATCTAAGAATGACACTTTTCTAATTAGAAAAAAGTGTTTATCGATAAAATAATTAAAAATTATAATGCCGTACGCAGAAATTCAATCCTCAATCAGCAATAGCGGCAGTGGAAAGATTTTGGGTACTAGCTCCCATTGCATCGTTACATACAGGGATATTTTTTTTTAGTGTTACCTACACAAAAACCCTGATACACTTGTTTTTTAATCTGTACCTACCAGTTGAGTGGGTATGTCACACAGCATTAGCTTATCAAAGTAGAAGGTTGGAATAAATTACCGACAAGTCAGCTTTGCTAAGGAAACTGTTGTATAATCTTTTTGGTTTAATGGCGCATTGAAATCTGCGAGCCTGTCCTTACATACAGGAATTTTGAAATAAGATTTATGCTTGGTTTGTTTTTATTTTGTTGAGAGTTGAACATATTTTTTTCAGTGTCATGTGCTTGGCATATTATACCTTCTAATAACCTGTTTTTTTTTTGTTTGTTTTTTCTAATTTATTTCCTTCTAAGACGCGTTTTGAATACGGGAATCAGTTCAAAATATCTCAGACAAGTATCATTAAGATTAAGAATTTGGTTTGGGAAAAAAAGAAAAAAAAAAGATTTAACCTTTGGTCTCCCCAAAAGTTGTCAATATAAAGTTTAAAAGTTATCGGCAATTAAACTATTATTTAATTAACGATAAATTTGTTGTAATTAATTGACAAATAATTATTTTTTCATGGAGGATGTTTTTTATTTGATAAAATATGTTGGTTACTCTATAAGTACCACTATGACTTACAGATTTGATTTCTTTTTGATGATATCGTAGAAAACAGTAAAACAGTTATTTTTATTATGAAGGAAGAGTCCAGTTCTTCAGTCTGTGCATTGGCATTTTGTGCGAAGGGGTTTAGCTTTTATACTGCACAAGGCAAAGGGCAACGAAGTGCCAAATGAAATTGGTGGCGAATTAGTTGGACAAAAAGAAAAGTAAAAATGACCTACTACTTAATGCAACATTATCTAAAATTTAAAATACTGGAGA
Organism: Linyphia triangularis; assembly: GCA_963978545.1. Lineage (NCBI taxonomy): Eukaryota > Metazoa > Arthropoda > Arachnida > Araneae > Linyphiidae > Linyphia > Linyphia triangularis. The sequence continues at coordinate 42,485,518 of OZ021731.1, forward strand.
CTCTGTTCCCGACTAGCTAATGCTCGCAAACGCCCTAAATTGCTTCGCAATCAAGTCGCCTGGTCGGTAACGTTCGCCAAACCCTGAGCTCGCTATGCTTGCGGATTGCTACTAAAAATATATAGTAACTGAAAACCGTACGTCGGTGAATGCTTTGTGGTATGATCCTGGAAAAAAACAAATTCTAAATTATTGTCCTTAAAATATCGCATGGTCTTTGCAAACAATAGTATTCAAATCGACATAGAATCTAATTGAATTCGAAAAGCCAATGTTCAGCCAATGTTTTCAGCCATAGTATTTTTTACTACTATCTGACAAAAAAAAAAACTATTTTTTTATATTAAATAAAATATCTTGTGAAATTTCTGAATAATAAAAAAAAATACTAAATATACCAGATTTTTTATTCTGTGACTACAGTAGTAAAATGATTTTCTTATGTTTTCTTTTAAGTGATTGAAATGATAACATTTTAAAATGTAGAAGAAAACGACGATTGGTATTTTCTATTAATTGCCATGTTATCCTTGCACAAATTAGGAATTAGAAAAATTAAAAATTCCTCTATATTGGTTGGTTTGTGCTTGAAACATATTTTGGTTCATAGTATCCTTATCAATTAGGGGTCTTGCCTATAACTAGATGCTCTAGTTTTCTAATTTATTTTGAAAATGAAGCCACTACATTGAAACGGACCCCAGACTTGTAACCATACTGCTTATGTCAATACATTTTTAAAAATAAATTCGAATTTTCAATCTATCACGAATCTATCTTTCATTTCCCTTCATCGAACATCGATAGTTGTTAAGTATAGTTGCTTGTGTTATCGCCATAGATATGGTCAATGATAAATCTAGATTATTGTGAAAAATTGGTAACGCTTCTTAGCGTTGTATAGGGCTTTCTCATAAATTAAAGTTAACAATTATTAAAACTGGCTCTTTTTTACTATTTGACCAAGTAATATTTTACTGAAATTAATTTTCAAACGAAACCTCTTTTTTTTTTTTTTTTTTTTTTTTTTTTTTTTTTTTTGTAACACCTTTCCAGTTTATTTATCTGTACTTTCCGAAAATAAATTGAATTTTTCTTAGATTTGTTATTCGTCCCTGAGTTTGTTCAAGAACTTCTCGTGACAGAAATAATAACAATGTAGTCTGTGAAGCGTTCCACTGTTGACTCTTGTTCGATTTTCCTCGTTCGATTCTCGTAACTATCAATACTTCTTAATACTTTTGTTCAACCCAAGGCTGCTTCCTGTGAAAAATTATTCTCCTATTTGAATAGACAATTTGTTGATATTTCACATGCATCAAGAAGTATATTCAGTTTTCTATACAAGGAAATATAATGTGCATTGGCAGGGCGGAGCAAATGATAAAGGATTTGAAAGCAGATTTTCCCGGTTTCATCAAATCCAAATTATCCTTAAGTTGAACAAAAGCATCATGCATAACGATAGCCTTTTTTCTCTTTTAATGAAAAGGCAAGAAAAACATTATTTTAATATTTTGTTTAGCTATGGTTAATCAAGTGTAGGTCTCAAATGAATGAATTTATTTTAACGTACGTATATTGTATGATGGGGGTGGGGAAGGGGGGGGGAGGGGGAGGGTAATGTACTATTGCGGATGAGAAGAATGAGGGGGGGGGGGGGTTGCATAAGAGAACTGTTTTAGAATGAATTGACATGATTTTCAACTTTATGTTTATGGACAAATATGTGTTTATGGAATTTTTTAACTTTCGCGTAAATGTTGCACCTGCTCTAATTCACAATTTCTTCTTCAAAATGACCCCTATCACATATTTTACCCAAATTGCTCAAAAACTGCTCCATTTTAACAATTTGGGAGTTTTTGGCCACAAGCTATGAGTTTTATATTCTGACTCTACTATTGAGTTTTTTAGATACTTGTCAAATTGGAAATTGTCAATTTGATAACTATAATAAGCTGTTATAAAAAAAAAAAGCTGTTCTGATAATTAGGTATTTTTTATTCATTGCTTGATTCAAAAACTATGACGCAGGAGTTTTTCGTGTGTTTAGAAAAGGATCTCTAAGGTCGGGTAATACCAACGCCACTCAAGGTGGCATTGGTAATGCCCCTGCTTTTATTATAAATTATGCCGTGAAAGTTTAATTACCATGATGGCGCAAAGGTTAATTGGGGTTCGATTATGGGTGCAAAATCGGACTCCTGTGCTTATTATGCATGTAACGGTTATGTTATGTAATATAAAAATAAATGGAATATGAAGTCTTAAGTCATTTTCAAGTATGATGGGGGGTGGGGGAGAGAGTATATCTGATTCGCAACGCCAAAAAGAATGATTTTTTCCCCCTTTTCCTATTGTGTTTCCCTGCTAAAATCGTTGCTTCCTTGATTGATCATGCAAAGGCAGATGCATTTCAGCTGCTTCTGATCGTGTTAATTATTTTATTATATTTTTTTTACCTTGTCAATTTTTTTCTAGAACTTTAACAGGTGTTCGTTACGAATGCTGCAAAACCCTATTTGAAATTTGCGTACACTGCTTGTATACAGTATCTATTGACAACGTATGATTTGTTTTTCTATTAAATTTTTTTATTAAATGTGTGACTATTATAAGGTTGCGTTACAAGATACTATTATAAAGTAGCAAAATACAGTAGTTTTGTCCCATTATAGTATTATGCATATGACTTTTATAAAAATAGTGGAGATATGCGTATTTTGTCATCAATTAAATTTTAGAATATGTCTCAAATATTAAATTATTGCTTTTTAAACAAATTCATTGTATATTAACCCTTTGCACTCGAGGCCTTTTTCGCACGAAGGGACCAGCAACTTGAGACGTTTCCCGCCATTTTTGGTTTGGCTCGCGGTTACAGATCCGCTTTAAAGAAATTAAACATAAACAGTCATTGCATTGAATTTCCTCATTCAACCTAGTGATGAGTGAGAGTCACCTCTCGAGTGCAAAGGCTTAAGTTCATCTAAGACAAACTATATGGAATTAAAATTTCGTGATGAATCTCCTGTGCCATTTTATAAAGTACAAAAACTTCTACACATTTTAAATATTTATGATGTGAATATTAGAAAAACTGAATGAAGACGATGTAAATTGAAGTACTTTCTTTCATTTTTTGTCTGTAAATTAATGCAAAGTGTTTTAAATATATATATATATATATACACACACAATGGTAGAAGTGGTGAAAAAAAAGTGGGGGATGCCCAAAAGTTGGTGACAAGTGCACTCCTTCCCCCCTTCCCCTACTCCTTAATTTTGAACGATAAATTTTATAATTTCGTAACTTCGAATAAAAATATTGACTAGTAAGGAAATGATTTATGCTTCCTAACACTAACATTGAACAAAGGTCCAAAATTTATAGTAATTTTAACGAATATTCTGCAAATTAGTTTATTTCTCCAAAGTAAGAGATAAAGTGATGTAATAATTCAACGTTATATACATAACTGTTTATTTAGATTTAAATAGTATGATATATTTACCATAATAAGTTTTAAAATGTTTAAAAAATCACTTTTTTCCAGTGTCACTACATTTAAAGATTAATGTTATGTTTCTTATTAGTTTTTAGACAGATTGAGTGTTTTACGCGTCACCCCGCATCTACACACTCTTCTAGCCTAGCATTGTATATGGTACGTTTCAAAATTCTGTCTCTTATGGAAGCTTCTGCATAACGATTTCGGTTGTGAGATGTTCTATAGAAAACTTCATTAAATGTTTAATAAAGCAACTCGACTTCGAAATGAGAATGGAATTCTTTTTTTATTACCTTTGCGTGATTTTAATGCCATTAGATCGTTTACAGCGCAAGTACTATGAAGTCGTTGACCGTTTCCTCATTTTTACAAACTTTGCATTGCGTTGTGGTTCTAACTTTCACTACTGGTTCTCATTTATTTTTTTCTATTAGTTTCTGCCTTTGCATTGTCCGGCACCATAAATTTTCGCAGGAGACGTTCTAAGATTATTATCGAGGGTGAATTTCGAACCAGAAACCGGCTCTTTTGAGATCTCTTTTTTCACGTCACATCCGTCTGCCAAGCTACGTCACTTCCCCGGCTTCAGTTTTCCCTTTTTTAATTTTAGCAAATGAGATGTTGATCTGTTGGGATCCGCATCTTATGTAACGCGCGTGTTGTGCTGTGATTTACTCTTTTGTTTTGACGTTAATCTCAATGGCAACGGTATGGAAATCGTCTGCAAGTTTGATCTCTGCGGGAGACGGGAATCTTCATCAATTAAGTTTACTTAGAGTTGACTAGATTTGTTCTCATTTGTGAATTGTAATCAGTTTTGAAGTAGGTAAAATGCTGGTGAAAACTAAAGATTTTGAACCGACCAAAGAAAATTCCAGATTCTTTCGGACAGTCTTCGAAGAAAATGCTTTAATTGGTATATGTGCGCGTTTCTCTTTACATCAACTAATAATACGTCGAGGAATTTTTAAATTCTCTTAAATGTATCTGGCCACATGTTGCAAGTTATTTCAAATTATAAATTGCTCTACGAAGTATAACGAATAAAGTCTCGTGCTGTTATAAAATAAAAATAAAACTGTAAAGGATTATTCTTCAAAAATATCCAGAAAACTTGACAGTTGTATTCGAAATAAGATTGTGTTCATCTTTCTGAAAGGCGCTGCTGATCGAGATGCTTTACCAATAAATTTCAGTATCCCAACTTTTTTAAATTGAAAATTACAAAACTAACAATGCATTCGCCAAATGCTGAATGTAACGATGGCGGTTGGCTTTACAGTGCGCAGGATGTACTTGGTATCGAAGTTGTTTGCGAAGCTTATTCGCATTTTGTGGATACCTACGATATTTATGTGGGTAAGTATTTTTTTATACTTTAATACGACATATAATGCAAATAATGACAGTACTGTATAGACATCAGTAAAATCCTATTTATATTAGTCATTTTTATGCTAATTATTTATTGAAATCGGAATTTCAAACTGCGTAATGCTGTGTTTGTAATTCTCTGTGTATTACATTGTGTAAAAGCAACAGACTAGTTAATTGAGTTAAAAAGCGATATTTGCTTAAATAATTCAAAACTCTTTAGAGACATAACAATTTTTTTTAAGAAAACATTTAAACTAGTGGAGTACTCACCAGTACCATATATATCTATTATTAAAATGTTAAAAAAATTAAATTACCATATTATGTATTTTAGCGTTATAATCTTGGTTTGGCATATTGTAGTCCCAAAAACCAATTTAAAATACATTAAATGTTAAAAATTGGTTTGATGGCATCGTATACTTCATATCTAGACATAAATATCAATAAAAAAAAATATGGAACTTTATCGTAAACTGAATCGACATAATATTTTGTTCACTCTTGCAAATGATTTTTCTCTTGGTAAAGTATTCACTCTCAGAAAAAAAGGAAATTTATGAACAACATTAAAATTTCGCTTTATAATTTTCTACGCTTCTATCTGTATTGAATCAAGTTCTACTAGACTTTAAACTAAAATGAAAGGTTTTTTTTTTTTAAATATTTATTTCAATGCCCAATGAAATGATACTCGATTCGATGAGTACTGATAAGTTCTTTTTAACCCGGCAATTTTAAAAACTGAAATTTTTGAAAATATGGAAAATATACCCACATTATGTGAAGTAGGGTTTAGTTTTGATCACTTATCAAAGCAATCGTATATTTATTTTATTTTTATTGAAATTCTCATGCCAGGTTCGATTCCACAATTTTCAATATTAAACCTGTGATGAAAAGAATTCAAGAATATTTAAATAATTGGAATTTATAGCCATATTTAGAGGCGCTGGCTCCAATAATCTATAGTTTATAATTGGTTTGATAAATTAAAAAATATCTCATCTCTCTCTCTGTTTATTCACTCTTAGAATTAGGTTAATTTGAAACAATTATTAAATGTCAATACAATTTGTTATTGATGTTTTGTCCCCGCATATCATTTTAATAATATGCGGTGAATAGAAATTAAATACAATTATATTTCGCTAACAGAAAAAGTCTGCGTAAAATTGTTTGTTTTATTTCATCTCAACTCAATTTTGGAACTGCTAATTTTCTCTTGCATTCAGGTTTTCTTTGAGTCTTGGATAATGGATGTGAAGATGGGTTTTTGTTATAATTAATATTGAATTTTCCCTCTGTAAAGACTTATATTCATCTTAGTGAAATTTTAAAACTGTCCTAATCTGTAAATTTTTACTGAACCCCTTATAATGTCCAGTTTTAGTTTTAAAAAATAATATTTTTTTGAAAAAAATTCAATTTTTAAATAATTCTGTAAATATTAAAAAAACAAAAAAATTCATAGGGGGGGGGGGGAGGTGAAATCATGAGTTCGTCAAAGAATTTAAAAAAAAAAAATAAAAAAAAAACATGCAATTCAATAAAGTATGCGTATAATACTTTAAAAAAGCTATTTTAAGGCATGCAATTTCAAAAATTGTTCTTTTTAACATCGTTTTTGGAAAGGATCCTTTAAATTGGAATTTTGTGGAGGTTGGACCCAAATTTCTCCTAATCAGACACTTGTAACTTGAACAAAACTTAAGTGAAACTCTTAGTGAATTTTCTGCTTACAAAATATTTCTGAAGATTTATCTATGTCATGAAGATTTATCTATGTCATGAAGATTTATCTACGTCAAATTAACTTTTGAGTTTGGAAGATTAAATCACTACTTTATTAATTCAGCCCACATATTTTCTGGCCTTGTGGTTCACTCAAGCGGTAACTGTTGAACCTCTTGGACAGTCGAAGGTGTTTAATAATGGCTTTGCGTGAGTGTTAAAACTCCGTTATACGACAAAACCTGATGTGCTTGTTGAATACTATTACTTTACAAATACTACATCAAATGACGACCAGCTACTGGTTCAGGACCCATAGGTTGGTCCAGTTTAACATCTTAACCTGCCTTTTAAAACTATTAACTCCAGTACAGTTTACGATGTGGTCTTGCAGATAGCTCCATTTATCAATCACTCTATTGTAAGAAGAATGTTTTCGGGTGTTGCATCTTTCCAATTTACCACTTCTGCTCCAAAATACCCATTTTTAGCCAAATTGTTCCAAAACTGCTTAATCTTAACTCTCTTGATGAAACTTTTCACAATAAAGTTTTGAAACAAATTATTTTTTGTTTTGGGAGGAGAATTTAGACCTTTTTGAGGGTGTGAAAGTAGTGTGCCCCCCCCCCCCCCCTAAAAATACTTTAAAATTAGCTTTATGCACACTCATTGTCAAAGTTAAGGATAATCAGATTTTTGCTAGTAACTTTTTAGTGGAGCAGCTTTGGACACACTAAATTCATATCAATGAGATATCTTTGCGTTTTGCATCCATAAATAAATCAACACAAATGCAACATGAAATATTTAGTGTACAGGGGGGTATATGTAAATGTATGAAGTACCATTAGCGTACAGTTATAGAGATGTATCCGTGCTAAAAATCATACAACTCATGAAGACTTTTAGTATGCGGTAAGATCTCCACTTGACACTGTATTCTCATACTTAACTTGAGGCTTTAGTATGAGCTGTAGTGTTTAAATTGCTCGTCCCACCTTCAGAGCTATTTTGAAGTAATGGATTTTTCCCAATGCTGTGCTCTCGAAACGTCCCATACATTCTTGCAGGGATCGCATTCGCCTTAAAAATTCTAATAATCCTTAAATTTACGTTTATGACTAAAATTGTACTTAAAATTTTCGATAGTTTCTAAAAAATATTAAAAACCCAGAAAATTCCCCGATTTTTCTCCAAAAATCTGCGAAAAAACACCGATATTTCTCCAGATGAGAAAAGTGGATTTAATTAAATTTGTATGTTTGGTCAAAGTAGTGTAATTGTCTAATGGATATAACTGTTATTTAGCTAAAAAGTTGTTTGAAGTTCCATTTTTTGAAAATTGGCATTTTTTTCCTGTATTAAAACAAGCTTTGAAAATAATATGTCTGTGTTAGGAGCCTATATCAGAGTCAAAGGAAATATACCTAAAGTTTTTTGAGCTATCAGTAACATTTTAAGTATTATCCTTAACATTTTAAGAATTGTCTCTAAAATTTTGGGAATTATCCCTAAAATTCCTACCTAAATTTTTTAGAATACTCATTGCGTCCCCTTTTCTTGATGAAATTTGGATTAGAGGAATTATCTGGGGTACGCATAGGAGTTTTGGAACATCCTGATTTAAAAAAAGTGATCTAGAAAAAATTTGTGTGTGCGTCTGTGGTCAGCACAACTCCCGAACAAATTGACCTACGATGTTGAAATTTGGTGTGCGGGTTGGTGATGACACAAGGACTTACCATTAAGGCTTTTGTCAAAATCGCGCATACGCATAAGGTAGCTGCCATTGAAAAAAAATCATGTTTAAAAGTAATTGCTAAAAAACGGCTGTAACGATTTTGTCCAAAATCTCTGTGGTAATGCCTCTTAAGGTGCTCTAAACATCCCCACCTACGAAATTCTCGTAAAAATACTGTAATGACGTAAAAAGTTCAAAAACGAATACCTTTAACACAGAGCCTTAATTCCTTGAGCTAGACTCATCAACGGTCGTTTTTTCTTCTCTCCTCAGTTTCATTTACAAGAAAGGGTAATATAAGAATTGTCGAAAAGTATATCGCTAAAATTATAATTTTGGCTGAGGTGTTTTTTTTTTTTGGGTTTTTTTTTTTTTTTTTCGGGCCCTCATACAAGAATTATCGCAAAAAATATAACCAAACTGGCCATTTTTTCTAAATGAATGAGGAAAATATAAAAACGATAAATGACACAAATCCACGTCAGTATTATAGTGTAATTGAAAGTTGTGCGATGTTCCACACCCCTAGTTTTTCAGTTGGGTTGTTTCATTTTTTTTTTAATAGAACTTTGCGAAGTTGTTAGTTATAAAAGAAAATTATATGAGTTGATGTCAAAAATAAATATCTATTAAAATTAAAGCTGATGATTCTTAAGAGATCAAGATTTCCTTGATAGAGAGTGGGTAAGGTGACGAATTTTAGTCAGGGCTGAGATATAAACCATTGGAGTAAATGAATTATTTTAGGCGAAATTTATTTAATTTTTCTCTCGTTGATGGTCGAAATCTTGAACCTCTTATTCTTCAAATATACTGGCAATCTAACTAATGATTGAATTTTAATGTGGCCATTTTTTTCTTTTCAAAATATTTCATTTCGTTTTTTTTTTTTTTATCTTGCAGCAATAGATAATTTTTATTCATTGTATTTGTTTAAATGTAATGTTATTATTTATGGATCTGTATATACAAGGTGACCACAAATTAATCGGGCAATGGAGTTCAAATACATCTGAATAACTCTTAACAACTAGGCCTTATAAACCATTCTTTTCCCCCAATTAATTTATATTCACCATGTCATTCTTTTTGCAAAAAAAAAAAATGGTTTATTATGCCTTGTTATTAAGAGTTATACAGATCTATTTGAACTCCATTGCCCAACTAATTTGTGGACACCCTGTATATGAGGTTTCTCTTTTTAAGAAAATCTTTTTATTAAAGAGCAAGATTAATAGATGAAAATATGACAAAGTGTTATTCAAATATTTAAGTTTTGTTCCTTAACTATGATTTTTAATGATGAATCAATTTATGGTTAACTATGTTTTGTTTTCTTTAAATTTAAATGCTTAGCATACTTTTTCATTAAAAAATAAAAATAAATTTATATCAATCATTACCGAGAAATCTTGTTAAATTGCCTTGTAGAAGATTTATTTGCTGTTTAACAAAACAATTTGTGAGCTAATAAATATTTATCTTCGAAGTAAAAGTGTTTGCATTAGATAAAGATGCCTTGAGAATAAGCGCAGTTTCAGTGGCTCTTGGAATACACTTTAGATAACTTTTATAAGGTGCACTAAAGAAATACCTGAAGTGCGATGTTAAGTAGAAGCGAGAAAATCTCTTATAAGGTAATCCTATTATCAATCCATTTACGTAACAGTTAAAGAAATAAGTTCTTGTGTTCTTCTACTTTTACTTCAGTTATAATCAGGATTCGAATCTTGGGATTTTTTGGTTGCCCTAAAGGCAACCATTGAAGTGATCTTGGTTGTCTTGAAGCAAAGTTTGTTGTCCTTGAATTTTTCAGTTACAAATTATGAAAACTAGACATTCTTTTTACTGTTGTTAGAATGACTTAATAAAAGTGTAGTCATAAAATAATTGCAATATTTATTTGCATAGTCAATAGATTTATACTTTTAGTTCTGTAAATAAGCAAATTTAAGAAAAAGAGAAAAAAATAAGAAAAGCAAAACTTAAAATATGCAAATTTATGAAATTAAATTTCTTGTTGCCAAAAGGGAAACTGAAATTTTTGTTTAAGTTGCCCTTTTAAATATCTGGTTGCATCCGGCAACCACAAATTTCGACCCCTGATTATAATATGTGCATAATAATTAGTTGATCGTACTGGGGATTTTCTGGCGCAAGTACTTCATGTGCGCTGAGACATTATTATATAAAATCCGAACAACTGAAATTAGCCCATATATGTAAAGGAAATACCTTTCGGAAAGTTTTTCTTAGGGAAACCGGCCCGCATTTGGGCCTCAGTGAAAAAAATCAAAATAATGTAGGGTATTAATATCAAAAAAAGTTTATTTCAATGTGTCTCTATATTAGTCAAATATTTCTTTTACTCTAGATATATCTTTTTTAATACAAAGACAATTTTAATTCTGAACATTGACATCAATATTTCGTTCAACTACAGAAAGAGATACTAGGTTTTCAAACAATGGTAAAATATTTGTTTTGTTTGTCTTCGCTACTTTTTAACATAAATCAAAAACTTTTTATCTTAATAACAAGGTACTGTACCCCCCCCCCCCCCAAAAAAAAACCAGAACGATGGCTATATCTTCGGTTCTAATTATCGTAGAATCTTACGGTTTGCACCAAAATGTTTTGCATACGATTTTCTATATATCTGATGCAATTTCTTTTTCTTGAGGGACCGTTTACTAAGTAAAAGTAACGCTATCTTCGAAAATTTCAATACGAACCCTTATTTTTTATCCTTTCATTCGATTCAGAATACATCATTTACTCTAATTATCAAATTTCAATGCATTATGTTGAAAAACACGTCACTTATGAGCGAAAATATTTCGACGATTTTTTGACCGATCTTCAGGGAGAATTTCCATAAAACGAAAGGTATTTTTAAAGTTCTTCACAGCGGGAGAAATCGAACGGTTAATGTGGCGCGTTTCACGAAGATTAAAAAATACAAGTATTAGTCTAAAATTGCATAGAAAGTACTTGGATTTATAGTGTCATGTTTAAGATTAATACAAAAATAGCAAGTAAACGCAAAAGTAACATAATTTATTTACAACTTTAAAGATGTGCATTCTTCACACGAAATAAATAAAATATCGAAAACTGTAATTGCAGAAGTATAACGTATACTACTGATAATTAGAAAATTAATAAATATAAAATGTAGGCATTAGTAAACAGTATTCAGCAAAGTGTGATTATTTTACAGAAACATTTCACTGTAAGCACAAATGTAACTTGATGGTTGAAATTATTTATAAAATGAAAAAATCACATGATTCAGTAAAATTTTTAAAGGATAACTTATTGAAATTGCTTAAAAAATGTGCTTTTAAATAAATGTAATTTAAGGAAGTAAATTTAAAAAAAAAAAAAAGACACTGTTGAAAACCACACAAAACATATGTTCCACGATTCCAAACACGTTAGACAGATTAAAAATATACATACAAAAAATAAAACTGCTTTGTTTGTATAAAATATTTTTTTTTTTTTTGTAATCTCAAGAAATTCTGTTCCGATTCACCCCGGTGTTCCTATTCACCCTATTTTACGATAATTGAACGTTGTGTGATTTTCCACACCTCTAGTTTACCTTGAATTAATCTTTGATAGTTTTCAAAATTCGTCTACTATACGGTCCCTTAAAGTGAGCGTTTTTTGCATTTTCGCTAAAAAATCGAGAACTAAAAGTCAAAATGAAAAGAAAAAAATTGTGGTGGGGTTTCAGACCATGGTAAATCTAATGAAAGCAAAATATATATATGTTTCTATTAAAAAAATTTTTTTTAATTGTTTTATTAATTAATAATTAATTATTAAAAAAGAAATTGATGCAAAAGTTGATTGCTATTTATGTTTGGCCATTTACAAACTATCTTTTGAAAATAAAATTACTGAAATATATCAATTATTTAAGTATTTATGGCCAAAAAACCAACTTTTTTATTTAACATTAATTTATCATTTTCGTTTTACCATTTAAATTACAAACCATTCATTAGAAAATTACGAATTTTTGTATTTCGCATTCTTTTTTAATGCTGAATCCAAATATGGAATAATATTACGTGGTTGTTATTGAACTTTTTAAAGTTTGGTTCTGTTTTAATATGTAGATGACACCTCATGATAAAAAAAACTACATACAATTATTAAAAACCTTCCACGATTTACAACGGTACCTTTTGTTTGTTATTTCAACAATTAGAACAAAAGATATAGCCATTGTTCAGATTTTTTTTTGGGGTACTCTACCAAAGATAGCGTCGAATTCTTTTTTATTAAGTTTGTTTCACTCAAAATAGCTTGATGTGTTAGGACATATGGCACAATGTAATATTTTATAATAGTGATGCTATCATACTAGCATTTTAGCCAATATAAAAGAAAAATAAATCGTTTACTTGAAAATCTCATCCCAATGCTATTTTGGTCTCCTTTCTTCTTGAGCTCTCGAAATCTCTTCTGAATATTCTTAAGTATTGACTTTGGTTTGACCTCACTGACAGAACGCAATAATTTGCGATTCTAACAATTGGAAAAAGCATAAGCCCTTTTGATCCCAATTATGACAAGAAAACCTAACTACAGAGTTTTGACATCAAAATTGATTGACTGCTCCTTTTTTTTTTTTTTTTTTCTTTTTTTTTTTTTTCTTCCTTTATCCGCTGTACTTGAAATGAAATCAAGTGGTGTTTTTTGCAAGTAACTATTAGAAGCTATTGGGAAAATCCCTCCAAAAATTGACCACAAGTGTGATTATATAACTTTTCTGAGCTCAATCTTTTGCTATTTTGCAAACAAATATACCATAGTAGCTTTTACTTTTAGCTAAGCAATAATTATTCTAAAAGTTCTTTGAGAATTGATGGTTTTTATTTCTACTTAAACCTCATTTTAGTACCAATTTCCGAATATTCAAGGCTGAGTTTGCATCTTTACTTTTAAATATCTCTTACTGTGTTTATTTTTCCTGTTTAAAAGAAAATTCTTTTATAATGGAGATAAATCTTGCATAATTTTCGCTATCCCCTTTACAAACAATTACAAAATACCATTTCGTACTAAATATTTTGAAGAAAATATTCTTATTGACTCATTTTCTAAACAAAATTGCATGCTTTAAATTGAATACATTTTAATGACTTTTCCTCTGCTTGGATAATTTTTTTTTAAATAACCACTTTTTAGAATTAATAAGGTTCTATGACTTCAAAATTCTTTAAATAAAACGTCTTTTTTCAATTGTCATTAAAATTGCTTAGTTTTATTTTTGTTAGTTTTAATTAGGTAAAATTTCAGTCATATTACGGCTGAGGGATACAGAGTGGAGGGATTTTATTCATAATTGTGAATCTGTCCGCCAAACTTCAAAATTGCAAGTTAAGTCTAAAGTTAAACACGCTGACGACGTGACGCGCAATCAACTTGTTAGTCTCTCGCTTTCTTATTTTTTCGAAATATCAGAACTCCACAGCTTTTGAATGAATTTTAACGGAGGTTTTTTTGCCAACATATATCTTCCTTTACTGTCGAATTGTGTTTTCTTATGAATGACCTAACCTTTTAAGTAATATCAAATTTACTATTGGAATAAAAGAAATAGTTACATTGGCTCCATTTAGAGCAGCACTCGCTACTAAATTTTCGAAAAGACCAGCGCATGTTATTTGGACCTTATTCGTGGGCCGAATTTTTTCCAGTTCTTTCTATGTAAGTATAAATGTAAGCTAATTAAATACTAAGCACTGCATAAAATTAAAATGTTTGTCAGAAAAATTAGGCAGTATGAATCCCCCCCCCCCCCTCCCCACTCCAATATTTGTGAAGTTTCCAAGATTCGCTTCCGTGCATATCATATCTTAATATTACCTCCGAGACATTGCCTATGTTAAATATTGAATTTTTTTTTCTTCTTCAACGAGTTACTATAAAAATTCAGAATGTTTAGCTTGGCAGTTTCTGGTATTATGTTCAATGGATTATCTTCATACAAAGACACTTCATTAAGTGCTGTTTCAGTTTCCATAAAACAGCTATTATTTCTTCGTATTTTTTTATTTTTTTTCCAGCAGAAATACAAGTTTCCTCAGAAAATAAAAGAAATCTAGATAGGTTTGATTTCCTGGGTAAATCGATTATTCAAAAAGGCTTAAATATTTCTGAACATCCTTTCATTATTTTTTGATTTTTTTCCTTGAAGATCAAACTGTAATCAAACTCAATAAATCTGCAGTAAGCTTAACCCAAAAGAGTACTGATGTTACTTCGAAAAAAGAAAAAAAAGTGTTTTCTTTCCAATAGAAGCAACTGAATAATAGATCAATTGAGAAAACATGAAACTATTTTGTGGTTGAAGAACTGCATTTGAAAGGGATTTAACTCTTTTGGTCTGAGAAAAGTTCGAACTTTTTCAATTACAAGGTAAAGAGACGAGAGATGAGGATAATATTGCGTAGTAGTCAACGACTACGTAATAGACTGAACATAGACTGAAAGGTCATCAAACTTGTTTGCCTTTTTGGGAAGCTGTATTTATTTTGAATCTAATTCATACAACTCCCCCAAAAAGGTGTATTTTTGCTTTATGAAATGTATTTTGTAACTAAACATAATCAACCATGCAATTCAAAATTACGCCACGCCCACCACATTACCTTATTTAGGACTCGTACTAAAATATATACGTAACAACTGACAAATGTTCCAGTGATCTTTCTTTCATTATCGTTCATCATACACAAAAACTTCTGAACCTTCTCTTATCTTACATCAAATGATAAAAATACCTCAACTCGTGCCTCACTTTTTAACTCACGTGAAATTTGTGAATTGCAGACATCTAATGACATCGCTATGATGATAAAATCATCTGTTCACGATTACCGCTCTGTGTCCTTACTTTTGTTTATTCCCTACCTCGCTTTTCGGTATATCAGCTGCTTTCTCCACATTAGAACGTACCCGTAGTTCAAATAATCGAACACCTGTCTCCTTTGGAATTTGGATCGTCTTTTATTTGGGTGCGTGGAAGAAAAAAAAGATGCTGATGATTTCATTGTAAGTGTCATATGTTTATGGAGTATGTTTAAAAACTTTTTGTGTAGATGGATAATATTTTGCTTAGTCCGCCTGAAACGGTGCTGACATCGTTTGTTTTTATTCCAGATGATCGGGAGCAACATCGGGAAGAGCTTCATCTGGGTAAGTGAATTTTTGTTGTTGTTAAATTGAATTTTTAAAGGCGAATATAGTGCCACTTAGCTATAGCGTTCTGAGTGCTTAGAGTAGTATATTATTTTACATCCCATGCAAGAGTTCGGAACGAAGAAAGGGACATGCTCATCGGCAGGATTATTTTCAAGGGGATACAGACCGTTCATAGAGGGGGACAGAGGCGTTAAAAGTTTTTATTGAAACTCCTTGTTTAAAAAAAGGCCAATTGGATTTCCAATTGAAGTGTTAATTACCTGTTAATTTTCTTTTCAAATGAATAATTTTAAATTTTTATTGCACGGCCCGTAGAATAGCCAGAATCTCTTTCAACACAGGTTTAGACTATTTGTTTTGACAGGGTTTTTTACTTTCAATTTACCATTTGTTTGCAAAAAGTAACGAGAGTATTGCACTCAATCAAAGTTTTTTATTTTACTTCTCTGCATTTCTACACGTTTTGGAACGTATGAATTCAGAAAAGTGGTCTAGAAAGAGTTTCTCTGTGTGTGTACGTGATCAGGTCAGCATAACTCCTGAACGATTTGACCTACGATGTTTAACTTTTGCATAAGAGTTAGTGGTGGGCATGGGACCTGTCATGTAAAAATTGCTCATGCGAATAAGGTGCGAATAGGTGAATACATGCGAATATTGTTTTAGATAATTCTTATACTGGTAAAAAAAATTCCAAAATGGTGAATTTAGCAATACGCTTTTCGATAACTCTTACATTGTCCTTTTTTGTAAGTGAAACAGAGCAGACAAAGTCGTTGATGGGGGTTGCTCAAGAGAAAATTACTCCGTGTTAAAGAAATTTTTTTCAACTGCTTACGCCTTTATTGCATTTCCTTAGGAGGTGGGAAGGTTTAGAATTTTAATGTAAATGAGCATTACCACAGCGATTTTGATCGACATCATTTGTGTCGTTTTTTTGCTGAAAAACATAGTTTTCTCAGGTGCATCTACCTTATGCGCACAAGCAATTTTGACGAAAACCTTATTGACAGGTCCCATAGCCACCACTAATTTGTATTAAAAAAAATGAACATCGTTGGTCAAACCGTGCTAGAGCTAGTTTCATCACAAACATAAAGACCTACATTTTTTTCACTCAGTATGTTCCAAAATGTGTAGAAGTGCAAAAATCGAGAAAAAAAATTTACCGAATGCAATATTTTCATTACTCCGTGTTAACATATCGGTAATTGGAAAGAAAATAAAAAAATAAAAATTTAATATTTATCGAAAAAAAATCGCCAATATCGCAAATTGGAGGGATTTTTTTTTGTAATAATTATTGTCAAAAAATATCGGTAAACTGGTCATTATTATTTTTTTTAAATGAAGGAGTATATGAAACTGATAACTTACACAAATTCATAACAAATATAAATGCAGTAACTGGTAGTAAGTGTAATTGAAAGTTGAACGATATTCCACCCCCTAGTTCTTTTTTTATTGAGGTTTTTATTTTTTCTTCTTCTGTCGTCATAGTGTTACACTTTTACTTAACACGGCATGAGGTTTTGCTGTAAATGAAGAATTTTCTTTCCCTGATGTGTAGCTTCTTTTCGTTTGCATGAGCAGAGTTTTTGCACCGTTGCAGCAAAATATGTTTTCTACTGAGTTCTTTTTTCTTCTTGTTCTTTCTAAGTACTTGTGGTTTTTATCATATCTTTTCTCTTTATTCATTCAATTTGTTTATTTTCTTTTTCAATTAAGATTTCTTATTTCGATACCAATTTGGTCTGTTTATTTACTCACATTCATTGAAAGCAGTTAATTAATTTTAAGTCCAATTTTGTTATAGCTTTTCAGTTTTTAGAGAATTAATATCTATCCTTCTAATTCGATTATGTTCTATGTTTTTTATTTGATTTGCAATAATGTTAAGCTAAGTGCACTTATCGCACCCCCGCTACAAAAGTGTCATGACTCAAAATTCTTCTTTTTGAGTTAAGGTGCACAAAATTACAGACTTCTTGTACTTGAAGCTGTTTTCAAGTTGAAACTTTCGTTCTTCCAACTTCAAAATCTATGTAGTTTGTAATTCTGTGCACACTTTAACTTAAAAAATTGAATAAAGGTAACTTTTTGTAACAAGGGGGGTGATATTATAAAGATCTCTTTAAAATGTTCAAAAATTATTCTCCTTAATTCCTGCAATTTTAAAGTAAAAGTATACGTATTTTTATATCTACACGTAATACTATTTTCTTTTTATCTTTTGTAATATAATCTGGATATAGCCACAGCATTAGAAAGTTGTTCAACTTCAAGAAATGCTAATTTTACAAATTAGTGTTGAAATTCCTTTGTTTACAGCTCTTTGGGAAGCATGTAGCAAAGGTGATGTAAGCAAAGCCAAACAGCTAATCAAACAATTGGGCCGTGAAACTGAACTTATCATCAACAGTACACCGAACGGCTGCAGCACCTTGCTCTTCAAGTAAGGATGTTTTTACTTTGGATAAATAAGTTTCATTTTAATTGTTTGTTAATTGTGAACTTTTTATGTGTGTTTTGATCAACTAAGCTGTACCTTTGAGCAGGAAAAGTTATCTTAACGTTTGGACAGTTTTGAAAAATAAGCCAGAGGAAAATTTGAGAATCGGTTACGGCTATGCTTATTTTTTATGAGTACTTATTATTTATATTACTTATGATGTAATAAATCAGAAAATAATTCTAAGCTTATTCTGATATTTCAAGTTTTAAAACTTTCCAACAGTGCATATTATTAATTTAGGTATTGGTTGCTCTTGTTTCATAGTATAGATATATTTTTTTTAATTATTGCAAACTTCACATTTTCAAGAAAAAAAATTAAATTATGTGAATTATTATCTCATTCGCGTTATTTATTTTTAATGTGAAAATTGTGCAGAAAGATAATTTTAGTATATTATTTCACTTTAATTTGAAGAAATCTTCAATTAAAAAGAACGCTGATTGTTTATCCAAAATTATTTCAGAAATCTTTAAAAATCAAGCTTTAAATTAAATAAAGCTGCTTTTATACAGTGAGTGAAGCGTGCAGAACCTTGTCCGAAGGTCGTTGAGTGGGATTATTTATCCTTTCTATGAGCAAGCCCTTGATTGGTTTAAAATATCGATGTTGTATTGATTGAAGTGTCTGCATATATTTATTACTTGAACATATGTAGGTTCCTTCAAATCGAAGCATAATCGCAGCTTATGTGTTTATGAGCCATCATCAACATTCGGCTCGTGAAATTCTAGATATATCAGTGATTTATTTGTAAATTTTTGAATAATTGCAATGAAATCACACATAGACAATTTCATTTTTTATTTCATTCGTATGTTAACTAACGATACAATGAAATTTAACAAGCTCAAGAAATCACCTTTTCCGTTGATAACTAATATTTTAAAAAAATTGTGAAAAAAATGTGCAATAAATTTCCTTAAATTTAGTTTTTAATGAGGAACTTGCACAAGTGAGGAAAATTAATATTTTTCTTGTATTTTCTAGTGTTATCCAACGAATATATTTGAGCAGTGCTATTATTTGTTATCTTTATGCTTTCAATAAATAAAAAATCGAGTTTGAAAATTAGCTGAAATGAAAGCAAAAGTCACGTGACCAAAAACGCATAAAAAACCGTGATGTAGTTACGCATGATATCGTTGAAATCCGAGGAGGAACCTCACTCCCTCCTCGTCTCAAACAGGTTTTAGACAGGTTCGTCATCTGCACATTGACGTCACACGCAAAAGTAGCTTTTTCCCGCCAAATCGCAAAGTGTAAACTAAATATTTTTTTTTACTATTTATCCGAGCTCAAATTTTTGAAAGAATGATACTGTTTTTCATAATTTTTTTTCTACCTTTATTTAAAAATAAAACCAAACAACGTCAAAATTCCTCATTAGGAAATCAGGAAAATTAAAATCGTTTTTCTCAGACTGATAGAAGTTTGATCATGTATTTTGTAATCTAAACTATGTGTTTTTAAGTATAAACCTCATTGGACTTTTACTTTTTATTTAGAGCGTGTGAAGAAGGTCAAAAAGAAATCGTCAAGTTACTTCTAGATAATGGAGCAGATGGCAGAATACACCCTATTACAAAATATTCCCCTCTTTACATTGCTTGTTATTATGGACGTAAAGACATTGCAGAAATTCTAATCAAGGTAAGATATAAGTACATTTGTAAATGAACTTGCCATTTTAGAGAAAACTTTCTTTAATAAAAATATTACTTGTTGTGTTACTTTAAAACGGTTTCGTTTTCTAATTCATTTCTTTTTCCGTTTCAGAAATTTCCTGAACTGGTAATTGTTACAACAGTGGAAAAGTGGCTTCCAATTCACGCTGCTGTCATTAACGGCCACATTGCTGTATTAGACCTCCTCCTCAAATTCCCATATGAGACCTCTGTTTTGCAGAAATACATGGATAAATCACAACAATGGGAATATTTCTTCCCATTTGATATCAACGCCAAAGATGTCACGGAACAAACAGTGCTGTACGTTGCGTGTCTTATGGGGAACCAAAGAATAGTGGACCTTCTTCTAAAATTCAAGGTTCCAGCAAAAAAAGTGAAAAAGGAGGAGGAATCTCTTGATCCAGAAAAGAAAAATGATGGACAGAAATCTGATTCTAATATCAGTCCAACAAGAAAACGCCTGTCGAATGGCATTCAGAGTATGATCTCAAAACTAAGCCTGAGGAACAATGCGGACAAAGAAGAAGAACGTAAAGAGACTGAAATATGCCCTATAGATTTAGATCTTTATTGCAATAACAACACAGAAACTGCGTTGCACATTGCTGTGAAGAAAAAATATCACAGTATAGTGCAAATTTTGCTGCAAAATTCAGCTAATCCTAATCTTAGTATCAAACAGTCGGTCGAGGAACTCAATAGAGCTAATGATAACTCCGGCTCGACATCCTCCGCGCTTGTCGAGGCTTGCAAGAACCGTGACGTAAACATGGTCGATTGTCTTGTGCGTTACGGAGCACGAGACGACAATTGCAAGGCATTGAAGGTAGCAAGCTCCAACAAGGATGAGCATATAGCTTCCAAACTTCTTACCTTAAAAGCATATCAGGATCCCGAATTCAAAATTAACAAGAAAGCTTTGGAGATTGTACCTTCTGCGCATCTCGGTGGACTCCTGGGGAGTGTGACGTTTAGTTCGATGTTCCCTACCACTGCAGTCATGATCAACTGGCATGGACAAAAGTGCCTGCATTACATCAAGGAAGAGTGGCTTATAAATGCCAGTATCGCTCACAACGTAAAACTGAAACTGACTACCCGCAATCAGAGCAGTGCTTTGATGGCCATCACCAGGCTTGACATATCCAACAATCAACTGACCGAACTGCCGCTCTGCATATTCCAGATGTCATCCCTGCGGCACTTCAATGCGGCCAACAATAAGATTTTCAAGTTGCCTGAAGCCGACAAAGTAGCATCGTCATCCCCGAAAACCAAACGCGACCCGCGGACTACAAATCTGTCCGGTTGGTGCTGTCCAGTGCTGGAGGAGATCCATCTTCATGACAACAGACTGGACAGCGTCCCTCCTTGCCTTTTCACTCTACCATCCCTCACAGTTCTGGACCTGTCAAATAACAAGCTTCAGACCTTGCCTTTTAAGATGTGGTCTGCACCAAAGCTGAGGGAGCTTAATCTTTCTCTGAACATGCTGCATGATCTGCCGTGCAAACCACCTCCCACGAGATCTATCTCTGCATCTCGCCTGGCCCCCAGCATATCGGAAGATCAGGTCCACTCCAACGATTCTAGTCCTCGGCACTCTACCATCGAGTCGTCTTCTTTTGATAGTTCGATGGATATTCCAAATCTTCTCTCACCTACTCAGGATTTGGATAAGAGGTTGAAAGTAGATGGAGATTTAAGACAACAAGAACTATTTCATCATAATTTATGGAGCAATTCTGTGAAGGTAAGTTATTTTTTATTCTAAATGCGAAGCATTTTGCGCTTCGCGATTAACGCTCTCTGCCTTAATTGTTAAAAGGCACTTTCTCTCTTTCAATTTGAAGAGCATTTTCTCCCCTCTAAGCAATTAAAATATCTGTTAATTTTCTTGCGTATTTTATTTATTCGGATTTTAAAGAATAACTTAATATTCATAAAGTGAACTTTTAGTTACGATTTTTAAATCCTACTGAATGTCATATTCTGGAAAAATGTATGAAGTTTTTATTATCTGGTGAACAATTAAAAAATAGCCAAAAACTTTTTCAATAATCAACTATACAATTGCATTTTAAGACTTCAAAGTCAAAGGTAATCATCCTAAGTACACATTTTTTATTATAATTTTATCGTAAATGACTTTTGAAAATCGATATTTCTGGTCGTTCCAAGTATTGAAGTCGTCAACTAAGTTAGATTCCTTTAGTAAATATAAGTCGTTTTTATTAAACTTTCATGACACTTTATTTCTGTGGTACAGATTTACCAATTTTATAAACTTTGTACCAGTGTCGGTGGAATCTTATGTCAGTTCCAAAGAATGGATAAAGGTACCTATATTATTTTTTATTTAAATCCTATATTATTGCTATTTTCATAAAGCAGGGATGAGTTTCTTCCGCCATGTGGCGGTATTCCGCTTTTTTAATTTTTTAGAAAAAGAAGAATTCCGCTTTTTCAATGAAAGTTCCGCTTTTCTAATTCCTGAAAAAAATCCGTGTTTTCCCGATTTTTCTATCCCACGGAAAAATGACTTTTTTTCTAAGGCTGAACCTCGAAGAAGCTTCACTTCCGAAAGATCGGGCAACTTATCGCTCAGGGGTCGCAACACATTCCTGCTGTATTCCAGCTCCAAGTACAAAAATCCACTGAAATGCATTCATTATTTTAGTCAGATTGGCGCTCAAACTCGCATTTTGTATACTTCCAACTGCGTCGAGATTTGAACCTTTTGTGTCATTTTTTTTCTCTGGTCAAAATGTAAATTCCTTCTTACGATTTCACGCGATTAACGTATACTAATAATGCTCTTGTTTCGAAGTCTGACATCCACGGAACTATTGTTTATTTACATTAGTATGTGTTACTTGTTTTCGTTAAGCTTTACGCTGATGTAATGTCCGCTACTGCCGAGATTTGTGTGGCTAGGACATGCGTTATCGCTTTGATTTAGGTTGCTGTGGTGACCATTTTCCCGGAGTATTACGCCGATATAACAGCGTTATTGCTGAGAATTGTTCCGGTATCTTCGGCGCTAACGCTGATATACGTTATGTGATGGTCATTTTCGTTGAGTGCGCTACCCTGTTGTAAAATCTAAAATTAGCATCGCTGTTACCGAAAGAATGTTATTATTACCATGAAGAATTGCGCTATCGCCGAAATTTTGTGATGGTAATTTTCGTCGAGTGTTCCATCCATACAATAGCGTTATTGTTGATAGTTGCTCTGGTATATTAGGTTCTAACTTTGATATTTCAATTGGCGTAAGAGTTGTTTTTTCGTAGAATGCCGTACTTTGATAACATCCGATATTATCGAAATTTGTTCTAGTATTACCAAGAAAATGTCGATATTACCGAAATTTGTGCAGATATCGTGGACACTATCGCCGATACTCACGTTGTTGCGATTTTCATTTCGGCTGATATTTAGATTTTCGCCGGTATTGCAAGCGCTATTGCTTTCGTTAGAGTGATGGTCATTTTCGCCGAGGTTTACTCTGATACAATAACGGCTATTACCGAGATTTTCAACACCGTTTTGTAGCCATTCGCCTATACTTCCGTAAATGCGATAGCCGCTATATCCGTGATTAGTGCCTGTTTAAGGATCGATTTCGCCGTTTCATGTGAATCTATACTAAACATTTTTATATCATTTTGTATAAAAATGATATAAAAATATTCTGAAAATTAGTCCTAATTAAAAAATTTCTAAAGAAGCTGTGTTTAAAGTTGTTATTTTAACTGCAATTGTATGTACAATTGTTTGTTGCTTTTTATTTTATTGAACAAGCTGAACGGTAGGAATAAAAATTTAAATATAAAGATTTTAGTACTTAAAATGTTGCTTACAAATTTAGAAAACTAGGTTTAATTATATTCGGCCTGTTTATCAATATGGTATAGTTGCTTAAAGTTATTTGACTTGTTGAACACTTTAAGTTTTTGCCGGATTGCATCGCTTTAAAAGGATTTTTTTTTTTTTTTTTTTGAAGCTTTACCATGCCTGATGTCAGCACAAAGTGTATCCCTACATCTAGGTGCCTCTATTTTGAACCATTTTTCTCACGGACAAACAGAGAAGGTGCAGTGTTATAAACACACATGGAAAACCATAATTTTTTTAAGTATAGCTTAAAATGTGTTTTACTCATAAAACGTTTGGAGTTTTGTTTTCAGCTTTTTGATTTTTTACCAAACTCATCCCTGATAAAGGTGGAAAGGACTCTAACTTTTAAAAAATTACCACCACGTATGAACGTTGTTGATTTCTGATCACTAAGTGAAAGTTAAAAGTTCATAATAATAATTTTAAAAAATTCGAATTTTAATCAAATCACATTTTATCAAATTTTTATAGTTTACAGGAATGGATCAATTGAACGTGTTTACAGTATCGTCTTTATATTTAAAAAAAATAGGTGGTTTCCCTTGGTGTTTGTGTTTGTTTTTATAAAATTCTACTGTTTTTATTCCGATCTCGATGAAATTTTACAATCTTGATTTTCTAAACAAGAGTAAAGTCAGTTCATCCCCTCTCTTTTTGTAAGGGTTATGATGGAAATATAATTTTACTCCGATCTTGATTCGATCATTGGGTTTGTATGAACGCGGTAAATTTTGCTCAAGAAGAAGGACACTGGCTATGTAGGATTTCGGAAAACCATTTCCTTCCCCTTTTTCAACCTCTAAATTGGTATAATCATAACTTGATATCTATTGAACCAATTTGAACTTGGTTGTATTCAGATTATCTGGCGCCGTCAGCAACACGAGGGCTATAATTCGTCGAAACTTTCGTCATTAGACAAGCCAACATACATTTACAAACACCCATGCCTAACACGGGACTCGAACCCGCAACCTCGCGGTCTAGAAGCCACCACTCTAACCACTATACCGCTCAATTTGAACTCGGTATTTTCTATCTGTATCTTTGACTAATCCAGATGATCGAGAACGCAATTCAATTCCAGTGTTTTGTAGTTGAAACACGTAACGTTCGTTTTGGCAAATAAAAAGTCCCATACCAAAGTTCAAACTGAAATTTTGAACAAAAATTTCGTAAATTTCGACCAGAAGTTATTTTACAATTCATTAAGTTTAAATTATAAATGCTACAGACATTTAAGATGTGTCAGTTTGAAGGCATTCATAAGATGAGTAGGTCTACATACAATTCAATCGGAAATGCTTTTAAGTATTCGATTGGAAGAGTTCTTTCATGGTAACTCTTTAGAAAGTTCATATCTTGGATATTCGGTGAAAAGTTTTGCTCCCAAACTCTCCACCACTGGGAAATATTTTTTTATTAAAAAAAAAAAAAAAAACTTCTAATTGCATGTGTTTTGTTTTTAGAAGTTATTAACTTCCAACTTCAACAAGAGGAGATTTTAGTCCTTAACCCCGTGGGTACAGATTTATTTGGGTAAATTCTTGCATTTTGAATGGTTGGTTTGCACGCTCAACGATCTATTTTTATGCACAACAACGGATAATCAGGCAGGGACCTACAGCTTAACGTGGATTCCGAACCACAACGATCATCTATGTCTTACGCGGGATTCGAACCAGATACGGCTGACGTGCGTGACCAGAGCGCTAACCACACAGTCATCAGGTGGGCTGCGTTTCGAACGGATTCCATTTGCTGATGCTAGGAATAGTATATAAAGGCAGTAGATTGCGTGAAAATTCATTTATTAGAGCGATATGATTTTATCCTAGTCTGAATGACTTTAAAGGAACACATCAGCTAAACAAATTATTTTCTTAAGATATTGGTAAACCAACCTATGTTTAGCTTAACCAATCATGACTCTTGCGACATTAAAACCCATCCAATAAATCTAGTTTGAATGACAAATTAGATTCGTCATTATTAACAGGCAAAACAAGTGCATGACGTGTCTCAGCCGTCAAATGTACCCAAAGGGTTAAATGTCTTCAAATTGGTATCTGTATTTAAGGTATCGCTAAAGAAGCGTGTGTAAAATCGGCCTTTTAATTACAGCAACTGTCACAATATTTTGCAACCAATTCAACTGTTTTTATGATAATGTTGAATTTTTAATGAATATGTCTACTACAGTTTCCTTTCACTCGGGTTTCATTTCTGTAAGTATGATCAATACATCTTTAGAAGTCCTATAAACCAAGGCCTATTCTAAGGAATTTTTACGACTGCCCAAACTTCCGTCCCCCTTCCCCCCGACATTACAAACATTATTACGCTAAACAGAGAATAAAAAAATTAAAAAAATAGGCCTATTAAGCAGTCTCATAATGATATTTTCGCCTCCTATGTATGGAATTTAAAATTGTGATTCGTCATGTTGTCGATCCATAAGTCCCCATTTATACGTTTATAATTTCAGGTCTTCCTAGTTTTTAAATTTAACACAAAGTTGTTAAAATGTAAACCTAATTATTTAACTTAAAACACTACTAAATTCGAGGCGTTAAGGGAACGAATAACCGCCAGAATAGCTTCGATTATGTCAAATATGCCAATTATTGGGTTACCTGGTAAGAGTTTTTCTTGAAGCTGAAACTTCAAAAAAGGAAGGGTAGCTTAAACAAATAAAAAAGTCGTTTTAAATTTTATTATACTCAAATTCAAAAAGATGAATAATAATTGCACTCCTTTAATAAAATCATATTTTTAATTTCCTTGTTTTTCTATTTTTTACGACTGCCCAATATCTGATTTACGACTGCCCAAATACAATTTACGACTGCCCAAATAGGCCACGACTGCCCGTTAGAATAGGCCCTGCTATAAACATATGAAACTTGCCTCTTGAGGTTTTATTCCTCAGTCTTGTACAGCATTTGATGTTTGAATAATAATTATATAACGGCCAAACTAGTAATCGGGTCCTGGTTCCGCTGGGATGCTTAGTATTTGGTAAAGGAAGGTTGAAAATGACGAATTTGAAATTAGTAGGCGCCGTTTTAAATTATTATTTTTTTTTTCCAATATCCTTTGTAACTCTTTGGTTAATATTTACGCGGCTTTCGATTGTAGACTAACGAAACTAAACGATTTAATGAAAATTTGTGCTGCAGTTTTTTTAGCAGTCGCTAAAAAATTGCTGAAAAAATGTTTGCTAAAATTCCTAAATTTTTTAGTATCGAAACCTGCGGTTACGCGGTTTTGACCAAATCCTTGTCAACGCACCTTGTGGAAACTGCAGTGTTTTGTACCAGATTTGTACATAAATTGTTTCGTTCTGGAAGTGTTGTATTCACATATCATACAGACCCTTTTCGAAAAACTCCTTTTTTGGACTAGGATCTTTTAAAATGTGGAGGTCAAAACGTGGATCATAAAATTTACTTCTTTATTATTATTTTTTTATCTTAACAAAATACCTTTATCGACCTTAAATGTGATATTTTTCTCTCTATTATCTTAAATTAGAATTTACTGTGTCGAAATCGGGAATTTTTGGCTACAGGCACATTATTTTAATATAATTAGTTGAACTTCCTCTTGCTTACTCAGTGAGAGCAGTTTAGACAATTTTAGGATTGATTGAGTAATGGTAAGAAATTAAACGCCTTTTTTGTCACTTCTAAATCTGTCCCAAATACTTGAATAGTATGAATAGCTTTTCGACTATTTGAATTAAGTTTTTATAATGGAATGAATGTCATAAGAAAGCCACAGATAATAAAAATTTTAAAATATAGTACATGTGGTTAATTTTTTACTGCAAAAGACTTATCAAGTTTCACTTAAAAAAATTTCTCCCAAATATGTTGATTAGGTAAGGGTGGATTACAACTGTTTTACCCTTTGTTTACTAATTAGACTTATAATTCCCGTCAGTTTTCTCGTGATGCTACTATATAAATGTAAACACTTTGAGACTCATTGGGACTTTGAAATCCACTTCTATGATGTTTGTTCTTCAATTGTTAGATGACAACACAAGCTTATTTCTCATTGGAAACTTGCTAGAGACGGTACATAAGTTGATGTAAGGCCAAGATCGATACCTAGAAGTTTTAAAATTGTTCATGTGTTTGTATATTAAGAGAAATAAGCTTGTGCCATCCAACAATTGAAGAACGAGCTTCATAGAAGTGGATTCCAAAGTCCAAATGAGTCTTATGGCATTTAAATTTATAAGTTACCATGAGAAAACTGACAGTACTTATAAGTCCTGTTAGTAAATAGAAGGTTAAACAATGTTTATAGCAAATCATTTAATAAGTTTCTCCTTTTCAGGTTGTTGAATCCTCAAATGGCAGCGACACAGACAAAAACCAACGATGCCAGCTGGCCGCTCTAAACTTAGCCCACAATGCATACGAGTTTGTGCCACCCATACTATCCTGCTTCACAGTCAATCTTGCCCGTCTGAACATGAGCTACAACCGCCTGACAGAAATGGGACCCGTCAGTAGCTATCCTGCTGGTCTTAAACATCTGGACCTTTCTCACAATCGCATTAAGACTTGGCTGTCTCAGAGAAGGGTTGATCCTGATATTAATGTGGATGGCACAGGCTGCTATAGTCAGTTTGAGCCATCAATGAAGATGAAGTCAAGTGGGTCTTCTGGTGGTACGAGCAATATTATTGAGTTCCTTCTTTTAAGAATTTATTTGCTCTGCTTCTATATTTTTTTGCTGACTAAGACTAGTCTGCTCTCAAAAAGTGGCAGCTCTCAAAATTAAACATTTATTCTCTCAATACAAAATTAAATAAATTCCAAAAGTGAATGAATTCTAGTAATTTAATTAATAAATTAAATAAATTCCAAAATTGAATAAATTCTAATAATTTAATTTTATATTGGAGGAATAAATGTTTACTTATTGCCTAATTAATAATATCATTGATCTGTTGTATTGAATCCAAAGTAGAACACAATGTATATATAATAATACATCATGTAGGTTCTTAGCATATAAGTTTTAATGTCTAGGATATTGATTCCTCACTTTGAATGACTTAACATAATGAAGTTCAGTTAAAAGAATTAAAGCTTTTTTTACTTAGTTGAATTTTTCTCTCAAATTAGCATGTTTTGTACAAAACTATCAATACAATTTTTTTTTAATGTAGCATTATGATTTCAAAAGAAGCGGAAATGTTTAAATACAAGTCTTTCTTAATTCAATATCAATCAATAATATTTTTTTTAAAAAATCGGGATTATAGAATGTAAACAATTGCCATGGATATTATTGAGATTTCATTAAGCATCTCAGCTTGTAAGAAATTATTTTATACCTCTGATAAAAACCTTTGTGTTCTTAAATTAAGAGTAGAATTGGCTCTATGCCTAAAAAATAGGTAGTATCAACCTCTTGTTTCAAGAATCAAGATATTTTTGGATTGAGTATTTAAAACAGTAAACAAATGAATATCAACTTTCGATTTATAGCTGTTGTTTCTCATACTCACTGCTCCTCATCATATCAACCTGGTACATCATAACAACATGGTACATTCTAGAGTATTGAGACTTGATTTTCAGCATTGACACTCTGAAAATTCTACTTTCAAAAGTGAATAGACACAACAGCAATTGTGGCTGAGGATTTTATGTTAATTGTTAGATGTCTATTATTTTCCTAACTTTCTTAGAAAAAGTTGGGAAATTCTTCCTGAAATATTACCCTGAAAACATTTCTCTGCGTGAAATTCAGAATATTTCTCAGTAGTCCGGATATCGTTTCTATGTTTCTGCCCAATATAACCCCCTCCCTTTCCAGTGTAAATAACCATAGGCTCATTTGATATCAAACCAATACAAAAAATTTCATTTTCAGAAGGATCCCTTATAATTTAAAAGAATTTCCCTGATATATCAGATTTATATATATTTTAAAAACTAGATGATATATTGATCATATTAAGCATGTTTTCTTTCTAAATTGAGAAAGTTATCCAAATATCATTAATTCATCAAAAGTAGGATTTGGAACTGTGATATTAGCATAGAATATACTTCTATGTATTTTATAGATTAGGTACAAAACACTAAGTATATGTCCTTGACTAGTATTTTACTCTCTCACTTCAGGAAGAACACAGTCCCCTTCCCTCCACTCCTGGGGTTCTGCCAAATCTCTCAGCTGTCTTGTGTGCCAGCACAGGCGCCATGTCAAGCTGGACAACCTAAGGACTCTGATACTGGCAGACAATGAGTTGGATCGATTGCTACTGGTGCTGGAGGAAGATGACTTTGAGGAAGAAGATTCAAAGTCTGAGACATTTGAAACTTTAGACGTGACTGGAAAGGTAGAGTTCAATTGCTCTCTTTTGCAATTTATGATTATATTATTTGTTATCTGTCTATTTGTACTGTACTATACTAAACTGTAACTTAACTTGACATCACTGGTCGGTAGATCGGCACATGCTCATAGGCAATTAATCCATTTTGGCGGCGTGAAAGGATAATACTCGCCAAACCACAACCCTGTAGAGAACAAAAGGCTATATGGTTTGGCGAGAATTATGTCTTCACTCCGCTAAAATGGATTAATTGCCATGAACACGGTGAAGATCTATCGTCTAGTGATGTCAAGTTAAGTTGGAGTTTAGTATAGTTGACATAATGATGTCCATGTAAAAGAAACTTTTTCCTTTTACTTCATGGAATTCAGTATGAACTAATGTAATGTAATATATCATCATACGAGTACTAAAATTACGTAACAGTAAAAGCCCGATTATCCGGAATCGCCGGGAAATAAGGATTTCCGAATAACCGAATTTTCCGGTTAATTGAATGTCGACGGTTTTTTTTGCCACATTTGAAAGGCAAATAACGCTAGTGATGGTACCTAACATTAAAACCGTCACTACCGGAATATTTAAAAAAATATTCTACATAGCTTTATTAGTTAGAATAATGTTATATTTTGCCCTTACAATCGGCAATAATTTGAAATATGTTAGCAAAATTAAATCATTTTCATATCTGAAATTCTGCAAAAAAAAGAAAGAAAAAAGTAGAGGATTAAGCGTTGTAAAATATGTAAAAATAATAATAATAATAATAAAAAATTAGAAGTCCCTTGATAGTACCGATTTTAACCGAACCTATGTTTTAGGGTTACCGGGAGGATAAAGTAGACTATCGTTATTTCCATTCCGGAGGGGAAGTTGTCATGTCGGTCAGATTCCAAGAATTCTGGAAAAGTGGCATTTATATTTAGTAACCCTGGTGATTCCATAGTCTCCCCCCCCCCCCCCTCCCATCCTCACACACAACCTACCTTGTACCCTAAAACAAAATACGTATTCAAAGATCGACTATTAAATTATGCTATAGAAAAAGCAATGCAAGAATTGTAATGCAAATCGTCATTCAGTTTTGAATTTGATTGCCTGGTTGTCGGCTAATCTAAACAACAAACATTACTAAGACAAAATTACAGTAAAACAGATTTATTGTTTTAATTGATTGCAAAATACTTTAATACTAGTATGCAATAAAATATAACCCATACTTTTTGCACACAAAAAAATAAAAATAAACAATTGCCGTTTAGTGCACAAAAGGGTTGACCAGTCTACAAATCGAACCTTTGATTGTGATTGGGAAATGCACTTAAGTGGATGCAATTACATTTCTTTTTGATTGATCGTAATAAACCGATATTTTGTGATAAAAGAACAAAATGTTAAGAATAGTTGAATTCGGCAGAATTGCACAGTTTCCGGATGTGGTTGAAAATTTACAAATTAAATCACGGGTATAAGTGAATTACGGATGAATCGATATTGTATGGAACAGAATGTATCCGTTATACAAGACTTTAACTTTTGTGAAATGCATGTTCCTATGTAGATCTAGCTTACAAACCGAATGATTGATTTTATCCGGATTTTGGTCCAACAAATTTTGAATTTCCTAATTACTCTTTGCCGGATGCGGTTGGCCGACCAAACGGTATAGTGGTTAGCGTGTTAGCTTCTAGACCGCGAGGTTGCAGGTTCGTGTCCCGTGTTAGTCATGGGTGTTCGTAAATGTATGTTGGCTTGTCTAATGATGAATGTTTCGGCTCATTGTAGCCCTCGCGTTGCTGACGGCGCCAGATAATCTGAAAACAACCAACTAACAGGATGCGGTTGAAAACGTAATTTCAAGTGGAAAATCCCCTTTCTTTGCTATAATTGCAATATAAATAGTCTATAAATTTATAATGATTCCGCATTTATAAATTACACATATTTCGGAAACGAATATAATTTTTTTTAAGCAATAAATTATGCAAGAATAAATGGATGCAAGATGTGTTGTATAGCTCTTTTTTATTAGAATTCCGGATAAACCACATTATCTGTTGGATAATATTTTCCTGATGCTGTGGATAATGGAATTTCGATTACGAAACCCTCTTTCTTATACAATTGAAACAAGCTAGATTTGTTTATAGATTCGGCAAATAAACACAGTATATTTATACTTGAATATTTTCCGGAAAAAACTAAGCACGGGATTTCCATTAAGAATATTTAAGGTTTTTTGCTGAGAATTCGCAGTAGATTGAATAAGAACTTCGGCATTCCGGATAAACCAGAATAAATAAATAAAAAAATAACTTTTTATATTAATATATTCATTTCTATTCAGTGCAAATTCTGCTATTTTGCCATTACAAATAAAAAACTATCAAATAAAGAAGGGGGAAAAAAAAAAAAAAAAAAAAAAAAAGGAAAGAAAAACACTCAACTTCAAAATCTCAAATGGAAAAAAAAACATTTGGCGACTTTTTTTCGAAATAACGCCAATTTTTTCGCCAAATTTGATTTTCAAAAAATCCCGGTTCATTGAATAATGGATATGTGTGTTTTTTAAAAAACTTATTCCATGTCACAAATAAATGTGTTGTTAGAAAAAGTTGCTATCTTTCAGTTTTTTAAATGCCCAAATCCCAATTTAAAATCACCATAACAACTTTTAAAATTTATTATTAACAATAGTCATTAATTTATATTTTAAAATAATTTATCTGTTATACATTTAATCTTAAAGTAATGTGAACTTTCCTCACAGGCATTGCAGGCAGAAATGAAGAATCGAATTTTATTCCCCAATCTTTCCATGCTAGATGTGAGCAACAATAAAATATCCGAAGTCCCTGCTGTTATATCGGAATTTGGAAATTTGTCTGTTTTGAATCTGAGTGGTAATAGCGGAATATGTCATTTACCCCCAGAGATGGGTCTGCTTAGCAAGCTATGGAATCTGAACACTCGCATGTGCAACCTGAGTGAACCTTTGAGAAGTATGATTGACAGCAAAAAGTATAAAACTATGGATGTTATTGGTTACTTGAAATCTATATTGGAAGAGTGAGTATCAACAAATTCAGTGAACTGTACTTCAAACTTTTCATGATGTAACTGGTTTTTAATTTGAAAATGTGTGTGAGTATCAAAAGTTGAATTCAAAAAGAACCTAACTAAAAGGTGTAATTGAAGGCCTAAAGTTAAAAAGCAATCAAATACAAAAACTAGATGCTACAGGGGAAAGAAAACATATTTAAATATTTCATAACACTGTTCATATTCCATTGAAGAGAATACATTTTCTCTTCAATTGAATATCAGTTATCTGTTCATATTATTTCTCAAATACAATAGACTAGCTTCACTGTGGCTGCCGAGGCTGATTTTACACAGTGTTTTTTTATTTCTTAGGTTTTCCTACTTACTTTTCAATTTTGAGATTAACAATTCAAATAAATACGTAAAAACATCCATTTAGTATAAAAGAGCCAAGGCCTCAGCTATCAATAAATAAAAATTCTTCAAAAAACCTCCTGCCTAATACCTAATTTTTTTCTACTAAGTCAAAATGTTGTTTTGGTACTTAGACCCTTCTTGTTCACACATATTGTTATTTTATAAAGCATTTGTATTTTGGATTAAATTTTAATATAAATACTCTCAATCATAAGAAGAAATTTTAATATTAGTGACCAAAGACTAAGACGTAATTGCAACAACAATTTATTTAAATTGTTGCATTACAATCCAATTTAATTTTAGAATCTTTATAAAAGAATTGTGCAACTTTATTAGTTTTTCTTTTTGGATTTGAACTTTTAATTTTTTTACTATGAAACCGTTCAATGTATTATTCCCCTTTTTAGTGCTAAACCTTATGCTCGTATGAAGTTAATGATTGTTGGTATAGAAGGAATCGGAAAAACGTCACTTTTAGAACAATTAAGGATAGAAGGCACTGGAACATATCGTAAAAAACCTCCAGAAGTAAGTTTCATATTTTTATTTTTGTTGAAGAGTAATTGCAAAACAGTTTTTTGTTTTTTTTATTAAAAAACTTATAGCATTATATGGGTCTACATCCAAAGACATATCTTATTTCTGTCTCAACATCGTAACGTGTTTGTAGAGATTTAACAGGAAAAATTAACCTAATACTGACAATTTAAAAATAGTTTTCTGATAAAAAAAAAGAGGTTATTTTGACTTCATTATCTTTTGCATTGTAAGTCAATGTTGCTACATTAAGTGAAATATTTCTTTATTGTTATACAATTAATAAAATTATAATTATTTCCTCTGAATATATATTAAAAACAGGATACTAAATACAAATTAATCTATTGCAAGTTTTATATAATGTTACCTTGAGTACATAAATACGCATTATATAATTACTAATTATTATCTGTTTTGAAATCCTTATTGCAATATGTATTTCTTGATGTAAATTAACTTAAAACACAATATAAATGTTAATCATAATTGATTATCAGCTGTCAATTATAATTTATTTATGCTAAGCTATAGTGTATTTAACTTGCAAAAAAATTTCTCACCTCGCAGCATTGGGCAAAACGAACAGGCAACAAGAATATCAATCTCAAAACTGCCAAAGGCATCAACTTATCTACTGTAGGAGTAGATGTTGGAGATTGGATGTACGAAAAGAAAATTCGAGGCCACTCTAGTTATGGCCCTGTCGTGTTCAGGACATGGGATTTCGGTGGACAAGTAAGTTAATTAAAAATCACATTTTGAAACTGGTTTAAAGACACACTCATTTTACTGTTTCTGAAATATAAATTATTGATTTTTTTTGTTTAGAAAGAATACTATGCAACTCACCAGTATTTTTTATCAAAGCGATCTCTTTATCTAGTCACTTGGCGAATTATTGATGGCGAAAGAGGTGTGGATGGTATTTTACAATGGCTAGTCAACATTCAGGCAAGTTCATATGTTTCTAAAATTTATTCAGTGTTAAAAATTGCAAGATATTGGAAAAGTAAAGTATTTTGTGTTTTTTTTTTTTAATTTACTAATTCAGTAATGTCCCATGCGCTCTATCTCCCACGTCAGTGATCAGCAGTGCCATCCGTGGCGATTACTGCAATATAGACAGCCGCACAGAGAAATTCCAGGGGGATTGCAGTTGACTATTGATCCCTTCAAACCTGTTCAAAGCAGATATCATGATAATCAACATAATATACTTCATTAAAAAGCAATGCAAAAGTAAAATTGCCTCATTCTTGACCAAAATCCATCCCTCTAGACACACCCAGCTAAAACATTAATGAATCCATGATGAAATTCTTTGAATCCCTGATTAATATACTGTTGTAGAAAATAACTGCTTTCTACAAGAAGTTGCATCTACTTCTATTAAATTAAATTTTGATTCACCAGTAACTGGGATTTTATGATTGCACTTAATTTCTTGAGCATAGTAATAAATTCCCATTACAGAATTCTGAAAATTAAGCTAATTTTCTTCTTAAAGAATTTGAGATATAAGAGTTTGTTGCGAGAATAGCAAGAAAATTCTGCCATTGGGCTTAGCTGCTTAGCAGTTGTGCTATGTTGTTTAACAATAATTAAATTTATTAAAATAGAAAAAATTAAACTAATTTTTGGGGGGATAATTTATTTTTGAAATGATATTACGTTCTCTAGAATATTAGTTTTAAATTTTTATTTTAAATGTAAAAAAATTTACTGAAAATTGAGTCGGACTTTGTAAAAGGGCACATGTTCTAAACTCTATGGCCGTGTCCTCTTTTTACCAAATCTGATACAATGATTGTTTTATACTTTTCATCCCCTTCATTTATTTTAATAGGACTATATACCTATTGTAAGCTTAGTTTAAAGAAGTACTATTTTTTTCTTTTTTAACATTATAGTGCAGCATTGTTTCTAATATTATTATTTTTGATTCTCTGCAATGTTCTTATTTTTAAGTGTTGCATTTTTGTACAGGCTCGTGCTCCTAATGCTCCTGTGATAATTATTGGTACACATTATGATCTCGTGAAAGAACGCTTCCCACCCTCCTATTCAGAAGATCTGCAGCAAATGATCAGGGATCGCTTCATTAATGTGGTGGATGCCGATAAATGCGGACTGCCCAGAGTGATTGATACTATAGAAATAAGTTGTAAAACTCGGCACAACATAAAGCTACTTTGCAATCTTATATATGACACAGTTTTTGAATTGAAATGCCCTGGTGAGTTATATTCTTTTATGAGATAGAATCATTAAGGTTTGATATATATTTAAATGGCTGGTGTTGAAAAATAATATTTATACTGTTTTCCAAACATTTGTTTAAAATTTTAATACTTAAATCTAATATTTGTTTTGTTGTAAATAAACTTTACTTTGTTGTTTAATAACTTTAATTTTTAAATTATTTAAAACTTCCGGCTTTTCAATTTATATAACAGTATTTTTAGTTCTATTTGTTGTATTACTAAAAGTTTAACTTTAACTGAGAAATAACAAACACATTGTCTCAGTAAAATATGTTATCAAATCATTAGCTAAAGTTATTTGTACAACGACATATTCTTGTAATTACAATGTATACCATTTAAATTCCAAGTGCAATAGATCTGGGAAAGGTTTTGTTTAAACTAAACCAAATAAACTGTTATTGCTCCATGATTTTATTTGAAAATAGTTTCTTCACTTGTTATTTATAAATGTTCCTACTTAGATTAAAATATTTTTTTTTTCTTCTTCAGGGAGTAAAGAGAGGCTGTTAGAACAAAAGATTCCAGCCACTTACTTAGCTTTAGAGGATGTTGTTGGTCTATTGGCTGTAGATCGTCATGTGCAAGGAAAAGATCCTGTATTAAGGGCTGATCCTTACAGGTGTGTGCTGTTGTTTGTGTCTTTATGATTGATTAACTATAAATGGCAAATTTGTCATTTTCACTGGTTTCATAGAGTTCTTATATTTGAAATTGTCTATAAATGTGTACATACATAAAAATTTTAGATAACTAGTCAACTCAATAAAACTCTTCCTCGAGCACTCAATATTTTTCTATTTCAACAAAGTATAAATTTAGCCTTGCATTTCTCTCCTTTCAGGAAAAGTTTTAAATACCTTTTAAGTCAAAATAGTAGGTAAGAAAGGCAAAGAGACCTGGTGACTAAAAATACTTTTATTTCTATACATTAATTGTTTGATGCACAAATATGTTGATTGAGTATTTCCTTGTATATCACTAAACATGCTTGTGCATTTTGCCACTGTCATATATATATGCTGTATGTTTTTACATAACTCTGTATTTTGGATTTCAAATTTGGTGTCTATTTTTGTTTTGAGTACTTCATTTGGGTATTTAAAAATGTTTTAAAGGCATTAAAATTATACGATTGATCAACAATTTATATGCAGTAATTAAACTTTTTGTGTAAACTTCATATTTTACTTATATTCATTATTTACTTCTAGAAATTTAGTAATGCACGAAATGATGCAAAGGTACAACATAGCATTTCGAGATCTCTCAGAATTGAATCAGGCTACAACTTTTCTTCACGAAAATGGTAAATATTTAAAAAAAAAAAAATTATATTTCCTCACTTTCTAACTCTTAGTTTATTGTAAAAACTTTTTATGAAAGTTTTCACATTCATTATTTCTCACTGTTTCTTTGTAGGAATCCTGCTGCATTATGAAGATGCAACTTTGAAGGATCTTTACTTTCTAGACCCCCAATGGCTTTGCGATATGTTGGCACATGTGGTCACCATTCGGGAGATCAACCCATTTGCTAGAAATGGTATTTATTTATCTTTTATTTTC
The DNA here is from genome assembly GCA_963978545.1 of Linyphia triangularis. Taxonomy (NCBI): domain Eukaryota; kingdom Metazoa; phylum Arthropoda; class Arachnida; order Araneae; family Linyphiidae; genus Linyphia; species Linyphia triangularis. The sequence goes on from OZ021731.1 coordinate 42,523,428, forward strand.
ATATTACCTTATTTTAATAATACTATTTATTTTGAGTCATTCTTATGTTGATGAAATATTGTAGTTAGTTCATGTATTAATATGATTTGTGTATGCATATTTTGAGAACTTTAATGCTTTTTGTTTTAGTGAACAAAAATGTTGAATATAATGAAAACTAGAACAATTACATGTCCCTGCAAACGTTACCCTCCGCTCCATATTTTGCCTACTGATATATACTTTGTTTACATAAAAAAAACTATGAAGAAAAAAGAAAAGAACATTTTTGTTTGATTTGGTATTGAATAAATGTAAAGACTTTGGATTTGAAATAATATTGACTTTGAATTTGAGAAGTGCATTGGTATGAGGGGAAGAAGTTTTAAAGTGTTTGTTAAAGACAAAAGATGAATTGCAAAAACAAATATGTTTTGCTTTAAATTATTATTTCTATGCTGATTTTTATTGTCATCATATTTTAAATTTTCATTACCTTATAAAGCTTTAATTTACTGAGGATTTTCGAGTATAAATGAGGTCTCTAACAACAGGGAAAATACGGAGAACATTGAAATATCGAGGAATTTGGACATTTATCATGGCATTTTTAATAAAAGGGAAATAAATATCAGGGAATTTTTCAAAAATTGCCTTTGAATAAAGGAATTTAATATTTTTTTTGTCATTCATAAGTTTAAAACATAAATGATAAAAATCTAATTCTGTTACAGCAAAAAATTGGCATTTTCAATTAAAAGCATTCATATTCAATTTCAGAAAATTTATAAACATACTTATTTTTTGTGCAATAAATTAACTTTAATTTAATTTATAATTTTTTGCACTTGTATTGTTGAACAAGAATTATCGAGTCCCTTATTGGCACAGATTTATTATATTTATCTGTAACATGTATGTTTAATTCTCACTTTTTTAAATATGTATTCATATTGTAATTTTATTGATCTATTTTTTGTTTGATTAATTTGCATATAATAGAAGTGACAGCATTAATTTCTTGTAATATCAAATGATGCATTAAGCATTGTCTGAAACATTTTATTCTCTTATGTTATTCATTTTAATGTACTGCATGTTTATGTAAATATAATTTTGCAGGCATTATGAAAATTGAAGATCTGAAGCATGTTTTCAAATCATCTCAATTTGCGCCATCTGACGCCCAGACTTACATCTTGAACTTATTGAATAAGTTTGAAGTTGCACTGACTTGGGACAACCGCACCATTATCATTCCTTCACTTCTACCCTCTGAAGAGCAACTAAGAGCTGGATTTCCTGGTTGTGATGTCAGGGTAAGGGAACAGAGTTTTCTTGATTGACCTAAGTATATTTTATGTTAATTTTATGGGCTTAAATTAATGATAATTATTAACAATATCAATTTAAAATTGAAGCGGCTTATTATAATATGCAACATCCTAAAAGTAACTTATTTATTTAGTTTACAGTAAACAAATATTTTTGAAATCGTATGAGCAAACCAATAGTTTTCTAGAATATTAGTAAAGGTAATTCTTTGTATTGTTTATATGAAAGTTATTAGGATGCTACTGGAAAATATTCTGATTCACAAGTTAACATTTTTCAAAAAGATAATTTGAAGATAATTAGTGGAAATGGACCCTAAGAGAAGAAAGCCCTATAATTTACCTTTTCTTTATAATTAACTGTGCTGCCAGAGTACAGTATTTTCCCCATTATTTCTGTAAAGTATTAATTTGCTTGATTTGCTGTTTTGAGATCTTATCACATGCATTTAATTACTTAATAATTCTTGTTTGTGGGTAACACCAAAGAGAACAGTGTTAATCTATTATGACTTCAAAGTCTGCAAATAACTTTAATGTTATTTAAATAAGTTTGTTTTGATTAAAAAATATGGATAACTATATATTTTTACAAAAGCATTACATAGGGATTTGGTCTCTTACCCTACATGATAAATAAATTTTTGAATACCTTGATTGATTGTGGTATTCTACATAAATTAATAATGGGTATGTCCACTATTTGCTGCCATTACAGCTGCCAGAGAGACTATATACCAACTTTTGGATTGTTTCATTTGGAAAAGCACAGTGCTAAGCTGCTTAATCAGATTAAGTTCAGTTGACGAGGTCAGGAAAGTGTGGAAGATGCTCCTAAATACATCCACTTTTATACCTGTAACCACTAGATTAAAACCTGCTTTTAATTTAATTAATCATATTCATTGATATTTTAGTGTTGTTCAGGTGCTTTTGATCATATAGTGTTAACAAATACTACAACCTTTCTTTTTCCATAGGTTCCTGTCCGATCCCGTGTTTGGGCAATGCGTAAAAGCTATGGCACCCGCCATCCCACTGCACCTCTTACCCTCAAACTAACCACTACGGAGAGACGCCCCCACCGCCCACCTAGCGAAAGTACAACTCCCCTCACCACAGAAAGCATTAGCGCCCCAAAAATCATCAGCAACGACCCCTTCGAGAAAGAACAAGCGGAGAACGTATGCTATGTCAGGCATAAGACAAACATTGAAAACGTTTGCAGGAGGTTGCTGTTGATGTCATATTTTCCTAGTGGATTCTGGTCGAGACTGATGACGAGGATGCTTGCAGATGATATTGTGGTGGAGATTATCCGGTCGTACTTCTTGATACCGAAGGATGTGGATATGGATCCACTGCTGGCTGCGGTTTTCAATCGGAGGTTTGTTTGTGTCGTTTTTTGTGCTTTTGAGATTTTTGTTATTTTTTTCTGTTTTGGCTTTCTTTGTGGTAAAATATTTTGTGAACTGGATTAATTATGGGTTTTCTGGAAGGAATAAGGAGTAAAATTTCAAATTTATTGTAACAGGGAATCAATATTGTACAAATGAATACTACAGCAAAACTGTTATTATAATGTAGTTATAGTTTAATATTTAAATTTAAGTATCGGATTTTCCTTTCTCAAAATGATCTAATTTAATTCTACTCATAAGTACTACAAAATTGTGTTTGTGAAGTTTGTAATGGGAATTTATTAATTTTATAAAAACTTATTTCTATATTCAAAATCCGTCACCATTCACACATATAAACTACGTTGGTATTTATTACTTAACTAAACTTTTTTTAGTATAGTTATGAAGTTGTATTGGTTAAAATGCTTATCTCTTTTATTATACCAATCTTGGTAAACTTGCAATTTATATCACTAAAGGGAGTTTCACTTTCAAATATATTGTTTTATCCTTTTCTCTACACAAAATTACTCTTAACAAACAACGTATTAAATCACATTGAATTTCATCAACATGATTTATCAGCATATTTTTTTAAATGATATACAATGTAATATTGTGTTCTTGAATATCTCCAAGACCATTACGATTCATAACATAAAATTCATTCCATGTTTTACATGTATTATTTAAACGTCTCACTTTACTCTTTTTACAACTTCCCCTCTTCCCTCCCCAGAGCCGAGTGGATCTGTTGGCAGACAGGCATGGAACTCCGCTACCTTGACACCACCCTCTTCCGCATGAAAGAACACCTGAGCCACCTGAACAATGCCCCGTTTGAATACCGTCAGATGAAGTTCTTCGTTCAACAAGAAGGTAGCTGGGGGGACATAGAGATTGTCAACTCAGCCATACTCGAGATTATCTTGCCCAACCAGACAGTGGTTATTCAGATACCGAAGGCGGATGCAGATGGAATTGTGGTGGCATATGATAGCGTGGAGCTGCAGCCCAATTCGGAGTGTGTGGCCAAGTTGCTGAGTGTTGCCGTCGATCACATTGATACCTTGTTGGAGGATTGGTATCCAACACTGGGAACAAGATTCGTGCATACGTCAGAAGGTGGGTTTCACTTTTTGTGTACTATTCTGAAATGTTTGTTGGAAGTCTTAAATTTATATGGTAACAATACATTAATATGTCTTTAGTTTGATACTAACTTTTTAAATTAACTTAAAATTGATATTAATACTCATTTAAATATTGTTCTGATGCTGTAAGTAGCCATGTGCCTTGTACATTAAAATGCGAATGTATAAAATAACTGTTATGGAAGTTCATTTTGTTGATAAGGATTTACAAAAAAAAAAAAAAAAAAATTATTATATTTGTTACTTAAATAAGTCAGCCAAAATATCAAATTTTAGTATACTTTGTATTATTATGGTTTGTGTAATTGAAAATCTTCCAACTTGGTAAATTTTCTCCTTTTATGGTCTTTATTAAATTCAAAAGAGAAATTTATTTAATGAAAGTTAAATATATATGTATATTATTTTATATGTAAATTATCCAAGAATTTAAATATTTTTTTTTACATCTTTTCAATTGAACTCTTATCTGTATTCCTTTTAAACCCATTCACTTCCTTCTCACCTTTACCCAAATAATAAGAACTTCATTGCAGGCAAATTCCTAGTGACACGTCTTGTTCCATGCACCCAATGTATTGTCGCCCACGTCAAAGAAGAAACAGGCTCCTCGGATAAAGGTCACTTTTCCGTTACTGACCATGCATGGGAGCCGAGCTTGTGGCATGGGGGTGAGCCACCATGGAAGGACTCATTCTCCTCTCGCAACTTGTCCGGTAGTAAGCTCTCCTATTCCCCTAACCTGGCACAAAAGAACAGGGGTTCTCGCAGTAGCACCATGTCGCACGATAGTGATAGTGGCGTAGGACCTGATAGCAATAGTTCTAGGTAAATTAATGTGTGGCGTTTAACTGTTTTTAAGGCTTTCTGTGCATGGATGGCTTTTGAAAATTATTTCTATGTCCTTGAACTAAATGCAGATTGTGTTTAACCTTTTGAAGAATTTGGTGTTTGACATAACAGTAGGAAATGTGGTGTTTAAAAGATAGTTTTTAATGTTATTCCAATTATGGAAATATGATTGCTTCATTTTTTTTAATTTCATTCGAATTAATTTCTGCAATTAATTTTAAATACAAAATTCAGCCAATGCTCAAAAGCCCATCTCTAACAATTTCTGTTTAAAAATCGAATGCTATGTATAGTGTTGAATGTTCTAATGATCAAATCTGATAAACTATGTATGTGTTTATAATTGAATAGGCTCAGCAATTAGGGTATAATTAGTTAGTGAATTCATTATACTGACTTGATAAAATTGGCTTTAACTAACTATGATAAAATTTATATGATCTGCTTTTACTAAAAAGTTTATCAAAAGTAGGCAGTAACTTTTAAATGCAATAAAAATACTGCGAAAGTTGTCCTTTGTTTCTTGTAAGTGTAATTGTGGTCTTCCTAGTCATGTTATATTTTCCTGAACATGTCTTGAGAAACATTTTTTCAAAATATTCAAAATTCACTAAAAGGTTTAAATTTGAATATTAAAGTAATGAGAGCAGGGTTCCCACAGTCATTGAAAGCCATTAAAAGTGCCTAATATTTTTTAACTTGTTTTCAAGGCTTGAAAGTGTTTGAAAATGCTTAGAGGTCCTTAATAGTCTTTAACTTTTGCAGATGTTGTCCAACTGCAAAGTTTATAAAAATTCCAACTCGAACTTGCTATTTCTGCGTGACCGTCACTTATCTGCTCCATATCAGAATTTTCCGACATATTTGTATTACGCATCCACCAACTTGTAACTCTTTTGGTAGAATATACTTTAATAAAAATTTATAAATAGACATGATGCCTGAAAACAAATTTTCAAAGGTCCTTACAAATATTAATTAGGTCGTTAAAAATCATTGATTTTAATTCTGTGATTTGACTTGGAACCCTGTAAGAGACACATTTTGCAGGGTTTTTTTAATTAGTACGCTTCTCTAAACGAAAGATTTTTATTGTAATTTTTTTCAAGGCTAAAAGTATCTTATTTTCCCTTCTAACTATTAGTTTTGTTATATACTTTTTTCTGAGAGATAAACTGTTGTAAGTGCTTATTTTTCAATTTTGATATATTTATTGAAAATATCTTGTAAAAACAGGTATTTTACATAGTTAAGTAGTTGTAAGTGAAAGCATAACCAAGAAATTGTGATTCACTTTATATTACTAAAAAAAATAGTTTTTTTTATTAATTTCTATTTATTTCATTGCCAATATATCCCTTGTGGTATCTTACAAAAGGTGGTATATCTATTTAGTAAATATCATCTTTGTTTCGAAATTATATGTGGACCTACCATTTAGGAAAATTAACAAAAATGCATTATGAGTGTACAGCAGAGGAAGACTGATAATTATTCTAATGTAAAAATAACGAAATTGTTCTACATTTTCCATTCAACTCATCCAAGATTGCATTGCATGAAATAAATTCCTTTAACCATTAATCAGTCCTTTAACCATAAAATTCCTTTAACCATTCAACAATAAGTACAGAATGTTTTCTGATTTTCAGGGAACAATAAAAATAGCCTTTCTTTCATAACAAAATGATCTTTATGTGTTCTTGAGAAAAAAAAATTCTCTTGACAGTCGCAAACCTTCCACTGAAAGTCGGCCTGAAGGAGAACTGGCATCCAGTATTGAAAACAACATAGGCATTGAGCCTTTGCCTGAAACTGTGATATACAGCTTTATGGTGGAAGAGTGCATACTCACAGCCTATGAGCAACGTCAGCTACAGTGTCCTCTGCACTCGAACCAGTCTCTTCTGCAGATAGCTCCAGATACGGTAAGCGTTTGCGATTTGTGCTTCTTATTTTCAGCCACTGCTAAAGTCCCCAAAAACGAACCTTGCAACATTGTCGCAGTGAATAAAAGAGTCGTTGCAGTAAAAAAATTGCCTATCGCAGGTTTTTTGGTTCCAAACTGAAAAATCAACAAAGGATTTCAAAACAGCTAGAAATAGAGTATTTTCTTCAAATCCTACCAAGAATGGGAGTTGTAATCATATTAGAGTATAATAGTACATAACTATACCAAGTAGTTATTTATAATAGCTTCAAGAAGTGTACTTATTATATCATTTATTTTATTTTTTGACTTAACTCTTGATTTATGTGAGATAGGTGAGTAACAGAAGCTTTAAGATGGTTCGTCTATACTGTAGGTCCTACAGTGTTTATAAATCCATTACATCTGCTTTGACTTGAGTACTATCGTACTGATAACAATGTATTAGCTTTCTAATGAAAGTTTCCTGTGTGTTACTCAATGACAATACTGAAGTTTAGTGAGTTTCGAGTTATTACAAAAAAAAGTTATTTTACAATTAATGTACTATTAAAGTATGTTTTACTTAAGCGTTCTCTTTCACATGTTTTATTTGAAATGTACCTTTAAAAGTGGTACTCGTTATCTCAATTAGGAAATTAAAGTTGATATCTATCTAATAATGAAATATTGTAAATTGTGTTGTAGAAAATATGTTTACACAGTTGAAAATGTATACATGCACCAATAGTTTCACTATGAAAAATTTATATTAATTAATGACAATAGTGTATTTTATGCATCTTGCCATAATTTAATTTTTTGTAACTGTTAGGTGTTTGTTGATCTTGGAGAACGTCACCTAATTCCTCCTGATTCTGTAAGAAGAGGGAAAATGCTGGGAAGAGGCGCTTTTGGATTTGTTTTCAAAGCAAATATCAAGCAAAGAGTAAGTTGTATCTTCAAGGTCTGTTTCAACTCCTATCAATTAAGTTTGATACTTGTTTAAATGCTTAACTTATTTTCAAATAAAGTTTTTTAATACCATCTAATATCATTAAAATATACTTGAAAAATAAAGGTTAGATGATTTTGTTACTATGTTGATAGTATTTGCTGCCATTGGTAAAACATAAATTGCCAGTGTTTTATATATGAGTTTCAAAGTTAATATTTTACTTTAATTTAATAATGATTTTCTATAAAACATTATTTTTGATGCTTATAGGGCTGTAATACTTATACTGAAGTAGCAATGAAAATGCTGCAACCAGTTGATCCAGGGTTTGGTGCCAAGCAGTCTGATACTGCTGCGTACAAAGTTAGTTTTCATTCATATTTTTACTATGTTAGAAAAGGTTTTTTTTATAAAACCACATTTATTCATGACATAAAATAGATTTCAAGTTATTTAAGCTAAAGAGTTTAAAAAAAATTAAATATGTTTTTCTAAATATTTTTTAGATTTTTTTTTTTTAAACCATCCTTTTCTTACTGTTCTTGCAGGCTGCATGGAACAAGTGGCAGCGTGATCCTCTGCAATATGCATGCAAAGCCTATTGCACAGCCCGTCAAGAATTGAACATCCTCTTAGCCCTCCGCCACCAGAATATTGTACCTTTAGTGGGTGTGTGCACTAGACCCCTGGCTCTTGTTCTTCAGCTGGCACCTATGGGCGCTTTGGATTCTATCCTAAAGAATTATAGGCGATCTGGTGCCAAGCTGGATGTGTATGTCTTACAAAAGATTGTTTTCCAGGTATTTTAGTCTTGGGACTTGCTTTTCTGTAAATTGATAAGAAAAAAATTATTTAGAATTATGTATGAAATATAAACTGAATGCTATATGAGAAGATCAGGTTGGTGACAGATTCCCAATTTTCCAATGCAGGGCAAGAGAATTTGTATCGTAATAGATTTACAGTATATCGCTTAATTTTTCTGCAATTTGTTCTTTCAATTTTATGTAGAGTTAGTTCTCAAGAATTATCTAATTTTTACAACGCAAGAAATTCAACAATATTTTCAACTCGGTGTTTTAAAGTTTTGTTGCTTGGTTTAAAGATCTTGACTTGCAGTTATACAAAACCTTTAATGTAAAAATAACAAACATCTAATAATAAAACTTGAGGTTAGTTAAGTTGGTTTACAAAATTACCCTTCATTCGCAAGGATAGTAACCTTACAAAAACAATATAAGAATAAAAAATACATCAAAATTCATTCTATAGCTTTTTACGATTTAATATGACTAAGAAAAGTGTTCGATGTAAACCAAGAAACAAGCAAATCAAATTCATTCCCTCAGACTTCATTAATGTACAACTTTTTGTAACACACAATATGAGTACTTGTTAGTCGTAACAAAAAATTTTACTTTTTCTAGATTGCTAAAGCCTTAGAGTACCTTCATCAACAGCATATCATCTACAGAGATTTAAAGTCAGAGAACGTTCTCATTTGGGAGCTTCCACCTCCTTTCCACCCTTCTACGCCTATTCCAGTGGTGGAGGCAAAATTGGCAGACTATGGCATCAGCCGATCCACCCTTCCTACCGGCACTAAGGGATTTGGAGGAACAGAAGGATTTATGGCACCTGAAATCATGAGGTACAATGGAGAAGAAGAATACACTGAAAAGGTATGTTTTGAAATGCTGTGTGGGATTTAAAAATGTGTGCTTTAAATGGTCTGTTTTTCCAAGTAAGGTTTTTACTAAGTAACTTTGTCTATGAATTATTTTGGTGGGGAAAAGTTTGGTTTGTGCTTAATGATTTCAAATATGTATTAAGTAAGAAAATAATAGCATAATTAAGGTATGGATTCATTTTTAGCAATGAAGGTAACATGTGGAATATATCTAATCTCTTTATACGGTTTCCGCGCATATGGAAAGTCAGGAAATGTCATGGAAAGTTATGATTTTGATAAAAAAAAATTAGCCATAAGTCATGGAAATACAGTGAATTTTTCATGGATTTCTAAACATTTTAATTAAAATCACGTAACTGTGATGTCATAAACGCCATGAGTGCTATTCAGCTCATCGAAAATTCATACGTTTTTATTTACATTTTGACGGAAATAATGGTCACAGTTAAAATATCACAGCTAATGAAAACATTTCTGAACTCCAAATTTGTGACATCACACGAGTAAGGTCTCGTAGGTGGGAAAAAAATTCATATTATGAGAAATGAAATTATCAGTTTTCATAAGTTTGTGTTTACATTTAAAAAAAAAAAAATATTTTGCGTCTTCTTTCTTATGTTTTCCATTGTTGATATCAAAACATTTGATTTTTGCTGATATAACTTATTATTATTGACTTATTCTTTCTTTAAGTATTTCTTTATTATTAAAGATTGATTAGCTTTTTTAATACTGAAATATCAAAGAATGGAAAATTATTTTTCTCTTTTTTTTTCTGATTTGGAAGTTACTGAAACAAGGATTTTCTACTTATTTTAAAATAAAACTATATACAAATAATTTTATGTTACATTGATTTACTTACTATGTTCGTGTTAGTAAAATTCATACAGGTTATTATTGTTATTAATATTATTATTTTTGTGATTTGATTTGTTGAGTCATGAAAAATTATTTGCTTCAGTCTTGGAAAGTTATGGATTTGTGACATTTTATTTTGGCAGAAACCCTATCTTTAATGCATTATGTATATTAAAAAAAATAATAATAATAATAAAAAAAAAAGCACTATAGGAAAGAATTAACTTAGTTTAAGTTCATTTTCCTATTTATTTGAAGCGTTAAATGTGAAATGAGTTCATGTCTCATTGATAAGACAATGACCCTTTTTTATATTTAATGATTCATTTATTATATACTTTTCTGATTTAATATTTTTTTCCATAGAGTATGAGTTTATTTTTTATGTTAAAGTATATATTATTCTCAATACATCAAAAGTTTTGTTTAAAATTTGCATCAGTCAATTGTTTAGTACTGCCCTAACAAGAAACTTTAGAAAAAGATGTCAATCTTTTGACTCCCTTTTCAAGTTCACATCTGGGACTTTGATTATAAGTTAATGGGTTTCCAGATTTATACCAAGTTATTATAAAGTTATTTCTGACAAACCTTGCATGGTATGGTTGACTGACATTTTATGCTGGTTAAGAGAGCAATGATTTAGTTACAAAAATTAGTTAATGTTCGAACAAAAATCACTAGCTTTGATCTCTCAGAATTTGATTGTATAAAAATCCTTAATGCTAATAAAATAAATTAGAATTTTTTTTTTTAAATGGAAACAAACTACTATATTTCTTAAGAATAAAATTTATTTTATTCTTTAAATTAAATTTTCACACTATTTGATTTGGTAATTCTTAACAATTCATAAGACCTAATTTTGCACTCAAATCAAATTGTAGCATTACAGTTTTTAATACTCTCGTGAATTTATTCATATTTATTGTTCTGCCATGTTTGGTACATTTTCTATGTACTTATTCATTATATTCTAATTAAGACATTTTCATTTTTGAACAATTTCATTCCTTTACTTACCCAAACTATCTAGGTTTAAAAAATCATTAAACTGATTAGTTTTTAAACACTATCTTAAATAGCCAGAATTTCATAATTAATTTTTAATCTGTTGTATCTCTGTTTAAAAACTTTCAATGTTTTCAGGTTGACTGCTTCTCTTTTGGTATGTTTATGTACGAACTAATAACACTTCATCAACCATTTGAAGGGCAAGAATGTGTAAAAGATCATATACTGGATGGTGGAAGGCCTTCAGTGACAAAAAGGGTAACTTTTAACATTCATTCTTTTAATGCTTGTATTCTCTTTTGTTACACCTTTTGGAAGTGATTCATCTATTCTCTGCTGAACTATTGTTCCTTTATAAATTCGTAATAGTGTATGGCTGGCTACTTTCTTTATTTTTACTTTATCATTTGAAAGTCCAGAAATTTTTAAAACCTTATCACAATTATTCATATATAAACTAACACTTAAACATGTGAAGTTTTGAGATTTTTCTGCTTTGTTAAAATTGCTGCATTTCTTTAATTTTACTTTCTTGGTCCTATTAACGTTATTAACCTCAATTTTTTTTTCAGGATATGTACTACCCTACCTACCTCCTGGATCTGATGACCCTGTGTTGGTCTCAGCACCCGAAAGACAGACCCTCTGCTAGTCAAATAGTTTCCATAGCTCAGGCTCCTGAACTCACCCATCTGATAGATGTTGCTTCTCTTCATGACCAGATGGCTGTGCTGAGTGCATGTGTGACAGCACTACCACCCAAAAATGAAGGTAAAAATCTCATACAGATTTGTCCTTCCTTTCTCCTAAGCTGTAACTAGCTGTTTATAAAACTCTAGCTCCTAGGCTGTAGCTAGTTGTTTATAAAACTTATAAATAGACTTTGTCTGAGACTGTGTGCTTATATTTAACAAGCAAAACTTTCAATGTTGCTGAAACAAGGTAGGTTTGCCTAGGTTATGTGTTGTGTTTTTTTATCTCATTGATTTATCCTTGCTGTAGCATTTTTTATAAACTGATTACTTATCTATAAAGTATTTATTCTGTGACTAATATCAGAGTTGCTAAAATTCTAGAGCTCTCTCTGCAGTTAATGTTATTTCCAAAATGAAATCTGGAATATCAACACATCAAAATGATAAAACTGACTGTTGAAACCTTTTTAAACCAATACTGTCATTTGCCTATTGACCAATAAAACTTATGAAATTTGATTGTTACCAAGCTTGCTTGTTAAAGGTGCAAGATTTTTAGAAATAATAAAAAACATTAGTAGCTTTCAAGAGAAAACCAGTTATCTAGTTTTCTCAATACTTTGTTATATTGTGTATTTTTATTTCTAATAAATTGCTTAAACTTTTAAGCGATTGAATTACGATATTTTATGAGTTTGTTTTTTTATTATTATTTAGTTTTTATATTGTATATAATATAAAATTACTTTTTTTTTTTTTTAATTCGTTGAACTATTAGAATGAGAGTAATTAGGGTATATCACTGATTTCATGTAATTCTGTATATTATCAGAGCAAAGTGTTCAAGACGATCAGTGGGAATTATGGTTTAGTCGACTAGGAAAGCAGATGGATATTCTAACATGTAACAAAAGGTCATGGCAAGAATACAAGGTAAATGCTTTACTTTATTTTTACTATGTTATGTAATTAGTAAACTTAAAATATAAATCGATTAGCTGTATGAATGTTTATTTAAATGTATTCTTCATTGCGTTTTTTGACTTTGTTTGTTCGAAAACTTTTTGGTTCTTACTTTTATAGGTTAAGAATAAAGCATATTTTTTTTAATGAAAAATAATAAAGAGGATGTATTTCCCTAGGCCGCAAAAGGTTTTTGCTCTCATAATAGTAAACATTGTTTGAAGATTATTTTTCAAGGATTTTTATTTGCAAAATTAAACGTAAGCTAGCCTCTGTGATAGTTTAAAACTATAAGATCATTTTCATAAAATTTTGCAACAATAATGTTTTTTTGTGACTGCATAAGATTTCTTCCACTTTTTTTAATTTAATAACATTGATTTCTTCCCCTTTTTTTAATTTCATAACATTTCATTGTGTTTGTAATGCTTCTTTCCTTCCAGCAATATTTTTAAAAAAATGCTTTTTCAAAAATTATCACCCTTAACACATAATTCTAATTTCAAATGAACTGTATTTCTATATTTCTCTTGCATTTAAAACATCTTTTGTGAAAAACTCATTTATAAACAAATTTAAAAATTATATTTTATTTCAGACTCTCACTTTGGAAACTGTTACTGTCACCTGTCTTTGTGTAGTTGGTGATGATCTATGGTTGGGAGATTCAAAAGCACGTATCCACATTTACAAGTGAGTAATTAACCTTTACAAATGAAGTATGAAAACAAATTTGTGATGAAGATGCTTTCTTCACCACTTGTGTCAATGTAACTTAAAGAAAAAAGTTTTCAGTTTGTTGTGTGATGGGATTTGTGTTTTAACTTCGTTACACTAGGTTGAATGGATTCTCATTAAGGTTGGGAAATTTATAGGAAATGTCTCATTAAAAAGAATACTTTGCTTTTCTAAATCATACGAGTTTTTGAATAAAAAATTATACCACTTTGTTTTGTAATTTCCTTCAGTCATTTTTACAATAATTTTGAAACATGGTTGCAAAACTTAGAAAATGTTTCTCATGCAAAAATGACAACACTAGGCCCGTAGCTGAGATCTTATAAATACAGGGTTTCCACACATATGGAAATGTCATGAATTTGGACATTGGGAAAATTTGTCATGAAAAGTCATGATTTTGAGCAAAAAAAAACAACCATAAGTTATGGAAAAATAGTGAATGTCATGGTTTGCACAACATTTTAATTAAAATCAATGATTATGACGTCATAAACGACAAGATCACTATTCATCTCTTCGATGATCCATCTACGTTTTGATAGAACAACGATCACAGTTAAAAACCTCAACCAATGCAAATATTTCTGAACTCCAAACTTGTGACATTACACGAGTAAGGTCTCATAGGTGAAAAAAATTCATAATATAAGAACTAAATTGAACTGATTTGATCAGCTTGCGTTTACAATTTGATTTTTTTTTTTTCTTTTGTTTTCTTAAATAACAAAGTGCACTACTATTTTGCATTGTTGATATCAAACATTTGATTTTTGATTATATAATTTAATATGTTATTATTAGCTTATTCCTTCTTCAAATATATCCTTATTATTAAAGGTTGATTAGCTTTTCATAGAATGGAAAATTCTCCCTTTTTCTTCAGATTTCTGAGGATCTTTGTCACTGAAACAAGGATTTTTTACTTATTATAAAATAAAACTTTATAGAAATCATTTTATGGTATGGTTCGTCTTAGTAAACTTCATATGGGTTAATTTTTTTTGTGTGATATGATTTCTTGAGTCAGGGAAAATTATTTGCTTTGGTCTTAGAAAGTCATGGATTCACAACATTTTATTTTGACAGAAACCCTGTAAATATACCTTAAAATAATTTTTATTCCATTTTATGCATCCTGTTTAATGCAAGCCATACAGCTAGCACATTTAATAATCAATTAACATTTTGTATTTTTCTTTAGCATTGCAGATCACACTATGATCACATCATTCTCTGTAGATCCCTACGCCCCTACAGTGTCTGCCATACGTAGTATGTGCACACTCCCAGGACAGAATGGAGTTGCCATGGCAACAAGCGGAGGACAACTGTGGCTCTGTTGCACCAATACACCTGAGGTGGAAGAGGCAGTGGAGGAGGTGGAAGAGAAGGATGCCTCCAGATACAACATTGAAGAGCTGGTGAATAGTGGGGGATCAATATTTTGCATCACTGCCATTGACTTAGGGAATAACAAGTGAGTTTTTATTTGTTTATCTTGTTAATAAGGAAGCATAAGTTGATCTACTGCAGTGCAAGAGACAATTTTGTTTGTCGATATACAAGTTTAGATTTGCTTATTTTGAGATGTCCCATTAAACATTTTGTAACAAATTAAATTTTGCAGGACTAAAGTTTAAATAGTAATGTAACTCTTAATGAGAGATGTATTACATAATAATATTTTTTGTGAGAGAAGGCTTTGCAACAATGTTCAAAAATAACTTTGATTTCATTGTAAATCTCAATAGGAAAATGAAGTTATTGCAAAATTTGTTGGATACAGCGAAAATATATTGTGCGATCTTATCGCATATATCTGTAGATTATAAACTCTGAACCCAATCAAGGTTATTTGTAGGTCACTTAAACTGAAATCATTTGAATAGGACCTAAATTGTCAACACTGGAAGGGAAAATGAAGGGACAAAACGCCGACCAAATGGTATAGGGGTTAGCATGCTAGCTTCTAGACCGCGAGGTTGCGAGTTCGAGTCTTGTGTAAGGCATGGGTGTTTATAAATGTATGTTGGCTTGTCAAATGACGAACGTTTTGGCGCATTATAGACCTCGTGATGCTGACGGCGCCAGATAATCTGAAAACAACCAAAAGACAAAACATAGCCACCTATCTCGTAACATGTATTCCTTATTCGAAAATTCGATAATGCATGATTTCAACCAATAAATTAATATGTTACTAAATTTCAATTAACACTGTTTTCTTATGCATTTTTAAGAATAATTAAGATATTTTTTAAATATTATTATATGAAATTGATTTGCAGAAATTTTTTTAAAAAATCAAAATGTAACAAAAAAATTTTATAAAATAATTAATAGTTAAAGCAAAATCAAATTATCAATTGTAGTTTATGGTCTGGTTGAAGTTTTTGTTTTCTACTAGTCAATAACTTTCAACCTCCTTGATTTAACTACCCTTTCCTCAAATCACTCCATTAAAATTATGCAACTCTATGCAAATTTCATCTTTACATAATAGAACTCTTGTAGGTTATTTATTTATATATATTTTTTTTTCATTACATTTTTTATTTACATATTTTAGTTATCTAAATTAGATTTTTGTAGTTTTCAGTTTTACCTTGGAATATTTATATTTTTCCTTCAACCATCAAAGAATGGATTTTTTTTCCTTTTACTGAGCTTTTTAAATAAAATTACTTGAATGCATATTTCTACAGTTGCTTGACGTAATAATGTATTTAATTGTGTTATAATAATTTATACTTACTAAACCATTTTCTGCCATTATACATATTTTCTAAGTAGCATATGTTTCAAATAAATTAAGGGGCTCTGCCCTCTGCTCACCAACCCCCAGAAAATAATGCGTATTTCCTCATGTGGAACACAATGCACTCCAGCCTTGCAGTTTCACTTGATATGCAAAGTACATATGCTAGCAGTAGTTATTTCATATAGGTGGGATACCAATCAACAGATCTTTAAGCTAATCTAGTTGCTGGAACAAATGCAGGCATTATCAGAAAAAATTTTTGTTTTATTAGCTAAACCACTTTCTACTGTGAAGGTGCAAACTATAGTTTTGTCATTAAATTCTAATAGCAGTTTCTTTGAAATAAAATGTCAGACTAACATGAGGATCAAGAATGCTGTGGCTGCCTCAGAAACTGCGTTACAAGATTTATTATTAGAAATTCCTTAAAGACATTTAATGGTTTTTTTTTTATCTCACCAGATTTTTGCCAAATACACACATTATTATAAAAGCAAATTTATTGTTATTTAGTTTTGTGGCATAAATGGCTTTCATTTAAATCAAAGACCAATAAGAAAACTAATGATCTGCATTGTTTTAGATGTGAACTATGGTGCGGACAAACACAAGGAAAGATCTCCATTTATTCTGCTGTTGATGCTGCAGTCACTAATCAAGAAATAGTCTATCATTATGACCCAATTGTGGACAATCTGGATGTTTACCAGCTTGTAGGCGGATTCTGTGAAAAGCCTATTGTATGGTCTTATGTTTATCCAGGTATATTTATATTTGTAAACTTTGATCAAATTATTATTTGACTTTCAGGACATTGCTTACTTAGAGACTTGCTTTTTAAGATTTTATTGGAAAATTGTTTTATTTCTCTGTTAAAACCTGTCTACAGTTGATGTAGTGTTTCCAGATTTTAATTTTGAGGCTAGATGAATATAATTTATGTTGCAGAAAATATTTGAGTTGAGTTGCTGATAGGGAGAAGACATCTTGAAACAACCTAATTTTCCCGACTTATTTAAACTGGGAATGGAAGCTCTATTACTTTACTACTAAATAGGTGATTAACTTAGCCTACATCTAGTTTATAAATGTCTATAAATAGACCTACAGAATTATTCTTAACCCTTTAACTGCACATCCCGTGATTTCCGCAGGCAACGTAGAAATAGCAAAATTTGCACAGCCCGCAATTTCCACAGGGATACATTTTTGCCGTCTATTTAACTGTGCGACTTCCCTGTTCATGGTTTCATTTTAGCTTTTCTGTGACTCAAATCTGGGTTAACAGATAGCATTAGATGTCCACTTGTCTGCAAAAAGATTTATGAATGTCATGGTCATTACGATATTGATTACTTTTTATTATTGGTTATTTTTCTTATAAAACATTCACATTAGCATTTCTTCAATTATCAACTTACTGTATGTTTACGAGGAAAACTAAAATAAACAATTTGTTTACAGGTTGTGTAGCATATCAGTGGGATACAGCAAATAGGACTATTCTTCATAAATTAGATTGTTCTAAACTGGCACCTTGTTCAGAAAGTCTGATGTCCATCAGTATTGAGGAACACTTGAGTCGTATGTATGGTTTTATATTTTTACATTTAAATAGTGAGTTGTATCATATTTACAAATCTAAAAGGGAAATTATATTTAATAATATATATATACCATTGTATGTTGCCTTTTAACCAAAATAATGCTTATTTGTGTGTGTGATCAGATTTTTTTAAGTCGGAATTTCTATTCTTGGTTCTATTCTTTCCTCAGTCTACAAATATTTTTTTAGGAGGGACTGAGGGGAGGGGGAGGTGATTTAATTAATTTGAATCTTATTAACCTTAGAGTACTGAAATATTTGAAGATTTTATTCCCATAAGACGGATTTGGATGGAAGGATGACGATTAAGACTCGTCCACCGTAACTTCGCCCAAGTAAGCAGATGACGAGTCTCACTCGTCAAATGTACCCAAAGAGTTAAATTCCATTTTCTCTTCTGCAAAACTGCTTCTTAAAATGATTCTACCATTTGCAATTGTTATTTCCCCAACTATTTCAATGTAATTACTCAATTGTTCTTGACTGCAAACTAGTGGATAGGCAGCCAGGTAGGCACCAAAGAACCAATTTTGAAGTTGTAGTAGGATCTAAGAGTCTTCTTTGGAAAAAGCATTAACACCAATTTATAATTCAGCACAAATACTATACATGTCTGCCTACACTTAGCTTTTATACTGAATGTCAAAATTACAACATTCAGGTGGTCCAGAGAGAAAACCTTTTAAATTTTCCCGATAACTCGTTATTGCTTATATTTTTACGACACTGCATACATTTAAAGAAATTTATCGCACAAAAAATTAGTCTGATTGTAAATTTTGTTATTGATTAATGTATCGAGTTTTTGTTAGACGTTTCGTCTTTTAAAATTTTATCAAAATAAAATAGAAACTTTTGTGAGAGGAAATGGTAAAACTGATTGGAAAAATGTTATTTGCTGCTCATCTATGATGGAAAAAGCACTAAATTTCCTGATATATAGTATTGTTCCCAAAATTCTCAGATTTTGCCAAATTTGCCCATTTTTTAATTTTTGTATTGTTTCAAACCACAATTTCTTATTTTACGCTCAAATTGAAGATATGATTTCCTTGCTTTTATTCTTCAGATCCCTTCATTGCAGTATATCCTTCTTAATCTCCACTCCTTGACTATGTCCAACACTTAGCCTAATCTAAAGTTTTATTATCTTTAGCTGGAAGATGTCAAGTAACAGCCATGGCAAGTGTCGGTACAGACCTCTACATTGGTACGACATGGGGTTGCATTGTGGTTGCTGAGGGTACTACCATGCGACCCATCACTGTATTCAGACCCTTCGAAGAGGAAGTGAAGGCCATTCTTCCACTTCTGAGTCGCAAGTCCGAGGGACAGCAAAACGGAGAAAATGTACCTTACATTGCAACTGTTGGAAAAGGATATCGAAATCTGATCGGACGTTACGCTTCCACCAACGCCCCAACATTACTACAGGATAATATGTATTTATTACTGTGGAGAGCTGACAACTGGGCAGCTGCTTAAGACTTGAGGTTGCTTTTTTTACACTAGCGATGAAATGTGATATGTAAATTAGTCTATTTAAATACCTTGTAAATAAAATCAAAGATCTGTCATATATGTAGAAGGTTAGATGTGTTGCATGTTTGTGGTTTTTTTTTATTATTTAATTTATTAGCTGTCTAGTTTGTTATGTGTTGTGAAAACTTATTAAATAAGCAGTAGCTGCATAAAAAATGGGAAATCACCAAGCCCAATACAGAACTTACATTCTCCTTTAATTATATCATTGCAGATTTCTTTTTTAAATATAGTTTCAAACCATCTGTTTTGAACAATGAGTTAAAAAATCCTAGCTTTGCTGCTTGCAATTCATGTTACAATGATTGAACTGATTGTTAAATTTATTCAAAATCGGGTACTGATTTTATATATGTTTGATAATAGTTTATAATTTTATTTCAGTTATATAAAAATAAAATTTATTTTATTCCTATTTTATTTTGAATCATTTTTTCTACATCGCAACTTTAAATGATATGTCATAAAAATAAACTTTGTCGCACATAAAACAAACTTTCTTACTTCTTAATATACTACATATTGAGTTGAATTTTCTTTAACACTCATTAAATATAACATGTTAAATTGTTCTTCAAGTGCTATAAATTTAAAAAAATCAGATAACAATGAATTAATTTTGAATTTGTTATAAAATATTGTTACTTTATCACTAAACATTAAACAATTAAGACGTTTCCAAAAACATTAAGCAATTAAGTATAACTTTTTACTTAAAATGAAAGCGCAAATACATGACTGTAGCAACATTTTTAAAAAATTGGTATAAATTATTTTTTACAACAGTGTTTGGAAAAAGACTTATTTCGAAATGCAGACGTTGTATTCGGGGAATTTCATTCGAACTTAAACAAAATAAACTTCCAAACAAGCAATAAAAAAATTATTCAATATAATATCCATTATTTTATAATTGATTATTTAAGCATTTCCTTCCTTTTGAATGTTAGATCAGTTTAAATGCTCCTTGCAAATAAATTGCATTTTTAGTCTTATCAGTTAACACGTTGAGCGCCACACGAATTCTTAAGGAATTTCCCTTCAGGCCATGCACATAGCTTTTACAAGTCCTGGTATAGCAATGCGAAGTTCACTACTAACAGATTGAAATTTACTCGATACAGCTGTGTTAATATATTAGACCCAATGTTCATGGTTTTTACACTTGAAAGAGAAAAAAATTCAAGGACTTTTTAAGCACTTTTCAAGGATGTGTTATCAACACAAATTCCTTAAAAAAAGACAATTTTTTTTATTGGCAAACTGTGCACGTTCAAATCATGAAAATACAATTTTTTTTTTTGATGTTTCAATGAAAGAAAATGTTAAGGTTACAATAGAAAAAGAAAACCTTCCAATAATCATGTCCCATAAAAACAAGTAAAGTAACTAGTATTCACTTGGTAATTAGGCCAATATCGTATGAGAACATCCATTTAATTGTCTTGTTTTATCATATTGAAACTTTTGTCAAATAATACAAAAGGCTTAATGATTAAACTGTTTTCCAATCTACTCTGAAGGCTTGATTACAAATACTGTATAATATACAGTTTTTTTCTCCACATAAGAATTTAGATACAATCATGCTATCGGCTAACATGCATCAATTACAAAATTTATCAATGTTTTCATTTAATTCATAAGAGCCGTGATTTTTTATAATTTTTAATGTCCATAGCATTTCATTCATTTCAATGTCTATAGTATATCAGAATCTAAAACTTCGTTTTCAATTACATGCCCCTCCATCGCGCTGACGATGTTGATTGTTGCGAAATATATCCGCTTTTGGGGTATTTTTTATTATTAGAAATAGTTCGAACAATCCTCATCTAATTTCTTATAGAAACTAAATCCATTTGTTACTCTTTGCATAGTTTTTTAAAGCACTTTCTCCCATCATAACATTTTTTACACACAAAGTACATAGTGCAAATCTAACACATAGTCTTCAATATTATATTCAGGGTTTTCTAATCAGCTTGAATTGAAAATGCATTTCCCTGTCATTTTTAACAGTGCGCAAAAAATTAGCTCACACGATACAAAAACGAAAAAAGAGATTACTTGACTTGATCGGATATTCCAGATATGTTGCGCATGCGCAGCGCTGTACTCATCCAAGAGGGGATTGACGAAAATTTTGTATATTCAACTGCGATGTTTTCCTGGTTGCTGATTGGCTTAACTTAAATTAAAAGATCTTGCTCACTTTGTTGACCAAAAGTTTTTAAGATGCTATATTTTTAGAAAATAAAATGAAATTCAAGCACTTTAAACGTATTTTTACAGAATTCAAGTTTTTTTTTAAAAAAAATACGAACCATGTTTGTTTCTTATCGCAGTAGAAGATATTTATGTTTAGAATGAAATGCTTATAGACATTCATTCAACACGTTTACGCAGCGTTGCCAGACCTCGGACATAGAATTCTTAGGCAGGCAATTTTTCACAAGGGCATTTTGGACATAATATATTTAATAATATTTTTATCTATTGAAATATCAATAGTACTTCAAAAACTAAGACTTCCTGCAATTTAAAAAGTACTAAGAAAGGCACAATGTCAAATTATAGGTGTTGGAAAAACAACAGCGTATTGTCAGCCACCAGTGATTGACGCGGCCTAAACGGAAGGTTCAGTCGGGGTTTCGGCCAAAATAAAATGTCACAAATCCATGACTTTTCAAGACAGAAGCAAATAATTTTCCGGGACTCGAGAAATGAAATCATTAAAAAAAAAAATATATTCCAGGGAATAGAGACATTTTGCCTTGCAAAAGGTTATGTAGTTCTGATTTTTTAATATGTTATAAAGGTTGGTCTCGTGGTTTATAAACCAAGTTTTCGACCTCCTAACCTTTGTGGTGCACCAAAAACTGAACAGTTTTTCAGTTTAAAGGTCATAACTCCTTGCCAATGCATCTTAGACACACATTATATTCAAAAGTTGTAGAATATTAAATTTTCTACAACTTTTGTATACAAAGTTTTTTTGTAGACCTATTATGTAAATAGTTATGTCGCATCAAAGTCAAAACTTTTTCTTAAAAATGCTGCTTTTTTAAGATTTGTGTTAAGTTTTTTGATTATATCTCCTTAATGGTAAGTCTTAGAGAAAAAGTTAGTGAATAAAAGTTGTAGAACAATCAATTTCCTACAAGTTTTATATTTTAACTTATTTTCTAGGACTAATAACGAAGGAGTTACTCTGCTTTGTGTATTTTCCTGTGGTGTACCAAAAAAAATACGTTTTTCAGTTTATAGATCATAACTCTTTTGCAATGCATTTTAAAAACAAACATTAAATTTAAAAGTTGTAGGATATTAAATTTTCTACAATTTTTGTGCACAATTTGCTTTTGTAAAGCTATTATGTAAAGAGTTACGTAGCATCAAAGTAAAAATGCTGCTTTTTTAAGTTTTTTGCCGAATTTTGACATATTTAACTTGCTGCCAGTTGTTGATTTGGAAAATTGCTTATAACGCAAAGCATTTAAAGTTGTTGCCCTGTCACCACCATAGAGAGCAACAAGAATGCTTGATCAATCTTTAATAACAAATAAATATTTGAAAGAAGAATAAGTCTATACTAATAAAGTATGTCATCAAAAATCGAATGTTTTAATATCAGCAATGCAAAACAGAAAGACAAGAAAAAAAACCCACAAGCTTATCAAAACTGTACATTTCAGTTCCGACATTATAATTTTTTTTCCCCCACCTACGAGACCTTACTCGTGTAATGCCATAAATTTGGAGTTCAGAAATGTTTTCATTGGCCGGGTTTTTAACTGTGACCGCTGTTTCCGTCAAAATGTAAATAAAACCAGATGAATTTTCGAGGAGCTGAATAGCGATCATGGCGTTTATGACGTCAATTATGTGATTTTACTTAAAATGTTTAGAAATCCGTGAAATTCACTGTATTTCCATGACTTATGGCCATTTTTTGCTTAAAATCATGTCTTTCCACGACAAAATTTACCCAATGACCAAATTCATGACTTTCCATGGCATTTCCTGACTTTCTATAAGTGCGGAAACCCTGTTCAGTGTCAGCCATCGACGGCTGACAGCCAACTCAACACGATGATATAATCCTGTATTAAATAAACATTAAGTAAATTTTCAGTAATTACTTAAAACAAAGTAATTTGTTTAGTTTTATATTCTATTTTACACTGTCAGCCACCAATGGCTCGTGTTAAAGAAGAAATTAAGATAACTTTTTTAATTTAAAGAGCAAAAGTACAATACATAAAAATTGTATACTGCAAAGTGAACAGAAAAATATTTTGAATATGCAGGGATGAAACCTGTTTGGTTTAAAAATAATTTTTCTTTCCCAAATCTTAATTTTTAACTTATTTGTTTCTTGAAGATGAGGACTCAATTTTAACATAGTCACAACTTGTTAAAAGCAAATACAGCAATAAACAACACAATTAAATAACGACACCATAGTTTAAGTTTCAATGAAAGACTTTTCCTTTAATTATCCATACATTCAAGTCTAATGAATTCCACTGCACAGTGGTACATCTCAACTGAAAAGCTCTCAACCTCCACGCTCGACTTTTCGCAGTGGTCCACTGCGAAACATAAAAACAAATGACACAAACACAGATGGCAAATGACGACAGATGTGAAAAGGGGGGGGGGGGGATGTCTCAACAAACTCCAAATAAAATGAAAAGCCAAGGACCACCCAGGTGTCCATGAAGCAAAAACAGGAAGAAATGAAATTAAAAAGTGTGGTTGTTTTTTCACTTTTTTTTTTGGAAAAACTTTACTCTATACTTTCTGTAAAATGTCCCACTGAGCAATTACACAAAAATGTGCTACTAATGTACACACAAACACAGTTACAAGACACCCAGTGAAATAATTACTGGAAAAATCGTCAATTTTCAACTTCATTGAAAAGTGGATTTTTTTTAATTAATTATTAAAAATAAGCATATAAACAAAAACCAAAATATATATAGGAGAAGATTGTGCACTTGAAGTAATGATAAGTAAAAATAAGGTTTTTTCAGACTAGTAAATGTGCTCTGCTGTCACTGGGTATTTTTATACTCTACATGGCAAACATTCAAATTCACGATTATGCAAAAAACACAGGGGGGTCTGGGAGAGGTGAATTCAAAAAGGCAAATTATTTCACTGGGTTTTTTTTTTTTTCAATATCAAGATTAGAAATCAAAGAGCTGGTGCAGCTTGTCACTTTTTCAATACGAAAAAGATTGCAAATATATGGCAGAGAAGAAAGGTATTTAAAGAGTGCAGACAGATGGGTATATTTTACACCACTTGAAAATAAAGGTATGTCATAGGGTGGTCTTGCACATGCAAAGAACAAAAGTTCCATTTTGTTTTCTCAAAAAAGAAAAATCACAGCGACTTTAAAAAAAAAAAAAAAATTAAATCTGCAAAAAGCTGCTTGTCACAGAGATTGAATGATACACAATCAGTCCAAACAAACAAAAAGATTTAAAATGTATATCATAAAACATTCAAGAGAACCAGCAAATTTCTTTCCCTCAAATTTTTTTGTTAAAAAATTCGAATTTGAAGGAGCAAAAAACAAGTACTTCAGCCACAGAACGTATCATTCACAAAAAAAAAAATTCTCAACTTCTTTCAGATTTCAATTGAAAATATGTAAAAGATACCAAGTCTATAATCTGAAAATGTTAATAAGCGACTGAAAATGGGCTCTTGTTTGCTTCCACATGCAACATTTAGAATATTATCAAGTAAAAGTCTCTCCTATGAATCTTTTGCGGCATATTGAATTACTATTTTATTCAGAAGGATCAATAGAGCTCATTTTCAGTCCCAAATAAAAAAAAAAAATTACAAAACATAGATTAAGAATCTCTTTCAGCAAAGTGTTCTATTGGGTATGCAGCACCTTGTTTTAAAAACATTTACGCAGAGCTTCTTAAGGAAATTCAAGACCATCATGGTCTACTTATACTAATAAAATTACAAACAAATGATTTTATAATCATATATTTTCACGTTATATACCCAAACTATCCTCTTGAATAGCTGTCCTATTCTGCATAGTCATAGCTCGATTAAGTCATCAAAAAATGCATAGAGGGGTAGTTCTTTGTATTATTAACCTTCTTATCATAGGGACATTGTTTGACAAGGGATTGCAGATACTTTTGTCACTATCCCAAAATCAATAGGGATGTATTGTCAAAATGTTTAAGCCAATCGGTAAATTAAAAGAGATAACCTTATATGTGGGTGAATGTGCGGGCATGATATTCAGTATCAGTTTTAAGGAACTAAATATTTTTTAAAGGACCTTTGAAATTGTTTTCATGCATCAAGTCTTTAATGTGTGATTTTACAGCTGATTGCCCAGAGCATTAGTATCAAAATCTTTCATACACAATTTGTATTTATCCTTATAAACAGACTCTGATGATGGTCTTTAATTTTTTTGGCTCGTAAAATGTAAACACTAATCTTGCATGTTAGTCTCGCAGAGTACACAGTGTAATCATTCAATTTCTACTTCAACAATCAGCAAATAGGAATCAAACGATATACAAGTTGATGCATGCTTAATACAAAATAAACCAAAAAATTTTGACATGTGGATAGATGACAAAAATTAAGGACTTTTAAGGACCTATAAGCATTTTCAAGTACTTTTAAAACCTGGAAAACCAGTAAAAAATATTAAGCACTTTAAATGACCGTGAGAATCCTGTTCATAAACAAAACATGTTAAATTTCTCCAAAAGAGAGACTAATGTAATATCTAAATAAAAGTGTTATAGATTTTTAAATATAAGTTTGCTAAGGATACTTTTTTTTAAGGAAATGTTTGAGGAGAATACATTTATCAGATGAAAAAAGCTTTTCGAATTAGTGAAGGATCAAAAGACCCATAATTCCTTGAGCCATCACAATTTGATAGTTATCCAAATACAATACAACAAGATACTGCATACTCAATTGCTCACCAATCACCAAAAACTAAATTTTAAAAAACAAAATCCTTTCAAACACTTTTCCGTCAATTACAGAAGGAAAGAGGGGGGTCTCAACCACAAACTAGCCTTCATCTGCACCAGTCTTTTCTCAGTTCTTTACATGTCTGTTTCCGAGGAGGATGCGAGTCTCGCGACCTTCGGGGTGTAAACGGATGCATTAGGGTCGAGGTTGGACTTGGGTACTTTCTCCTCACCCATGTTGTACTTAGGGGAGTAGAGAAGCGAGGAGACGATGCCAGATGCCAGGCTGATGGCTGGCTGATTTGGGGAGTAGCAGTTAGGGCTGGAGGTGACTGGCATCACTGCCATCACTTCAGCAATCTTGGACTTGAGTTCATCGATCTCTTTGTCTTTTTGGGAGAGGAGGGCTGGGAAGAGAGAGGATAATTAGTGAACTAATAATTGGAGAGTAGTATTTACAATGAATACACAAAAAATTATTTTTCCTACATAGTAAAATACTAGTTCACAAGTTCACTGTAACACACAGGGATGAAAACAGTCCAAATATTAAAAAAGATTAAAATATCCTTATATTTAACTACAAAAATAGCTGAATAAGAATATATTTGTGTACTAATGTTTGTGCACAACAGTGCAGCCAGACATTTTTTCTGACGGAGTTTGGAAGCAAGTTCAACCTAATAAAGCTTTATAAAGCCCATTAAAAATAAACATGTAGAAATAGCGGAACTTTAGAAGAAAAAAAGCGGAAATCCTCCCAAACGCAGAGGATTTCCATCCCTGAACACATTACAGAAAAATGTGCCTTATTAGTGCTTGCAAACTACAGGGTGGTCAGAAAGGAACTTCTCCGATATATGAACACTTAGTGGCCTATTCGCTCAACCAATCGAAAGGAAATTTCCCATACTGTTATTTGAAGGTATGCATTGAAGATCGTAATGATTTCAAACAATACACCTCTCAAGGTTACGTTTACAGTGACAAATGCGACTTATTAGTGCTTACAAACTACAGGGTGGTCAGAAAGGAACTTCTCCGATGAATGAACACTTAGTCCCCTATTCGCTCAACCAATCGAGAGGAAATTTCCCATACTGTTATTTGAAGGTATGCATTGAAGATCGTAATGATTTCAAACAATACACTTCTCAAGGTTATGTTTACAGTGACAAAATTTAGAAATTTTCGAATGGCAAACCCCCCCTTTTTTTTTCATCATGCACAGATTGGCGCATTAAAAATCAAAAATGGTGTTGGACCGATACACGCAAGACAAAAATTGGTGGCCTAAAACATTTGCAAAGAAAGGGATTGTACAGGACCAAAGTGTCATTGAACCTCCTCTATGTTATTCTAGATCAAACATAAAACCATTTGGAATAACATTATAGAAAGCATAATTCCACTTCTAATATAATACCCACTTTGTGCAATTTCCAGCTGACGTTTAGCTTCCCCTAGGGCAGAGAAGAGATCCAGTTTCAGCCGGGTTTCAGCACTTAGGCTGTTCTCCAGACGGGCGTTTTTCTCCTCCATCGCATTCAGTGCAGAGACCAATGCCTGTGTGCTACCAATGTTTTCCTGATATGAGGACAAAGACTGAAAATAAATATTCACATTTGTACTCAACATAAAGCTACTACTTGCATCTCTCGGGGTGGCAAAAAAGTAATGAGGCGAGAGAAATGTCTAACATCAATTTAATTTTGAAAAAATGCTTTGCAATACAACACACAGCATGCAAAACAGTGGGTATACTTAATTGGGCTTATTATATTGGTCAACTTTTAAACATATTTAATTGCTATAATTAAAGCCTTATTTTTCAACTAAGAATTCATGCTTTAAAAAAAATTTATACATGCAAATTTTGAAAGAACAAAAACTCTTGTCTTAAAGCTGCAAAAGGTCACAATATGAAAGAATTAAAAGACTGAATTAATACCAAAAAAATAAAATTTATTACATTTTATACAAGAACCTATTTATTGTTTGATATTCCCTCATTTCCATTTTACTTAACAAGTAGTTAAAATAGGTGTTTTTTGTCTGAAAAGATGTAGAAAAGTGAAAGGGGGGGTTCCAAGACTAACTCTTCATTGAAAATTTGTTCGATTAACTCCCGAAGATAAAAGACTTTTAACGAACATAAACTTTAAATTATCCATAAACTTTGATTTATCTTCCAAAAAAATTCATTTCTCTGGCAAATCCACTTTTGGTTTGACATAATGGAGTTTTTAAGATACATATTTAGGAATTTTTATGCAATGACTATTCCTTAAATTTCATTCAATTTTGCAATTGTTTTCAAAGATGCCAACTAACTTAGAGAATTCTAACTTACACATTCATTTTCAGAAGAAAAAAAAAAATTCCCGAGTTTTCCAGAGTCAAATTTCCTATCGTGGAGTTAATTATTTTTAGCCGCATAAATATAGTCAAATCTCATTACACAAATTCTTCCGATAACTCAAAAAACATCATTTTTCTTTAAGAATAACTTTCTGCAAGTCTATGTCAAACAATTTTGTAACTTTAATTCTTCGAGTTAGGGTTAAACAAACGAGTATGATTTTTTTCCAGAGTAACGACTTTTTTCAGATTTTGGTGGGATATTTCTTTTTTTCCTAAGAATTCCCTGAGGTTTCAAGGCTGATTTATTTTTCTTGAGTTTTCCCGAGGCATACGAGCCATGACTTATCTTTTTGTCAAAAGCTGTTTGCTTTGTTATCACTTATTTTTTAAATTACTAAAGACAAATAAAAACATGCTTTCTACTTTGCTATACTTAAAAGAATAAAGATATAAAATGAATATGCTTACAAAGTTCAGCTGCAAAAGGAAAAATAAGAATTGTGAGATTTTAAACTATAAATGGTACTAGAACAACATTATCAATAAAATACAAAGTAAAATGCAAAAAGTAAATGAATGCACAAAGCATCTTTTACCTGTGCTTGTCTTTCCATTTGTTGGAGTTTCTCATCTCTTAGTTTCATATCTCGACGAAGTGTTTTAATTTCATTTTCCATCTCTCTTCGCCGAACTTTACAAGTTTCTGTACACTCGGTTCTGCAAAAAACTTCTTTTTAAACATGCTAAACAAAAAAAGTTCATCTGAT
Source organism: Linyphia triangularis (assembly GCA_963978545.1). Classification (NCBI taxonomy): domain Eukaryota; kingdom Metazoa; phylum Arthropoda; class Arachnida; order Araneae; family Linyphiidae; genus Linyphia; species Linyphia triangularis. The sequence goes on from OZ021731.1 coordinate 42,553,013, forward strand.
AATCTAAAATATATGCCTGACTTAAAAGTTAAAATGCAAGAAAATTTAAGCAATAAAGGGTACTGGAGTGCTGCCCAACTACAATGGTTTTGGTGTGAATTGGAGAACAGCAAAAATTAAAAATAAGAGTATAATATATTTTAGGAGCACATAAAAAGGCCAAATTAAATCAGTATGCCAGTTTTGGAGCAGTCAAAAAATTGAATTAAAGTAATTTTGCAACAAATTATCTAATTTAAAGAACAATTTATCATTTTCAGAGTTCATACAAAGTTTGAAAAGTAAAAAATAAGGAGTTTTTAAGAGATTTTTTATACATATTGTGATGTTTGGAACTTATAAGAAATATAATATGTGTATATAAGGAACTTGTATCAAAATTGACAAATAAAATTTCAGATAACATTTAAAAAGAATTTTTTTCAACTATAGGAACTTTTTTTGTCTAACAGAATTTTTTTTTAAAAATCCTCTATTGAAAATTAAGGATCCAAGATGAAAATAAGGACCTTAAAGTCCCATATATAAGGACATAACAAAAATAAGTTCTTAAGAACTGTGCAAGCCCCGATTTTTCTGGAAACAACTTTTGAGTTCACCATTCCTATTTTGGAAAATAATTTTAAGAAATCAATGCTAAACTTAAATATAATATACACTGCTTATCACCAAACTTCTTATCAACCATTCACTTGGCTGCAATTGTGTTTTCGAAAAATTTCCAAATTAGTAAGATTTTTTTCAAGTTTTAACTGTCGTGGCAAAATTTGTAAAACTGTTGTTTGGAGCAGTTTAACAGGTGTTTTGAAACATCCTTGAATAAGTAATTAAATTTTAAAGCACTTTAAACTTTTGTGAGGAATGCATCTCTTAGAACCAGAAAACTCAAGCCTTTTCAGAAACACATATTACAATATATTTCCTCGATTTTATTATTATTTACAAAATGACATCAATAATATAATTTACTGCAGTTTTAGCAAACAAAAATTTTAATTTTACAGCATTAATAAATTCCTAGATTTCTAAAGTCTGATATCATTAACAGAAATCCTACCTGGCGGCTGCCAATGCAACGGCTCTTGCTGCCGCTGCATCGTCAGCTTTTTTAGCTTTTCTTTCTGTGGCCAGCTGGTTCTCACACAGGGTCCGAACCTTCCTCTCTTCCTGGAGCCGTTTTTCCAGGGAGGAGATGGTAGACTTATCTTGTTGACGAGCAGCTGTCAGGTTCTGGAGCCTGCAAAGAGATATGTTTTCTTTTACTGGGTAATTACAAGGCCAGCTAGGTTTAGCTGTAATATTTACAAACCAAGAATACAGAACAGCAGAGAGTACTAACAATCAAGAAGGTTGTGGTAACCAAGTGTACAAGGAGTCTGTTTACTAGTTCACTGATACTAACAGTAATAATGGAAGTACAGTCGTCTAACTTAATCTATATACTTTTGACATGTGCTAAGACAGAGACGATAGTGTTCCAACTAAAATCGCGGAATAAAAATCAATGACATTTCAAGGACCTTTGAAAATTTGTATTCAGACATTGTATCTTTAATGTGCAACTTTTACAACTGCTTCAGCAATGGCGCCAAAGTCAATTTTGCATGCACAATTTTCTTTTTGCCTTTTAAACAGGTTTTGATGTTTCAATTCATTTTTCATATGCACTGTAGTTTAGCCAGAGCACATTAAATGTGCATTTCCCAGGTACAGTATTTGCAAGTTGTTTCTGCTAAAAAAAAATAGCACTCGCTAGTTGCAAACTCTTTTGGCCATAAAAATCAGACAATTCCAGTGTGGCGCAAATAAATGGCGGTCCCATGGAGATAAAGAAACCATAGTTAAATATCTATAAATATTGCAGTCAGGAACACAACACCAGCAAAAAATAAAGACTTTTAATCACCTCTAAGCATTTTCAAGTCCTTTTAAGGCCAGGGAAACAAGTTCAAAAATATTAAGCATTTTTAATGACCATGGGAATCCTGAATAACTAATGAGCATCTGAGTGGTTGTTTTACTTTTTCATAAGATTCTTATTTATAAAGTTGAATTTCGATAGACTACAGTTGAAATCTCCCTAAGCTGACACTAAGTAACTGTATGAAAACACTATGCTTCAATTGGCTGCAAAAAATTCACAGCCAATCAGAGCTTTTGCAAACATTTTTTTATTCAAGTACTTAGTGTCAGGTTAAGGTGGTTTCAGCTATAGTTACTTAAAAAAAAAAAAAAAAAAAAAAAAGTGGGGGGGGGGGGGAGAGATGAGGAAAAATGGTAAACCAGTTTGATTTTTGTATGACTTTTTGATGGTATTCTAAACACAGTGTAAAAAGTCACCATAAATATTTCTTGGGCTACAAAGGGTACATGATTGATAAAACTCTGCTATAATTCTTTGATAGAAAAAGAACAAAATATTTCCATTTGACAGGAAAGTTTTAAAGAGTAAGATTAAAGATGGCATGTCAAAGACTTGTATTCTTTGCAGATATGAAATGAATAGATTTCTGATACTCAAGCAAAAATCCATAAGCATAATTTTTTTTTTAAGTAAAACTTAAACTTCTTTAGAAAATAAAAACTTTTAGGATTCCTCAATTATAAATACTTGACTGCTGTATATGCAAAAGAAAACTTTCACAAGTATATATGCAATTCCAATTCAATAAAGCATGCAAAAATTACTTTCCAATTACATAATTTTTTTAAAGATCCCTTTATTAAAAGTTTCAATTTTGTTCAGTGTCAGTAAAACGTTCCTTAAGACAAACACATTAAGCAGAAAAAGAAAATAAATTGACTTACTTATGCTGCAAACTTTCATTATCTTGTTGCAGCTGTAATAGCTCACTCTTGACAGAGCGCTCGCCTACAGAGATACTGTGGATCTGACTTCGGAGATCTTGTTCAGACTGCCTGCTAGACTGCAGGTCAGCCTTCAGTCTCTTGATGTCAGCTTCCAGCCTGAATAAAACAAACACAATCACTTTAATAAACTAGTTCTACATAACAATTACATACACTTAAACAGCAAAAATATATTTTCTGACATAAAATAAAAAAGAAAAATTATAGCTAATATGTCAATACAAAATGATCAACATTTGTAAACAGAAATGTTTTTCATGCAAAAATTTACAATAATCAAATATACCTCCAACAAGACACAATGCAATTCATGTAAGCTCTCGGGTGCATAAAATTAATATAAGAATGAATAATAAGATTGATATGAAGAAAAAACAAGTCAGGAAAAAATCCAAACAATTGTAGTCCAAACTTTGCAACACAAATTATACAACAGTGTTTGTTTTTTCTTTAAATTATACTTAAATGACATTTTGTTAAATAACGCGAGGTTGAATCCAATGTCACTGTTGCTAAATCAAAAAATATCAAAGAATAAAAAATTTAGAAAATATTGATAAAACTTTACAAACAACGAATTTGCATCATTTCCAGGGTTCCCACTCAAATCACAGAATGAAAATCACTGACTTTTCAATGACTTTTAAGGACCTAAATAATGTTTTTTAAGGACCTTTGAAAATTTGTTTTCAGGCATCATGTCTATATATAAACTTTTAATAAAGTATATTCTACCAGAAAAGTTACAAGTTGGTGCATGTGTAATACAGTATGTCAGAGAATTCTGATATGGTGCGGATAAGCAGGGATAGAAAGTTTGAGTAGTATTTTTATAAATTTTGCAGTTGGGCACACAACAGCTACAAAAATTAAGGACTTTTAAGGACCTCTAAGCATTTTCAAGGACCTTTAAGCACCTCTAAGACTTTTCAATGCCTTGAAAACAAGTTCAAATATAGTAAGCACTTTTAATGACTTTCAATGACCGTGGGAATCCTGATTTCATTATTAATAGGAAAGAATATCAGTTTAGTGTTAGTTGCAAGGATAAAGTAGCAAATCAAAAAATGAAATCTACTAAATTAAAAAAAAAATTAGAATATGAATCTAAAAGACATCAGATTTCTTTTGTATAAAACAAATGGCAGAAAAAATCACTTTACAAGTGCAAAAGCTCATATTGAATTTTCACAAAAGTTATTTGAAAGAATTTTTCATTAAAACAATACTTACATCTATATGTATAAATAAACCCATTGCTTCATAAACTATGTTTTATTCATACAACAGAAATAAATGCAAACCCCGACATTTTTTTTTAGCTATGATGGCAATTAAAACGTCTTAGGTCTATTCAGGGGTACAGACAAAATAGTATAAAAAATGGGGCAGTTCTAGTTCGTGCAACACTGCTATAGAATATATAACATATGAACGATAAAAATATACTCAACAAATACCCACACAAAGATGTTACAATATTTTTAAGAAACTATCATACACTAAAACAAATTAAAATGATAGTTCAGCATAACATAACTGATGTTATTAGAAACATTTGGAGCTTTCAAAAAGCAATATATCTTACAATTTGCATTTATATTACTGAGAACATATAAATCAGGGGAAAAATTCCAAATTTGTTTTGTATAAGGTAGTAGTCTGGAAATTTGAGATGGAAAAATAGATTTTTTTCATACTTATTTTTAAAGTAAAATGTATAGAGAGTACATTGTAAAGATTTTGGAAAGAAATTCAAAATATTAATAAACTTACAATGAATATTTGAGAGTGTCTCGTTGCACGCTGAAGGTTGCCTGACAGCTACAAGAGGCATGCACCTTCAATCATAGGCGTAAAGTAGGGGGGGGGGGGGGCAGAGGGGGCTGGCCTCCCCACTTTTAAATTCTGAGGGGCTGCCTACCCTGATTTTTGTAACACTATCTCCTTTTTTTCCCTTCATTCTCCAAATAAATTATAACTGTTTATTGTTGGTATTATACGAGAAGTTGTGTCATACCTAGATTTTTGAAAAATTAATAGATTTCGATAAGTTTTGGAAAAATTTCATTTTTCGTCAAAACTCGCCCCCCTATGTTTTTTGAAAAGTTGACACCTATGCCTTCAATGAAGGGTTTTTACCTATTTTAAAAATTCTAGGGCCTATGGGAGTCACAATCGGCCCACACGCTCTTACACACACTAAATAAAATTGTACAACTCCCGGATATCAAAGGTGGAAAATGACACGGCAAAGGCTTCCAAAGTAGACAAAATAAGTTGCAGGGCAGAAAAAGTTAGAGAATGCCTACGAAGAAATTGAAAGTATATTATGCGCCCCAGGCATAGACGATTAATTTAAGTATGAGGGTTTTTTTTTTTAAATCTGTTCTATAAATTTGAAACACGTTTTTCTTGAAACGTTTTTCAGCTGCCCGGAGTGGAATTTTTTTTTCTATCTGACTGACTATTCTGAAATTTTTACACGTTATTCTTAAACATCAGTATTTCTTGTTAAGACTAGAATATCTTTTTTTCCATCTCTAACTTTCCATTTAACAGCCCGATTAGTGCCTAAAAAAAAAATTGCTTATTTTTGTAACTTTAGTTCTAACGAGAACAACAATTTTATATATTAATAATCAATTACATTTTTTTTATTTCAGATGTCTTTAAGAGCCGAAATCAACGAGACTAGCCACGTACCTTTTTTTTTAAGGCATCTACTTTGGCTAATAGTAATAATAAAACGTTGTAAAATTAAGTAAAAAATAAATAAAATATTCATTTTGATGTCAATAACAGCATACTAAGGAAACAAAACCATTGAATTTTATTTTCCCATAAAAAAAATTCCCGATAAAGATGTAAAAAAAACATGCAAGTTACCAGACTACTACCTTAAAACGCGATTTCAGCAAACAAGCTTTGAGATACAATAACTATTATATGACAGATATTCATAACTTTGGTTGTTTTCATTTTGTTCTAAAGATTCATTCACCATTTTTGGCAGCAACGTTGACTTCCAAAAATGTCCTTATGAAGAAATCTTAACTGTTTATTTTTTCTTCAGATATAAATATTCCCTCAAAATTTTATAAAAAAAAGTATTATTTGTATGCTTTCTTATGATAGTGAGAAATTTACAATCATTTTTAGACTGAATTTTTTTAGCTTTCTTGTGTGGTATTATTAAAAAGGAGTTTTAAAAAGGAAACGTTTATTATTTTTATGATTTGTCTAAATTGTTGTTAAAACCAATTTTTTTTTTTATTAATTATTATTATTATTACACCAATTCTGAGATTTTAACATACTGTTTTAAATCACTAATTTATTTCTTTTCTAATCGTGTATAGATTTTTTCTGTAACCTAATTATAAGTACAAAGCAATGTATTTTTTTTATACCTGAATTTATCTAACGGGAAGTAGGTTGTTTTCTACTTTAAATTCGTTTATCTCAAAATGTGTTTTTCTGTGTTTGATGTACCTTTTCTCAGAACCCACCACACATACAAGTCTGAAATTTTTTCAGTATACAAAGTGAACACTTGTTAATTTACCAAAAGAAGCAAGCCTGTAGGTAGGATTTTTTTTCGTGGAAGGGGGAGGGGGGGTTTGTTATGGTTGAAGATTTGATTTAAAACATATTACAAGTCACAAAAAAGGGGGGGAGGGGGTAGAAGTGGTAAAACAAGATTTCAAACAATTTCCTCCCCCTTTCCCCCCCCCCCCCCATCTAAGGCCCCTAAAAGAAGCTTTTAAAGAACTTCACTCTAGATATGTTTGCATAGTTGTTTTCCTATAAGTCAATTGCATTTTTCAGCAAAAATAAATAATTAATAATAATACAGATTCAACTTATTTTCAAATCTCATTTCAATATTATATATAACTCGCACATGGAACTTATAAAAAAATTAGGATTAAAATACACGGATGTTTTTGAGAAAAGGTACATCAAACACAGAAAAATGGATTTAAAGTAAAAAAAAAAAGTTCCCAATACACAAATTCAGTTATAAAAATTCAATTTTTTATACTTCCGATTAGGTTACAGAAAAAACCTATATATGATTGGAAAGGAAATGAATAGGAGATTCAAAATAAGTAAAAATCTCAAAATTGGTATTGTGAAAAAATTCTTTTCCAAATTCTTATAAACAGTTTAAAAAATGTTATTTCTTAACTTACTAACTTTCTTACTTATATTACGGGTAAATTTAATTTCTAAATTTACAAACTTTTACTTCATATATACCTAAAAAATTAAGATTTCATTTGCATTATAGTAAAGATTACTCAATGTGGCATCGGACACATTGACTGCCAAGCAGTCGATAGCTTTCAGTAGGGTAAACAGGTTTAATAATAACATAATTATCTACTGGTATAATAGAGATTTAGCAGTGAACATGTTGAAACAACAAAGTGAGATTACATGAGTAGTAAAATTACTCTCAGAATTAAAGACAGCTTAACACAAATTTCAATTTAACAAAATTAACATAAATATCGGTTTTAAAAATAAAAAGCAGGTTTTTATAGGCGCCTTGAATTCACAAATAAGATATTTAGTTTATGAGAATGGTCAACTAATAGGGCGACAATTGTACAAGAAAATTTATCAGAGGAGTACATGCAATTATAGCATTCATAGAATTTCAAAAATAGAAATTACAATCATAGTGTAAAATAATCCTAGAAATATAACTGCTATTTATTCAATACATACACAGGGGTATAATTACAAAATCCTCTGACTTTTTCTTTAATTAAACACATTAATTTAAATGCTTTGAGAACCAATTGGACTTTAAAGTCCTCTTCCACGAAATTCGTTCTTCAATTGTTGCATGGTAACACAAGCTTATTTCTCTTTGGAAAAGTTAAATATTTAAAAAAGTTGACACACATTTCAAAAAAATTCAGTAAAAAAAGGTTAAAGAGAACAAGTTATTGAGTTATAAAAATAGTAGATGCAAAGTTGGCTCTCAAATATTCAGTCAAGTTTTCCAAGAATATATTTATAGATACTGCAATTTTAAGAATCAATAGGAGTTTGACTAAACTACTTTTTTAATCCTGGAAAATATCGCTTTAAATTCAGCTATCGTTATATTTATAGCTTGGGAAACACTAGGCCATGGTACAACATAAATTTTAATCACACAATTATATAACAAAAGGAGCAAAAAAATGCTAAAACTGTCAAATATCTATTCAGGTATGTTAATTTTAGTTTAACTAGTTGTCCAAAAAATAATGCATTTTTGAAAGTACCAATAAAATATGTAAGGTAAATTTCTCATTTCCATGCACAAATCAACATGGTAAAAAGATACAAAGAAATAGGTAAATGTGACAAATACATGACTAGCTACAAAATTGAACTCTTTGGGAGTCACTGGAATTTAGTGTACTACTAAAAACTTTGCTAAAAAATTTTACATCGTAAAAAATATAGACAACCATCTAAAACACATTTTAGGAGAAAACAGAGTCCCAAAGAGTTGAAATTAGAGTCATTCAAGATTTCTTCAACAAACAAAATGTACAATTCAGTAACCATATTAAATATGCGAGTCGGATGAATTAATAACTCATTTAGAGTATTATGAAATATATTCTTAAATTCCTGTAATCGTAGTTACAAAACACACGAATATTATGAAATATATTCTTAAATTCCTATTTCTTAAATCGTAGTTACAAAACACACATAAAGGGTGTTCATTCAAAACAAACAATGCACATTAGCATTATGTACAAAAATAAAAATTATATGCTATATGGAGGGATGGCACAGCTTCACTTCCCCCGCTAGTATCGGTCCAAATTCAATTTTGTATCAGCCAAAATCCAATTGTGTATCAGTTGAAATCGAATTTTTATCAACTTTGTGTCAGGAAAAATCACATTTTGTTTCTGCCTTGTATAAGCCAAAATCAAAACTTAAATCGATTGAAATAGATTTTTATAAAAACTGAGCACTAGGTTTAAATCAAGATTTATATTATGTTAAGAATGATTCTTTTGTGTTGTTTGGAAGGCTAATTTATTTATTGCAATTATATACAGTGCACAACTAATATATGGATCTTTTGTTTAACACAACTTTTAATTCCCTAAATTATATTACTACTGCTCAGACTAACAAATGGGAAGAACAATGCCCATAAAAAATTACAAAATAAAAAATTAACCCAGGTGTTGGCAAGCTTTAGCAAGCAAGGGGTGGAGCGCGCAGTTATTTAAAATAAAATTGTTTGAGCTATTAAACTATTATTTATAGCTACAGCTAAAACATGGTTTGTACACTTGAAGGAGAAAAGAATTCAAGGATTTTTCAAGGATGCGTTCTAAACACAAATATGCAATAAAAAAATTCCCAAAAATTTTAATTGGCAGACGGGGCATGCTCAAATCGAGTAAATACAAAATAAAATGTTTTTTTAGGTCTCAATAGAAGATAATTTTTAGTTAACAATAGAAGAAAAACTCCTTCTGAGTATATCAGAAGCAGTACTATGTCCCTTAAAGACAGAGGTAAAGTAGGTAGCACTCGCTTGGAAATTTCGGGTGTGAATCCGTTTATTTTTCTAGTTTCATCATATTGAAACTTTTATCAGATATTAATACAAAATTCTTAGGGATTAAACTGTCTTTCTAGTACACTCTGAAAATAAGGCTTGATCCAAATACTGCATAATTTTGTTTCTCATCACATAAAAATAATGGAATCGAGTTATCGGCAAACATGCAATGAAATAATTTATCAATATTTTCAGTTGAATTTATACGAGCCATGACTTTATGGTTTTCAATGTACATAATATATCAGCATCTAAAACTTCTGTTTTAAACTACATGCACCTCTGCCGTGCTTGCTTGAGATGAAATCGATGGCGACTCCTTTGTTGAGGACAATATTTGCTTTTGGGGTATTTTTTATCATTAGAAATAGTCCCAACAAAGCTCATCGAACTACTTCTTATAGAAACTAAATCTATGTGCTTTTTGCTCTTCACATGGCTTGTTAAATGACTGTCTTTTCCATTGATGCTGTGCTTGAATTTTTGGCACACGAAGTACAGTACAACATACAAAATGGGAATCCAACACGTAGGCTTCCAACCATACCCAAGAATTATACAGCCATTTTTAAACAGCATGCAAAAACAAAACAAGAGATCACATGATTTAATCAGAGTAAGCCAGTTTTCAAATGAATTACGCCATGTTTCACAGCACGCACCACACTAAACACATTGAAAGGGAAAAACAAAAACTAGCAGGAGGAATAACGCAATCTTGAATGTTCTCGTTTTCTGGTTGCTGATTGGCTTAACACATTCACTGCCACCAAAATGTATATATCCATCCTCAGAAGCCGAATTTAAAAAAAAGTGTTTTAATGATTAAAAACGTTCCTTATATTTTAATAGTAAAACCAGAAAAAAGGAAAAAAACAAGCACTAAAAACATAAAAATAATGCTTCACTAACGTGCCTCAAAAACCTCATCGTTCAACCTCCAAATCCGAACTAAAAATAAAGCAGTTTACTTATCATACTCGATCGTCGTCCCAGAGCGTCGCAGGCATGGGAGGTAGCGCCATGCTGACGCGCCACTGGCAGCGAATGTGTTAACTAAGTTTGAATGATTTTGCTCTTTTGGAAAACCAACATTTTTAAAGAGGCTATATTTTTAGAAAATAAAATTCAAGCACTACATTTTTAAAAAAAATCAAGGTTTTCAAGCCCTTGCAAATAAGGTTTTTTTTTCAAGCAGTTATCAAGGTTTTTTAAAAATGTACGAACCATGCAAAATGTTAAATTGCTTTTCAAGCTAAAATATATAAAAACAACTGACAATAGCAGTAAAAATTTAAATTTTAGACTTGAAATCATCCAGAAAAATTGGACAATTAGTACTAATTTTCTAACACAAAATTATATTAAAATTTTAGTAATTCTGAATTGATATAAACTAAATGATGAGCTAGCATACGGGGACTAATCACAGGCATAGTGCTATTACATCAGCAAATGCCACAAAAACGACGTCACATATTTCGGCAAAAGTGCAAGTACCCAATACGCAGATGCAAATTTCTAAAATAGTCACTATTACATCGGAGTAAGAATTGACAAAAATTATCACACAATAACATGTAAATCTCGGTGATAGCGCTCACCTTTTCAACTGAAATCTCGGAAAGAACTACTATAACATTAGCATAGCGCTCGGCTAAACGGCCATCACAACCATGTAAATAGCAACTTTACAGGCTATAATATTAGATGAAGCAATGGTTAAAACGAAATCATTGCATCGGAGGTTTGGGGAAATCTGAACATATGCAAGTTCCACGATTGTCAGACTTGTGCGCATGGGTGAAAGTTAGCGAACTAATTACGGACCTAGCGGCTACCACATCAGTGAGATCCTAGACGAATGACACCAAAACGGTGTCGTATTTCTTGGCAATATCTGCTTTAAATCAACTTATATCTAGGCGAAAATTACCATAACTCCAAAGTAAATAACAGCAAAATCGGACACCATATAGGCGTAAATCTCAGCAATTATATTAAAGCAACAATCAGCAAAAATGAACTTCACACCAACCCAAATATCAGCGTTAGCGACCACTATATTGTTTGAAATATCTGCAATAGAAGCAATTACATTGGCGTAACACTCTACGAAAATGTCTACCATAACCACATAAATTTTGGCGATAGTAACCACTACAAAGGCGCAAATCTTTGGAATAATGACTATTACATTGACACAACACTCACCGAAAATTAACATTACAACGTAAATCTCGTCGATTGCATCTGCTGTAGCTGCAGAAATCTTGGCAAAGCTCTCGAGTCAGTGCCAGTGCTCAGCGAAACTAACCACAATACACCAAGGTAAATAATGGCAATAGAGGTTGCCAATCTGCAGGAAAAATGCTCATTACATCAGAAGATTGGAGAAGTCTGAATGTACGCAGATTCTGTGGCTGACAGATTTGGAAGCAAGCCTAATAAAATTGTAATGTAGATTTGTATCAATCTCAGGAATGATCGAAATTTCAGCAAAAAAAAAAAGCAATAACATCTGGTGTTCAGATAAACTGTAACATGTCCGACAGGTGCAAATCTATACAATAGAGTCAGTAACTATTATATCACCGTAACACCCAACGAAAATGATCATCACAACGCAATTCTCTGCAATAGCCTCCACGGTAATCAATGAAATAATGGACATTTCATCACCATAATACTCAACAAAATGGTCCTCACTTATCAACATGAATAATGCCAATAAAGGCTATGACATCAGAGGGAAAGTTCTCAGTTCATCGGTGGTGTTTTAGGGAAGTCTGAATGCATATAAGTTCCGTTTTAAATTCTTTGTTAGCTGTTGAAAAACATGAACTCAAATGCAACTTTTTCAAACAAAGACACTTCCGAAATAATCCGCAATTGAAAATAAAAATTTACGGAAATCAGTAAAAATACTGAAAACTTTCACCCATGCTTATGAATAAGGCAAAATCTGATACTAACAACGTAACACTCTACGAATATGATTGTCACCCAATGCAAAATTCTGCAATCATATCAGTGTAACACTTGACAAAAATAATCATCGCATACCAACGTAATTTTCGGAGATAGTGATCACCAGACGAAAGTCTCGTAATAGCGGCCATTACATTAGTGTCTGCAAAATCACCAGCAAACCAACGTAAATAATGGCGATGAGGCTATAGCATTAGAAGAAGCATGACTGCATCATTCATGATTGAAATTTCAATTAAAAAACTCTAAATTCGCGGAATTGTTCCAAAACTGAAGTAAGAGAAAATTTCCGAGGGAAAGAGAAAACTACTCTATCAGCGAGATCAATTGCTTCTGTGAGAAAATTTGCATAAAAAGGCCAATTTAACATTTAAATGTGAAAAAATTGAAAAATATGAACAGTAAAAAAAAGCAGGAATCCGCCAATGAGGAACTTGCACAAGTGAGGAAAATTAATATTTTTTGTATTTTCTAGAGTTATCCAACGAATATATTCGAGCAGTGCACTTATTTTTTATCTTTATGCTTTCAATTAATCAAAAATAGTGCTTGAAATCAATGCAAAAGTCATGTGACCAAAAATCAGGGGTCAAAGTGACAAAATAAGAACATATAGGATTTTTTAAAAAAAAATATAGGACAATTTAAAACATCAAATAACTGCACACAGTTGCTACTGAACTTAAAAATTAACTAGTTATACATTTACAAACTCGTTATATTGTATTTAAGATAATAGAAAACACACCTTTAAAAAAAAGAAATCGCCTGATCCTGAATATGTCATCCATTATTGCCTCAATATTCCATGCCTAAATCAAGTTTTATTAAGTACATTATTTGCAATCTTGAGTATTTTGATTCCAGTATCTATAACTGCTTGAACTGCTCCAATTTTTTTTAAGCAGTCTTTTGTTGCAGCTGTTTGCAGTCTTTTGTTGGTTCAGATTTACTGTTCAGTGTCGTTTGGATTGGCGGCGAAAAGTGGAAGATTTAGCGCCGAATGTAGCGAACCGGGGACTTGGTTTTCCGGAAACCCTAATGACCGTATAATTTGACATCACAACGTATTGACGTCATTTTCAATTTTGGCGACTTTTATGAAAAAATCGTGGTTAATATTCCGAATCCGGTACGGATTCTGCGCCAAGGTGATTTTCGCCAAAAAATGGCAGCCCGTCACTTTTTTTAAAAGCAAGAAAACTACCTATGGTTGCCCTAATTAGGCGCCGTTTGATGTAAACAATTCGTGGCGCAGAATCCGCATCGGATTTGGAATAAAAAAAATTGTCATTCGACATCATACAGTAAATCTTAACCCTTTTTCCTTCATCAATTATTGATTGAGCACTCAAAATGTTCTTTAGTAGCCCTGCAAGTTAATTACAAGTCGTTTTTATCCGTTTTTCTCGAGTCAGAGTTATGTTGCTGCATCTCTCTCTCTCTCTGTGTATTATGACCAATTAATTTACTACGTTGGAGGAGAAAACAAATAAAAAATTCAAGACCGCATACTATGGAAAAGTTCACATTTTACAACTCCCGCCGTTCCAGTGGAGTTGAGTTGCAGGTTATGCAGCACGTGACGTCACAAGAGATAAAACGCCGCCGTTACAAACATCGATTTTGTCAGGTGTTTGTCACCTACGATCGCGGCAAAGAATCCGAAATATAAAAAATGGCAACGAACGGCGCCGTTATTACGAATTCGAAGAAAATATAGATCGAATCAATATAGAAATATAGGATATATAGGACAATTGTAAAATATAGGACAATATAGGACGTTTTTGCCGATTTTTTAAAAAATATAGGATTTATAGGACATATAGGACGTCTGCGACCCCTGAAAAATGCATAAAAAACGTGACGTAGTTAAGCATAGATTCCATTGAAAATCCAAGGAGGAACCTCGTCTAAAACAGGTTTTAGACTGGTTCATCATCTACGCATTGACGTCACACACAAAAGTAGCTTTTTCCCATTAAATCGCACAGTGAAAAACTAAATATTTTTTTTGCCTATCTATCCGAGCTCAAATTTTTGAAAGAATGATATTGCTTTTCATGATTTTTTCTCAACTTTTATTTAAAAATAAAAGCAAAAAACATGAAAAACTGGCAATGAATCGCCACTTGGTAGTTTCAGCCAACAGAAACGAACACCAAATTTCGAAGATAAAAATGATGCAGCATTCGACGCAAAAATTGCAAAAAAGGCCGTTTTGTATCAGTATTTTAAATTGGATCAGTTTTGGTGCAGGTGTGTCATCCCTGTATATGCACCAATAACATACAAGATAAATAAACAAATTCATTACGAGTCATAAAAACTTCCACTAAAACAGATTTTTACATTCTTAAACATATAAAAATTAAGTTATATATATTTAGCTTTTCTTAAGTACAGTAAACAATTATTGAATAAGTAGGAAAGAACCTTAAAGAAACTTCCACAAATTTTCTTTCCAAGTGACCTTTTTCTTGGAGATTGATTTCCTGTGTCACCATTCATATAATAAATAGATTGAAAAAATCTAGTACAGTAAAAGTCCGATTATCCGGCATTCAATCAACCGGAAAGCTCAATCAACCAGAATTTTTTGAAAATCAAGTTTGGCGAAAAAATTGGCTTTATTTCACCAAAAAAGGCAAATAACAAAATCTGGCTATAAACAAATCTGTCTTGTTTCAATTGTATAAGAAAGAGGGTTTCGTAATCGAAATTCCCTCATCCACAGCATCAGGAAAACATTCTCCAGCAGATAATGTGGTTTATCCGGAATTCTAATAAAAAAGAACTAAACACATCTTGCATCCATTTATTCTTGCATCGTTTATTGCATAAAATTTTATATTCGTTTCCGCAATACGAGTAATTTATATATGCGGAATCTATATAAATCTATGGACTACTTTTATTGTAATTATAGCAAAGAAAGGCGAATTTCCACTTGAAATTATGTTTTCAACCACATCCGGCAAAGAGTAATTAGGAAATTAAAAATTTGTAAGTGGTTTGACAAAAATCCGGATATAATCAATTTTTCAGTTAGCAAGCTAGATTTACATATGGAACATGCATTTCTAATTTCAAAAAATTTAAAGTCATGTATAACGGATACATTCTGTTCCATACAATATCGATGCCTCCGTAATTCGCATATACCCATGATTTAATTTGTAAATTTTCAACCGCATCCGGAAATGTGCAATTCTGCCGAATTCAACTATTCTAAACATTTTATTCTTTTATTACAAAATATCAGTTTCTCACAATCAATCAGAATAAAACCTAATTGCATCCATTTATGTGCATTTCCCCTTATAATCCCAATCAAAGTTTTGATTTGTAGGCTAGTCAACCCTTTTATGCGCAAAACGGCAATTGTTTATTTTTATTTTATGTATACAAAAAGTTTGGGTTTTATTTTATTGCATACTATTAAAGTAATTTCAATCAATTAAAAAATAAATCTGTTTTGCTGTAATTTTATCTTAGTAATATTTATTGTTTAGATTAGCCGACAACCAGACAATCAAATTCAAAAAACTGAATGGTGATTTGCCTTACAATTCTTGTATTCCTTTTTCTATAACATAATAGTCGATCTTTGAATATGTATTTTACTTTAGGGTACAAAGTAGGTTGTGTGCGAGGGGAAGGGTGGGGGGAAGACAATGGAATCACCAGGGTTTCCAAGTATAAAAGCCACTTTTCCAGATTTCTCAGAATCTGACCAAGAAAACGCATACATGAAAACTTCCCCTCTGGAACGAAAATATCGATAGTCCACTTTGTCTGCCCGGTAACCCTAAAATATAGTTTCGGTTGAAATCGGTACTATCAAGAGACTTCTCTCCAATTTTTTCTTTTACATATTTTACAACGCTTAATCCTCTACTCTACTCTTTTTTACAGAATTTCAGATATAAAAATTATTTAATTTTGGTAACATATTTCAAATTATTGCCGATTATAAGGGTAAAATATAACATTATTGTAACTAATAAAGCTATGAAGAATATTTTTAAAATAATATTCTGGCTGTGACGATTTTAAATGTTAGGTACCATCACTAGCGTTATTTGCTGTTTAAATTTGGCAAAAAAACATTGCCATTCAATTAACCGGAAAATTCGGTTATCCGGAAATCCTAATTTCCCGGCGATTCCGTATAACAGGGCGTTTACTGTACTTAGAGAATGAGAAAAAAAAGGTTTTGTGCATGAGCAAGAAAGATGTACAAATGAAAAGTGAAACTCTGAAAACTATTTAGAACAAAAATTAAATTCCGTCTAACAAAGTCTGCAACAGAAACACCAAATTAAACAAACCCACCTGTATGTGTGATCATCTTTCTGGGCGCTAAAATTACTGGTCGCAACCTCCTTCGCTGCATTGCGATTTCTCTTCGAGCCCCCTGCATGCAGACTCGTCGCAAGATTGTCTTTCACACTCCACTTGCCCCTGCCTTGCGACGATCCAGCCGTAGCATGGCATGCAACCCCATTGCTCTTCGGTTGTTTATCGCGCTCGCGCTCACAGCTCTCGTCGCTTTCCTCAAAGTCATTGACAGTCTGTTTCGCGAGTTGAGTCTCCATGTACTGGTAGTCGTGCTTGTCCACAACAGAGTTGTTGTGTTTACGAGAGTCCAGTTCGGAGTATGGCGCGTTTTTACTGTCTGAACTGTTCGCGGGAGACAGCGCCGTCA
This sequence comes from Linyphia triangularis, assembly GCA_963978545.1. Lineage (NCBI taxonomy): Eukaryota > Metazoa > Arthropoda > Arachnida > Araneae > Linyphiidae > Linyphia > Linyphia triangularis. The sequence continues at coordinate 42,570,190 of OZ021731.1, forward strand.
CACTGTTCTGACTGTTGGAGTTGCTTATGCTGTTGCCACTGCAGATGCTTTTTCTGCCATGACCGTGGTTTGCGGTGACGCAGTGGCCGTTCGAGATTACTTCCTCTGTTGTCTTGGAAGCTGAAAGGGAAAGAGGGGCTTTAAATGCTTGAATAGTACAGAAAGCAAACAATTGTATTGCAAATTTGAAAAGGATCCTGTCGTAAAGTGATATGAAAGAGAAAAAAGAGTACAGGCATGCTGCTTATGCATGCTAGTCACAAAGACAATCATTGGCACAAAAAAAGCTTCCAAACAGAATATCTAAAACTTTATTGATACTACAACCCATTCCCATACTATAAATTCATTTTAATATCAAAAGATAAAACGAGCACAATTCCACCCTAGTAGCTACAACAAATTTGTGATTTAATTTTCACAATTTCACATTACACGATGATTTACAGTGTTTACTTCAAACTTAAGATTACTGAAATTAACCACTTAATACATAGAAAAGCAGAATATTTTTATTTATTTGGGGAAAAAAACAGGACAATAAATGCAACAGTTCTCATTTTTTAACTTGTAATTCATGACAATGTGATCATTAACCTAGCAAATATTCATAATAGTTTCTTTCTAAGCTCAAAATCGAATTTGCACAGCAGCTTGTAATACAAACTGACAGAAGCAACTTTGAAAACAGGTAAAGTTTAGAACTTCATCCTAAATTCAGATTTTTAAGAGGAACGCTTAGTAAGGATCATTCTATACACTCGCTATGTCACAATCTTTTAGCCCAGTGCATTTAGAAACTACTAGCAATAAAATCTTAACATTTGGCGAGTAGATAAAAAAATGATCGCTTAATGAAATGATATAAACTAAAAACTTAAAAATGGTGTCTAATATAGTTAATATTTTTATTTGAAATCCATAAGTCAATGCATATGAAATGACTCAATTTGGTTTTGTCTTTTGTTATTTTAATTTTAATTTATAATAGATTGACATTAAATGAAAACACTTCATGTCACTTCATTAAGTGACTTTTTTCGTACCTACTCGCCAAATTTCAACGTTTTATACAAAGTATTTCTAAATACACTGGACTAGACGATTGTAACATAACAAATATATAGAATGATCCTAACTAAGACTTCATCTTAAAGATCCATACATAGTATTAACGTCTTTGCATGATGCTAAAATATTTACAGCAGGTATAACATGAATTATAATCAAAAAGTAAAAAAAAATAGATACATAAAAATAAAACATGTAACACCTTTTTCTTTGTCTTGTGTACACACGTTAGCTATACTGGGAGCTTCTGCAGGTAAAGCTTGTTGTAATAGGTCATTGTAAAAGTTATTTTCTTTGGCAACTTCTTTTTGTTTCCGCTGAAATACATAAACACTAATAAGCATATAATTTATTGCAAAATTCCCTAGATCAATTACTTATATTATTTAGACAAAAATAAATTATTTTCATGTGAGTATCGAAACTATTAGGAAAAAATATTCTAATTAAAAATTAACTTTTCCAAAAGTCACTACACATAAATGATTTCTAGCGATAAGCCTCTTTTATCCCTAATAAACAACTGCATAACTTTTCTATAGTACACAATTTATTTTCTCATTCCACAAAAATACATAATGAGGGGCATAAATTGGGAAAACCTATTGTCTATAAATCAAATAAAAATACCGCTAGAAATACTGCTATTGCTGAAAATGAAGTTGCAATATAAACTCAAAGCGAGTTTATTTATAATTCATGCCCTGCTAATTCAGATATTAAATATTCCTAAAATTCAGAACATAATATTTTAGTTGAGAATAAAATAATAAAAATTGTTAAGAAATTTTTTTGGCTAAATTATTTAATGAATGAACACACAAAATTTTATGTCATATTTTTCATTTTACGAAAATTTGGTTACATAAATATCAAATCTAAAATTTCATTTCTAAACTTAATTCGAAGCAATACTCACAAGTCTCATTCTGTATCCAACGTAACTTTTGAAACCAAATCCAAGAGTGACAACTGGATAACCTATGCTGAAAATTTTTAAAAGAAAAAAAAAAATTAACCTAAAAACTTAATTACCACTGCAAAATAGGAGAAGGAAAATTTATACAAATGAATAAAAAAAACTGTTTAAGGTGGAGGATTCAAAATATAGTAGTAGAGCATATAAACCATCCTGAATATCCTTTCATATAATTTATTATCCCAAAACATAACATAGAAAAGCTGAAGAAATAAAACCAGCAAATCCATCAAAAATATATACAATTGTATTTTTGGACAAACACTCATGATGCATATGATTCAGGGTAGCCGCAAAATGCAGTTAAAAAGTTCCCCGATATATTTCTAAAAATTTCCCGATTTTGTGGCAAACATTTCTTTAATTTGTTCAACTTTTTCAGGTTTTCCAGATGCGTAGACACCTTGATCAAATAGAACATGTATCCCAAAGAGATAATATGCCAATTTTTTTAAATAGTTTAGGTGGTAATGAAAATTCAAATTATTCTGTATTGTGATATTTCTAACAATTACCGCTACAATTTCTCTTGGTAAATGATGCCAAAATACAGATGAATGAAGAATGATAGCAAATTTTCCTGACTTTCGCGACATTTTAAAACATTTCCCCGATTTTTCAAGAATCAGAAAGCTCCGTGACATTTCCCCAATTTCCAGGTTCTGATGCCACTTCCTGTATGATATAAATTTAAATAAATGAAAAGATGCCACATTACATCACTAGTGCAGAAAATAACTAACCTCCTGAAAGAAGGACCTACAGCACACAAAATAAATTGCATTGAATAAATTTAGATTAATAGTATTTGTAATATACTAATTCATATCTATTAACAGGGTTTCTGCCAAAATAAAATGTCCCAAATCCATGACTTTTCATGCCTTTCCAAGACTGAAGCAAATGATTTTCAATGACTCAAGAAATCGCATTATAATTATTGAAACAATATCGAGAAACAAAATTCCGTGACATTTCTTCGATTTCCAGAATATTCGCTAATGTGCACCTATATCAACGTTATGATTCAAAAAACAAAAAAGATGATAAATTTATCATCAAAATATTGCATATATAAATAATAATAAAACATTTCACCTTCAGTTAATTGTATTTAATAAAATGTCATACAAACAAAATCAAGTACATGATCTAAGCTTTCTTGTTTATGGATGCCTGTAGATTTATTGCACTTAAAAGGTTAATAAACCGAAAAATCTGATGGAATCAATTTGAAATATTAAGCTTTTATTATATTCTGTTGACAAAAAACGCAAAGCAAGAAGAAAAATAATCATGTTTGTAAGGGATGCAGTCAGATTGAAGTTGAAGGATTTCTTTTCAACAATAAAGATACAGGTAGCCACACTTCTAAAATATGGGATAAGTAAAAATCTAACAGAAATAATATGCAAGTAATTAGGGTTCTCATACATTCTGTAGACAAAAAACACAAGACAAGGTTAAAAATAATCATGCTTGTAAAGAATTCAGTCAAATTGAAGTTTCAAGACTTTTTTTTTAACAGTAAAGCTCCAGCAGCTGTGCTTCTAAGTTATAGGATAACTAAAAATCTAACAGAAATAGTATGTAAATAATTAGGGTTCTAATAAATTCTGTTGACAAAAAACAAAATGCAAGAAAAATAATCATGTCTGTAAAGGATACTGTCAGATTGAAGTTTGAAGATTTTTGTTGTCAATGCGCAGGCGGCCAAAATTCTAAGTAATATGATAAGATGTCCACACCCACAAGGGAATGCGAGGAGGGAAACTCAAACATTTCAGAATTCCCTGATTAAAGAGTAATTTTAGGAAATTCTCTGACATTTCACCGATTTTTCTAGAATAGTAAAATTCCCTTACATTTCCCTGAATTCCCAGTTCTTATGTCACCCCGAGACAAATCAAATGTAAAGATTATCAAATCAGGTTTTTTTTTCAGTTCTTACATTATGAATTTTTTTTCAGCAAGACCTACTTGTGTCATGTCACAAGTTTGGAATTTAGAAATTCTTTTCATTGGCCACAGTTTTTAACTGTGAATGTTGTTTCTATCCATAAAGGAAATAAAAACGCAGATGAATCATCAAAGCAAAGATGAATAGCGATCGGCGTTTATGACGTCATAGTCACGTGATTTTACTGAAGAGGTTTAGAAATCCATGAAATTCACTGCTTTTCTTATGGTCTTTTCTTTATCAAAATCCATGACTTTCCATGACAAAATTTAACCAATGTCTAAATTCATGACTTTTTATGATATTCCCCGACTTTCCATAAGAGCGGAAACCCAGTATTTAAAATTGGTAATACAACATTGTATTTCATATTCTTTCAGAGAATTCTACAATCTTTACTAGATTTCCCAGTACTAGAAAAAAAGAAATGGAGGCTAAAAGCTTTTTGCAGCAAAATTCTTCGACATGACTAGTTAAATGCATGGAAATAAATCACCTGGTTTAACTCAACTTTGAAATATGCATTATTTGCTAGTATATCAGATTTTTAAGACGCTTTTCTAAACTTAGTCACCCGACTGAATTTTAACTTAACATTTAAAATTTAAGAACACAAAATGAAATGAAAACAGAAGTTTAGAAAATAACAAAATAAAATATCCAAAATGCTATGTGATTATTATAATCAAATGAATAGAGATTAGTTTCATATTTGTCAAAAATACAATAACATTACACAAAATTATAATTCATAAAACACCTGGCAGCAGCCATCTTTTATATTAAAATACTGTTTGTTAAACAACTTCATAAAAACCTTACATATAACAATTTACAAAACATTTATAAAAGCTTTTAAAATCTTGAAAAAATAAACTTACCAGTGAGCTGCAAACGGCCTACAAAGATCTAAATGAAATGGCAAATTTTTAAGTTCTTTGAGCCGTACTGAAGCTTCAATATATACAAAAAGTAACCATAGAGAGATGGTAGGAAGACAAATACCCCTCTCTGTAAAAGAAAAGAAAATTAAATTTAAACTATAAGAGAAAACACAAATAGGCATAGCCAAAAAATGGAAACTATTTAAAAAAAAAAAAAAAAAGCCCAAATCCAAACACACAATCACTAAAACATTAATATGTGATCGTTTTTTTTTACAATTCAATATATTATAGGTAAATCAGGTGTTCATTTTGATACTTTTTTCATTAAACCAAAACTGCTTGGAGCTAAGGCAATCTTGCCAAACCGACACTGCTTACCAATACAGATGTCAATACCTTTTCACTTCTTTTTGAGGAGACATTACATTAGTTTCAACTTTTGAATGAAGAAGATTCACAATTTTTTTTTTAATTCATTCAGACGTAAAAATTAATTAGAATGGTAAATTAATTAGTAAAACCAATCACAAATAAGCATTTCTTTTTCCCAGTGAAAAGCAATTGCTAGTGATATTCCCATCCATTTTAGTGTGAAAAGTGTTTACAGTCTAGCATCTATGGTTCCCTTTCATCATGACATATTTGTCTTAAATAAAGATAAACAATGCATTGTTGCCAAATGGTTTGGCTTTAAAGAGAATTTTTTTTTTTATTTTTACTATTCTAGTTATAATATTTAAAAAAATTAAAATTAGTTAATAATTAAAAAAATAAAAATAATAATCTAGATAGATTTTTGTGTACTTAAATCCTGACACCCAAGTATGGTACTCTGATTCGGTAAATATGAAAGTACACATTATATTTAAAAAAGAATTAAATCAGTATCACTTGATAAATGTTACATTTTTCAAAAGAGAATTTATTTAAATACCTGTGTGCCACACATACTGTACCCAAACGTATGTGCTCGCTGCAAAAAACAGCCAATGAACTGGGATAAAAAGGAAACAAATCATGTCTGAAGTGAATGCAATGAAAACAAAGAAAACTGAGAAAGCCTGCAAAAGGGGAAAAAAAAATCATTAGTGAAAATTAAAACTAGAGATATTTAATATTAGAATAGCAACCATTACACACAGGTACTAGATAAAAATACCCAAATTGCAGCGATAACTCATCATAACTACAGGGAATGCAGAGTTTTCTAAAAAAAAATTAGGTAAGAATTTTAGGGATAATTCTAAAATTTTTAAGAGTTATGCCAAAATTTTTTTAAGAGTAATTCAAAAAAATTAAAGGGATATTTCTTTAAAAGCTGATATAGTCTCCTAACACTAGGCCTTTTCAAGATGTGTTACAATACTGGCAAAAAACTGCCAATTTTCGTAACCCTGCAAAAACCTTCAAATTAGTGTTTATAATTTCTATAATAAATCAGTATAGGGTAACCCTATAACAAACCGTAAATATTTAGGGTAAGCGATACATTTATGTGTCATTCAAACGTGTAAACTTTTAGGCTTGGTGGCAACTGCTAGTGTCAGTCTAACAGAAGAGTGCTGCATCATAAAAAAAAAAAAATCACAAAGCCACTTTCAATAATATTTCCTACAATGCTAATAATATTAGCCCTCATGTATTCCTTATGCCATTGAATGTCCTCAGACAGTAAGTAATGTGACAGAGATACATGATGATTTAATTAAATCTTATATGTAAATTTCATAAAGATGAGCATTAGGTCACATCAAATTTTGCTAAATTTCATTGCACAGGAGCTCAGATTTTTAAAGTCAAAGTATATCAAATGGATTTTAAAATGGCAAATCTGGAAATATATTTGTTGAAAAGTTGCATCCGAGAATTTTAGCTTTAATTGTCAATCTATTCCAGCATAATTGATGTCTTTCAGGATGGTAACAAAATTCAACAAATATCCTGAAATGTTTCCTAACAAATTTTTCTGAATTAAGCAATATTACAAAAAGTAAAATATGATCTTGTGCCAAAAAGCTTCAACAATGCTGATTGCATCATTAGTGATAGAAAATCAATATTTGCCTGCTTTTTGTAAAACTCTAATCAACAAATTTTCAATAACATTAAAAAAAAAAAAAAAAAATCGCAGATGAGCATTGACTTTCAGATTGAGCTACACCTGTTATTCAATTTATTTTTTTTTACAAAATTTAAAAATTCCACAAAAAAGTTCTTAAAATTTTACTACGATAAAACCGTAGTAACTAACAATACGTACAGCGAAACTGAAATTAACTTTCAATAACACAGCATTTTCATTCAGTACGGATGAAAACAACACAACAATAAGTACTTGACTAAGAAAAGTGGTAGACTGAAACTTACCAGCCCTTGGTATTTAAAAGAGTCGTACACGCTGCGAAGCAAAAGCCAAAAGGGCCACAGGTACTCAAAGCGGAACTCCAGGATGAAGTCGGCCAACAGCACCAAGGCCCAAACAACTAAGAACTTCACATACAGAAATGTACTGCAAGAAAAAATACACCGTTAGACACATCAAAACTGTATTAAATACATTTAAGTTTGTATGTTTGGTAGGTTGTATTGAATTTTTTATCTGCAGTGAATATATTACCTAGACTACTTAGGATAATTCAATATTTAAAAAAGGCAAATGCCTTCTGGATCTAAAAAGAGTTAAAATTATAAGCATGCACACAGGGTTTAGAAATTGGTTGGCTTAATTCTCACAATGTTAACCTTCTCCGAAGTCTTCTCTTCTCCCAAAATAAGAATGTGTACTTTCTGAGCCATGAAATTAGTCCTTCTAATTCTTTGAAATGAAGTTGTGAAAGTTTAAGCAATTTATTTCTACACATTATAATTGTTAGAACATGCATAAAAAATTTTAAATGCTAAGAACTAAATAAGTTTAGCCACCCAAAAATAAAAGATGAAGGTAGCATCAAAGGTTTATATACATTATTGAAAATATATTTTGTTGCAATAAAGCATATGAAAAAAGTCAACTTTTACAATCTACAGTTCTCAACTAACACCATAACTCAATCTATAACCATTTCTTTTTCTTCAAAGACCGTCAATATAGATGGTTGTTGGTTGTATTCAGATTATCTGGCGCCGTCAGCAACACGAGGGCTATAATGCGCCGAAACATTTCGTCATTTAACAAACCAACATACATTTACAAACACCCATGCCTAACACGGGACTCGAACCCGCAACCTCCCGGTCTAGAAGCCAGCACGCTAACCACTATACCGTTTGGTCGGCGTCATCGTCAATATAGATGAAAATTAACTACGTAAAATGCAACACAATAAAATTAAGTCGTACCCTTCCATGTTAAAATTCAATGTGCAACTTGGTACATGAAAGATAGAATAAGTTCTTTCATTTTTCTTGTCAATTTTCACTAGATCACCTATAGAAGACTTAAAATTCATTTTCTAAAAGCACGAAATCTCTGACTAATACTTAAAGGAATTAAGAATCCAAGAGAAGAAAATTGAAACACGTTACAAATGACTAATCTTATTTCACACGAAACACTAAGGATATAAAACTCATAGATTTAGGTCATATATCAGGTACACGGAAATAAACTTTAATTGATCAGTTCAGTTGAAAATTTTATAATAAAGCATCTTTGTACTCTAGAACAAACACAGCAAAACTTTCACTATTTCTCATAAATTCCCTCTAAATTTCTACAATAACATTAAAGGTCTGGTCAGACTTAAAAATGTTATTATCCTACTTCATGAGAGGAAGTGTCGAACCTCACTTGGAAAATTAGCTTGGGTAGCAGATGTTGCCACGTCAACTGCCAGTCCGATCAGGCCTTAGTAATTCCTACCTGGAATCACAGCTTACACTTTTGATTGGTTGCATTGGAAATTTTCTGGTTCAAGAACTACACGTCGGCTATACTGTAGCCCATGGTCTTTTTTTCATAAATCGAAGAATGTTAACGTGCAAGTCATCCATATTTATATAAATATATAAAGACTTCTATGTTGCATGCAAAACCTAGACAAGCAGTAATAATTTGAAAATTAAGTTTTATTTTGAGAAAGTTGCCGTGTTAAAATGTGCTGCGCTCTTATCAAATTAAACGAAGTAACACTAAACAAATAAGCGATGGTAATTTTTTATCAATTAATGCGTTCACTTCCAAATAAATGCCAAGGCGTGGAATGCCGTTTTTATGAAAGGGCCAATAATCCACAAACGTGTGATGAAGTGTGACTTCACAGTACCTTGTCCTGATCAGCCTGCCTCAGTCAGAAATGGCGTTCATGTTGGAATTATTTAAACTAACAAAACTATCGCTTTTATTATATGATATAAATATAGGAATATCTTGCAGTCGGATTTTTTAACAAACAACAAAATGTCAAAATCCATTTTAAAAAAATGAATAGCAATAACATGGGATTAATATTATTGCTTTTTTTACTGCATATATTATTTTCTCATACAGCAAATCAGGAAGTAAAAAATTTTAGAATAAAAATAATTTAAATATTAGCATTTCATAAAAAAGAATAACATTTCTCAATATGCTAAACATTCAAATTAAAGAATTACAAAAAATTAAAGAAACAAGGGTGGATGCAGAGTTTTATTAAAGAGGGGAAGGAATTATTATAATTATTATTTTTTTTTTTTTTTAAAGTTTTGGGCTGTGGAATAGTTTAGATAAAATTTGTTCCTAAGTAATTAATTTAATAGAACAAGTTTATATCTAAACTACAGAAACGTTATAGGTATTTTACTTTTTTTTTTATAACAAGCAACTTTAAAAAAAAAAAAAGTTTTCAGTGAAGAAGAGTACGCTATAAAATGTGAAAATCAAGCCGTCTTGGTTTCTTTGTAAATAATGTGATCGACGAATTTTCAATCTCTCTTCAGCCGTCAGTGTTTGAAGCCCAAGTTATAAAGTGCATCATCGACGAAACACTATGTTCTGCAACACTTACTGAAAACGTAGCTTGAAGGACGAAAAGCTTATAGATTCGTGAGTAAACGTCTAAATCGCATTTCCTCAAAAAATTCAAAGACTTCTGAGTGTTTTTTACCGAATCATTCTTCTAACACTCCTACCAAACTTCATATTTTCCTTGAAGTTCACTTTTGAAAAAAACTTCTACTTCCATCTCCATGATCGTCATGAATTAAACCAAATTTGACAGATCTTTTTTGCAGAGCACTTGGCTATCTTGCTTTGTCCTCAGCATTTTCATCTCCAATTTTTGAGACGCGAAAATTTGTATCAAAGATGTTCAGTACGGATTCGTCAAATCTTGATTGACTACATCAATAGCGTGAGAAAATAGCGCGTTAAAACGTGAAAAACAATAAATGTAGTATACATTTTTTTTTCTTTAAATTCAAATCTTTCACATATTCATTCACTTATCTTCTATCTATATAAAAACGAATGTATGTCTGTGTGTCTATCTGTTTGCCCTTTATGCATTACTACACCATTCATCCGATCGCCATGAAACTTTGGGAAGTTGTTGAGTACACTCCCGCGAAGGTTTCTGGGATAAAAAAAATGCAATTAATTTTTTTTTATTAACAAATATTTTACAAAACGATTTTTAATAAGCCTACAGCTCTGAAATTTTCAACATAAGTGGTTTCGGCCTTCTAATTGGACAAACAAAATTTTAAAATTTTGATTACTTTTTAAAATTATTTTTTTTCTTTATACATATCTTACAAAACGATTTCTAACAGGGCTACAACTCTGAAATTTTCAACATAAGTAGTTTTGGCCTTCTAACTAGTCTTTTGAAAAACCTAATTTCTTCTAATAGGCCTAGAGCTCTGAAAATTTCAACATAAGTAGTTATGGCCTTCTAATTTTGCTTTGCACAAACACGTGTTTAAATATTCTCAAAGGCATGTCTCAGTTCCAACTTATGGCAACAGAAGTGAGCAACATTTCGCCATTTTACATGTAATACCCATCATTTCTCATCTATGACCGTAGACGCTGAGTTTTAAATTCCCTTTAAACTGAAAGTTCCAATCCTAAATTTAGCGGTTATCAAGCACAATAAGATTTTGTTACAACATTTTTAAAGCGAATCCATCCAAAAGACGACAAATGGATTATCATTGCATTGTAATTTTGAAGGCTACTGGTTAGTTTATTGCGTGTAATTACTAAAAAAAGTAATTGGATATAAAAATATTTGGATTTATATTTTTACAAATATTTAATACTCTAGGCATTCTGACGAAATAGGAGATGAAATTAAAGTTAAATTGTTTCATAACCTATATTTTTGCAAGGATTGAACCTCTTCCACAGAAATCTACAAAAATATCCGACAAGATCAAAAAACGAACTCATCGAAATAAATTCGTAAATTTTCGAATATCATAGCCACAAAGTATCGGTTTATAGGTAAGTTAAACACTACCACAACTCCCTATCCCTCATTGGTTATTAAAAATATCAACTTTGGAAAATAAAAACATACTCACCATGAAACAACAGCACGCAAAAAGGGATTAGATCGAAATATTTTAGAAAGGTAAACTAAACTCCAACCTCTTGATCTACCGTTGTTATTTCCCCAGGACCTACGACAAGATGACATCGCTAATCCATTACATGAAGTTAACGAGAATCACGTAATAAACGCGTTATTTACATTCACGCGCGATTCCTAAGAGGTGGTGAATTTTAAATATTTAAATCCTAGACGGTAGGGAAAGATCGGAAGATCTCGTAAGTCAAAAGTTCGCCTCCTACCCCAACCGAGTTAGAAAAACTTGGCAAGAACACTGGAAAAGCCAAGCTTCTATATTTATACAAGAACGCCTTTTCTTGCGCTATAGGGTGCATCCATAGAAAAGTTTCGAAACAATTTTGCTTATTTTGTTTCTCTCCCCCTTCACACACCAAAACTTATTGTTGGGAGTGTTGGTACTTAATTAGGAAACACAATTTTTCTTTTACGAAAAGACACCAAATTTTATTAATGGAATTTGATAAAATAAGTTTATTAAACGTAACAATTTGCTTATTTTAATTATCACGCGCAAATATTACACTAATATTGTTCTTGCTAATTTTATTCAGTAAAACACAGTGTAAATAACAAATATTTTTCAAAGATATTACAGAACAAATAATGCGTTATTTACATTCATGCGTTATTTACATTCATGCGTAATTCCTTTGAGGTGAATTTTGAATATTTAAATCCCAGACGTAGGGACAGATCGGAAGATCTCTTAAGTAAAAAGTTTGCCTCCTACCCTTATAGTTTTCAAAGAGACTACTTATCAGACTACTAATATAAATGATTGAACTCAAGAATTTTTTTTTTTTTTTTTTTTTTTTTTTTGTGAACTCGTGCAAATTGTTAGTAAGCCTTCAAGCTATTAAAAAAAAAAAAAAAAAAAAAAAAAAAAACACTAGAAATGTGTCACATCGCACAACTTTCAATTACACTATATATCCAGCTTGATGCTCACGACAATGAAAGTTGTACCGTTTGGTGTAATAAACCATTATTTGTTTCTTTTCATATCCCCAGACAAGTCATATATTTGATGAAAAGAATACAATTACAAACTCAAAAACTTCTTGATACAAATTCGTATCTTGGTCTTCTCTTGGTTTCAAACTTGTACAGAAAAACAACAGGAAAAAATTATAAAAAGTCCAATACTTTTTAAAACGCTTACAATTGGCTTTTTCAAAGCTTACATATTGAAAATCTTATCCTTTCAATGGAAACTGAAAATACATCTGGAAAACTGTGAATTCGTTTTCACTTTGTAATCGCCTTGGGCGAAATGCATGAATAACATTTTAATTTCAAGTCAAAACTAGTCACATTATAAGAAAAGCGATGAAAATTCAACAAATATATTTTTTCAATTTCGTAACTATCGCAAATTCAAAGCCATAAAGAATATTCAATCTACGAGTGTTTATAGAACAGGTTTATGGTATAGAAAGATTGCTACCATAAGAACAGTTACACCCCCTTTGTTCTCGTGAGAAATCCATACCATGTAATTTGTGAAGAAGATCCACGGTGAGAAAAACACTAAATTTTTTTTTTTTTTTTACAGCTGTGGTATAACACATGGAGGTTAATATTATTTCTCTGGCTCCATAAAAGGGAAGTTAACTTCACGGCTGGATAAGTTTTATTTCTCGAAATTCAACTATAGTTTTATAACAAAACTCATCCTCAAAAATTAGCAGAAGACTTGCAAAACTTTTTTTTAGAATGATCAAAAATGGAATAATGCTGAAAATCGTAAAAATTAGGCCCTGCGTTGTAGGTTCGGACATTATCATTTTACAATTCAACGGACTAGGTTTTGAATGATAGAACTTAAAATTTTAAATTTGATTTATAAAAAATAAAAAAAAATAAAAACTTATTTCCTATTCACCTACCAGGAAGAATAAAAAAAATAAAATAAATTTCATGATTTCCTACCAAATTATTTTTGAACCGAAACCAGTGCTGGAAGTGTGGGTAGACGCGGGATGACGCGTCCCACCACTTTTTAAGAAAATACCCTTGCGTCTCCCCACCTCTAAAACCACAGAAATCCATCCCCCCACTTTTAAAAACCATTAAAAAACACTAAATCCGTCTGAAAACTACTAAAGAAAAATAACATTAACTTTTAACTGAGATGAATCTTGGAAATGTGATTTGAAGTTTTCAAATGTTAAAAAAAACTATTTATGGTATATAACAAATCATCCTATTATAAAAATGTCTTACAGTACTTGGTATAAAGATATAAATATTTTTATTAACAAATACTGTTACGTTTGGTCAATTTTTAACCTTGGAGGAACTTTCTATTAAGTTAAGATTCTATTTGTGTTTCATATAAAGACAAGCTCTTTAAAAAAAAAAAAAATTAAAAAAAAAAAAAAAAAAAAAAAAGCATTTTAGAGATCCCTATTGATTTAATTTAATGAAAGTATGCATTTAGAAGCCCTATATAAATCTAAATAAACAGTTATGTTTATAATATTGAATTATCACTTCACTCTTCCTTCCAAGTAAAAAAACTAAGTCGCAGAATATTCATTAAAATAACAAACATTTTAGACCCTTGTTCAATGTTAGTGTTAGAAAGTATAAATTATTTCCGCACTCATTAATAATTTTATTAGGTACAAAATCATAAAATTTATCTTTGGTGGGTGAGGGATTGAATTTGCCACCAACTTTTGGGCCTCCCCCACCTTTTTTTACCCACTTCTACCACTGACCGAAACAAAATATTTAGAAACATTTCAACAATCCAAACCGATTTTGGCACAACAAGGCGAGCTTCTATTTTGTAATACAAAAACAGCTACCTTACCACAATTTTAAATTAGCATACTCGGATCGACCAATAAATGAGTAAAGCCTGAAATTAATTTTTTCAAGCTATGCGAAGTAAAGCTATACGAATTACAAAGAACCGAGTTAAAAAAGTTATAGTTAAAGTATAAGAAAAAACAAAACACTCGTTCATTTTCCCTTCAAAATTAGTTAATGAATTTTTATTACTGTTGTTTATAAATGGTAAAAAAAAAAAAAAAAAAAAAACATTAGGTTTATGGATCAGGGACCTACCGCCAATTTTTCTTAACAGGCACGGGCAATATTGTCACCTCACCCAGTGACCCCGTCAACAAGTTGTATGTTAAATACAAGGGATTTTATGCAGAAACTTTTTCTTATTTTGACACACTTTACAAGGTTCGTAACATGGATAAATGAACTTAATTATATGTTTATATTTTTTAATGTCGCTCATTAAGCATACTGCGCCCGGATACAACGATTAGCATTTAGCATATTGCGCTAGACCAGTGGTCGGCAAACTCATTAGTCTAAGCTACGGATCAACAGTAAAATGACTAAGATTTCTTTTGAAAGCCTAATTTTTTTCCAAGACCATGTTTTTGATAGGAGTCAGTGGTCAACAGAACAAGACACTCTGCACGTAGTCGAAACTGATTCTTGACAGAGCCTCATACAGCTGGTGAGCCACATACTAGACGTCGACCACTATACTAGAAGGAAGGTTAAGGTTATCTTTTTGTCACAATTCACACTTAATCTTTAAGCTATGTATTGGGACTAACCTGAACAGAATGTTAATGTTTATTATTGTTTGGAAATATAAATGTAATAAATAACTAATCTTAATAGAAATTGAGATGAAACAGACTATTCCAATAAAATATTGAACAACTCTGAATTCCAAAGTAAACAAACAAGGCAATAAATCCGCAATAGAAAAAATACCTGTCATTTTATTTACTAAGCTGTCGCGACGTCTTATGCGACAAAAGAGATTTGTAAATTTTCCCTCTTAAACTAAATAATCCTTAACGGGAAAAGAATATAGGGGGATAGAACATAGCACAACTTTCAATTACACTGTAATACTGTTCACTGCATTTAAATTTGGTGTGGGTTGGTGTTATTTGCCGTTTTTATATTTTTCATTAAAAAAAATATGACAATTGACGTTATTTTTTTTTTTTTTTTTGGCGTTAGTTCCTACATTGGCAAAAAAAAAATCCCGCCAAAATGGCGATGTACTTTACGATAAATTCTTACTTATCATTTATTGTCGTGTCTTTTTAATGAACACATTTCTACTGCAATTGTGGAGGTGGAAATGTTTAAAACTCCTTAAGAAGCATCACAAAAACGATTTCGATTAAAATTGTTAGAGCCATTTTTTAACAACTGCTTAAAAACATAGTTCCCCCCCCCCCCTCTTTTTTTTTAATGGCTTTTACCTTATGCGCATGCGATAGCAGCTGCCTTATGAGTATTGTTGCGTGGATGGGTTCGAAAGATTTAAAGCCAAAGCAGATCACCAACTTGCAGAAATTTATTCCACTATAATTCTTCACAGATTCCTTTACAACTCCAGAACTTCTCGTTCTAGTAGACTCAATACAGCTCTATACACAACAATAGAATACAAACAGCAGTTAAACTTGACACAACTGCTAAATCGCCGCCAAAGACAATGCAATACAGTTCGATTTAGAACTACTCTGAATGCTCACTGAGACTCAGTATCTCAACTCAGTAATTCCAGTCAACTCACGGACTCAACTCAGTCAACTAACTGACTAACCAACTCCACTCACGGCCGGTCTTATATAGGGAAGGGGAACTTTCGTGAATCTTCCAGAGATAGACATTTGGAGAACTTTCCAGATCGTAGTCGAAAAGTCCTCTACATGTATATGGGGACCGAAAATGTCGCCAAATGGTAGCCAAGTTTGGCACCAACTTGGCTCTATCTCGCCAATTTGGCGAGATTGCCATTACCATAACGTTAAATGCCTTGCTCCTTGTAAAACTCGCTTCCCAGCGTTACCTCTGTAAAACTCGTTATCAAGCATTAAGACATACATTACGGGGAAGCAAACTAAAGACGAACTATTGCACTGCCTTATGCGAAATGTACATAAATTTTCCTATTTACAAAATTACACTACGAAATATTTACAAATGTACAAAAATTCGTAACAGTATAGGTCCCACGGCCACCACTAACCCGTACACAAAATTTGAACGTCATAGGTCAATCTGTTCGGGAGTTATGCTGACCACAGGCAGACACACAGACGTCTTTTCTACGCCACTTTTTTTTTTAACTCAGTACGTTTCAAAACGTGGAGAAATGCAATGAAGAAAGATTTTTTTTGGAACGAAGTAACACTTTCATTGCTTTATATTAATATATGTATGGGTAATTGAAAGTAAAAATGGAAGGGCGTGTAATACGAGATATTTTAATAATCATTATTTACTTATAGTAATAAATAATAACTTTAAAAGAAAAGGTTATAAATTGTAAAGAATGGCAAATTAAAGGAACTAACCAAGAATTGAAAAATAATTAAGTCAGCAGATAGTAAAAGTCTTCTTTTGAACATGGACAGAATGCAGTCAGCATAAAAGAGATTTAATCATTGCCATCAAAGCGGTTACTCCTATTTCCTACAATTTCATTTAGAAAAGGCATCAAAATTCAGATGGTTTCTGCTCATGCAAACACACATTTGAAATAGAAACAAAAATTTCTAAGCATTTTCAATTTCTCGCTTAGCTACGGGATCGGTCTAATGACCTGAGGACAGCGATGAGATCGAGCCAGTGCGCTCCCATAACGATAACACTAGTGTAACCAGGTTCAAAATTACGAGACGCAATAGATGTTGTCGTTAAATAGACAGCCATAACTTAGTATTCGAAATTAGTGGTTAGAATGTGCTGTGCCCTAAGCTTTTATTTGGGAACACACAGTGTATCTAGCTTACAGCTGGCCTGCAATCTTAAGTTTGAATATTGTTACGTAATTTTTCGGTATGTAATTGAAAATAGGGTACATATTTCTTTTTGCAGTTCTATTTTCTTAAAGTTACTTGTTAACAGCGATAATATACTTGAAAAAGTTGTCAACACCCAAGTGAATCGAGAAATTTTGAGATGTTTTCCAACACATGCTGATCGCCAGATCGATTGCTCTGAATTTTTCGGGAAAGTTCGCACGCAAGGATATAAAAACCGCCGAGGCGTGGAATTTTAGTTAATTGGAGGTTTAGAGCTGCTTTGAAAGAAAATTTGCGCTTATTCTTCTGAGTCTGAATTATGGCTATATCTTAAGTTGTAAGTACTGAAGCTTTTGTTAAAGCTTGATAGCGAGTTTATTGCATCGATATAGATAAACAACTGGATAGACTTCTTAAAGCTGGGAAAATGAAGCCATTGCCAGATACCGTTGGTGGGATAAAAAAATACTGATTGCCGAGGATTGAAAATAAAATTTTGGATTGTACACAGCAGAAATGTCAATAGTACACCTTAATTAGTAATAATGTGCAAAAAAAATATCTACTCTAGCGTTCTCTTTGCATTGACAATGGAAGAAGTCTATCCAGTTGTTTATCTATATCGATGGTTTATTGTTAATTAAGGAATTTTTGTGAGCTTCTGAAACAAAGAACAAATTATCGTTTTTATTTTGTAAAAAAAAAAAGGGGGGGGGGTCATTTTCTTTGTAAAAATACATGAAAATATTTTTCAGAGCAGTTAATAACGGAAAATTTTATTATCCTTTTCAATCAATCTACTTTTTAAATTTTACTTTTATATTAACTTCGATTTTGTGTGTGTGTGTGTGGGAGTGGGGAGGGGGGTAGGCTGTGTATGTCGATAGCGGGCAAATCTGCGGATCCCCAATTAACCTCCTTGCCGTCATTCAATCGGGATGAAATTTGGAAGATAGATTCGATGACAATTCATTCAATCAAATTTTGGCGGCTCTCACTGTCACTAAAAGGTCGCTTTTACGGAATACTAATAAACTAATTTGCAGTCATCTAATCGCGCTGAAATAACATTTAACCGTTCATCGAAGGAACTTTTTTCTGTCGCCAAAATTGTTTTAATAAATAAAAAATTTGAATATCAGGATATGTAAAAACTATTTGGAAATGAGTGCATAAGTTCCCATTCATTTTTAATGAATAAATTTTGAAAAGTAGTTTACCGCATATTTTGCTGATAGTTGGTTGTTTTCAGATTATCTGGCGCCGTCAGCAACACGAGGGCTATAATGCGCCGAAACATTCGTGATTTGATGACAAGCCAACATACATTTACAAACACCCATGCCTTGCACGGGACTCGAACCCTCAACCTCGCGGACTAGAAGCTAGCACGCTAACCACTATACCGTTTGGTCGGCTATTTTGCTGATAGAGGTGATTTCTTTTTAATTAGATGGCAACACCAACCACACGCTGGCAACAGAAAAAGCGCTTTGTTAATGAATACAAAATTTGGCAATGCATATAGAGGATTTGTATTAAAAACTTTTTGTGGGTTATATTTATTACCCAAATACGCCAGTCGCAAAAAGTTAACTCCAGCCTACGTGCTACAATTGTAAGTTAATAATTGTAAGCTACAATCGTTTCAAAGAGAATATTTGCGTAATCGACCAATAATAAACCAAAAAGAAAAACGAAACTCGCAGCATTGAGACTCTCAACAAGTCTGAAATGTGTTAACTCCCAACTACACAATACGTTATGCTAATATAATGCCCACACATTTCAAGTGCGCAACTTACAACCATTTTGCACTCTTGGATAGTTACAAGATGCACTTCAACACTAAAACGATCATCAACGATGATGCGCGGAACAAAGTATTTTAAATAAAAAGGAGAATATCCTTTTTCGCCTTACTGCGAAGTTACTAGGATTTTCAAGAATTGATTCCTGGATTAGTCGCGCAGTTGACAAATGTCCATCACAAAATCAACTTCTCAATAAATGGCAGCCCATGATCAAACATCTTACAGTTTTTTTTTTTTTTTCGAAAAAGTTATTTTAAAAATATTTTCTAATTTTTACTGTATTCTGTTCAATAACGTTGTATTTTTAAATAATTTGATATTTGGGCACAATTTTAATGGTATGCACGTAAATTTTCATTTGGGGGACATTTGTCCCCCACGCGACTAACCGCGTTAAAGGTCGCGAGCCTAACCAAGAATTAAACTAGTTTAGGTTCGAAATTCTTCGAAATGGAAAATAATATAATACATATTTAAAAAAGATAAATATATTGGACATTTTCACTTTCCACATGAATATAAATATATGAAATATGAAGGTATAAAGAGTTTATATTGTTTATATCTTGGGTTCGATGCCCCAAGAACGGGAAACAGAGTATGAGGCAAGCGAAAAGGTCTACGGTCCCTCTTCAAAATAGACACGGCAGCGATTGTGACAAATAGTCTTGTCTCGTAAGTCGGGATACCTGGTGGAAATTTTCGCCCAATCGATAAGTAAATATGAATCAATAGTTTCCCTATAAACTCTTGGAGTAAGGTATTCCTTACGCAAAGACAATAACCTAACCATGTTCAAGCGTAGTAAAGCTCTAGTACAAGTTGATCTCCAATTCAACCAATCTTTACACAATACGAAACTAACAAAAACACAATCTACAATTTTGCGTGAACCTTCTCGTGGATCTACCAAATATCTTTTGGGACGAGAGTAGCCAAAGAAATATTATCCAAATATTCTAACTATTATTATCCTTTTCTAGCTAAGATTTTTTAACCATCCAAATGCGATTAGAAAGCTTTTAACTTTAATGAGAAACGAAACAAATTTCCGTTCTTATTACTACAGACGCCTTTTGGCGGTTTATTTGTAAACTAATCACTGTTAAACTATCCTACATCCAATTAGCCACGTCCTTGAAAGAGATAACTATCAACGTAATCTAATCGGAATTCAAATGCATTAGCTTTTACGGAAATTGACCAGAGCACTACCCAAACCAATTAAAATTAAAAGAGCCTATATTATACTTAAGACGGTAGTAAGCCGCTCCAGGGGATTGTTTAGTTGCTTTTAATTAGCAAAATAATTCACCCGCCCGTGTTTTCACTAATTTCAAATTAACATATTAAATTTGAAACGGTTGAGTTGAACGAACAATAATTTAATCGTTAAATAGCCCTCTTTAACACTAGATTGTCCATGGAAGTCATTTTGACTACATTTTAATTTCAATTAGAAAAACAATTATGTAATAATGACACAATTTCTTAGACTTTTGCGACTTTTTGTACAACATATAAATGCGTTTATTAATAATTGTAGTTACCTCCCCCTCCTTCATTTCCGATATATACATGTGTTATACAAATTTCTTTACATATTAGTTATTCTTTCACAATGCAGTCATTTTGACTGCTTTTGGGCAATATAGGTATATACTAAGTTTCAGTCTTTCTAGAGTTAAATAGTCTGAAAAGGCCAAATTCTAACTATTTGTTCACGAAATTGAAAGATAATAGCTGTGTTAATGGAATGCAAGTTTCAATTTTCAATCAATCTTCCATATTGCATACTGGGAAATTAATAGATGTGTAACTACACCAATATCTTTCTCTAGAAACCTCTTTTTCCCATCCCTCAAAGTAGATTTTGTCAGAAAAATGCCCAAATATCATAAGCAGTGCAAATCGCATCAGAGCATCGCGCGGCTAAGCGGATCAGATTCGTTGGCTGAGAGAAACTTAACAACCTCCCCCACTTCATTTATTGCTCTTTAACCCTTTGCACTCCAGGCCTTTTTCGAGCGGAGGAATCAGCAACTCGAGATATTTTAGGTTCGGCTGGTGTTTATGGATTTGCTTCATAGAAACTAAACACAGTCATTGGCCTTGCAACGAATTTCCGCACCACACCTAATGGTCCTCTCGTGGTTCGGCATCCAATCGTGTGGCGCCTGAGAGGCGCCACTGGAGTGCAAAGGGTTAAAAATTATTGAAGAGGAACACTGATAACAAAAAAGCATCTGTACGAAATATGCATGACACGTACCAGCACCGGTTCACCCACCTGCACCATGCATATTTCGTGCGCGATATTCGTGCATTGTGCACGACACTTACATGCATCATGCACATAGTGCCGACAATGAAAGAAAGAGTCGCAAGCAAACCAAAGTGCAACAGAAAAGTATTTCAAGCAGCTCCGGACGAAACATCGAACCAAGAAAAATCCGAAAAGAAAAAACTAAACCATCTTGCAAAAAAAAAAAAAAAAAAAGGAATGTCACCTGGAGAGCTCACAACATTTTGTATCAAATCCGACACTATAAATTCCCTTTAATAAAAAAGCTGACTATACCCCCAACATAGAGCGCAATGACCTCGCCAAAGGAGCCAGGAGCGTATCCCCTAGCAACCAAATTGAGCTTTAAAAATCGATATTCCGGAGTAAGCTAGCACCCCAATGCACAGACAGCACTGTCCCCCCGTCTCCGTATCACTAGGAAAACGTTACCTTGCTTCTTGACGCCTTCTGAACATCGGAGGATTTTTTTTTTATTATTATTTCCCCCCCCCCCCCCATCCTCCCCTTTTTTTGATTTTGTCTCTTTTTTTTTTACAAGTGGACATGTTTTAGATTTGCGTGTTCGCTTGAAAGGAGAGGTAAATCTGAACAGAGCTGGTTTGAATGGGATAAATGAATGAGGTGGGTTTTTTTTTTGGTTTTTTTGACAAGAAGGTTGTTGCAGATGTTTTTTGGATAGAAGTTGAATTCACCGGTTGCAAGAATAAGCATCTCAAGACTAAATCGATTCTTTCATAAGAATCATTCACAATCGACGTCTTCGTTGAGAATCATTCATCGTATCTTTATTGAATGGTAAAAAGTGAATATGAGATTTGCAAGAAGTCAAGTTCTTAATTTTAATCTTTTACACACCTAAATGGAATACGCAGTAAGGAATTCATACATTAATTGCAGAGTGTTCTAATAAGACTAACCAAATTGGAATTTTTAAAAAAAAAATCGTGTAGCGATAAAAATGAAACTTTTTTTTTAATTAATTTTTTAGCTAGCCAAAATGTTTTAATTAGTTGCTTAGTTTGTAAACATACGGCGTTTCAATCTGATTTGAACCCATGGAAAGTACCTGAAAAACCCAAGTGTACTCTCACAAACCTCAAACGGCTGAGGAGCTGGGACAATAAACATCTGCTGCATGTGAAGCCATTCCGGCTGAGCAATTTAAACGGGATTCTGCGAATTATGCTCCAAGACTACACCATGCTGTTGCTGCAGATGGCAGATATTTCGAAAATATGGTATTTTAGCCTTTTCAGACAACAGGCAACACAATATGGTAGTGGCGAACATAACCAACAACCCACAATTTCCACACAAGCACATTTCAAACTCCTATTTTGCACCTAACGAACTCAACTTATGACACAGTTACCCACAAAAATCTGCATGACTTTAAGTGTTTATAAAGCAAAAACAAAAAAATTCCAATTACCTACCAAACTAATACTATAACCGTGATCAACAACATAATAACAGACATACCGGTAATTTATCAACGACATTTTAATTTCAAACCAGCAAGACACACACAAACTGATTAGGTCGCTATTAGGCAGACACTGGCCTTTTTCTGCAGAAAAACATGCCGGTCCATCCCAGATGGATACGTGGGGCGAATCATTAAAAAAAGGATCACTTAAAAACGAGCGCGTGGGCAAATAAAGAGCGAACGCCACACTGCTTTTGACCCTTATTTAAAAAACACATGCCCGAAACTGGTTCGAATCCAAAGAAAATCGGAATGACCCACTGAACCGACACAGCAGACGAAATCACGAATTTGAACATTGAAAGCGGTGTGCATTCGATGTTCGATTTTCTGACATCGAAATAACGAGAATGGAGAGTAAATCAAAAGCTTAAAAAAAAACCGGCAAAAATCCTACATTTGCCTTAAATTTTGAATAAGGTTAGATGCTCTAGTGCGATTATTTATTTAAAATATCCATTCATCAGGGGTTCGTGTCCCCCATTACATTGCTTCCAAAAATAATTAAATGCGATGGGTGATGAAAAAATATGATCCGCATGTCAGACCGGCTAGAAAGGATATTACAGATTTTCTTCCATTCGAGAGGCAAATGCATAGTAGTACTCAAAGCCATCAGCTCAAGTATTTATTTTTCAAGTGCCATGCGCTTAAAATTTGGCAGAAGATAAATTAGCATTTAGTAGTCTCTAAACTACAAGTTAGTATTCTTTAATTGACTGCATTTTAAAGGTTGACGAAATATGAACATTGCATCGTGACAATACCCCAACCAATAATGAGATGTCAATTCAACTACGACCGAAGTATTTTATGAAAATAATAAATATTTACAACTTTTAATTGTTTATTCCCAGACGCATCTTCTATAAGATTCATTATGGGATGTGGTAAACCCAAATCAAAGAAATTTAATCGATAATATAAAACATTATAGCCTAACTGGTGGCTGTGTGGTTAGGGCTCTGGCCTCACATTCCAAAGGCGCCAGGTCGATTCGATTCCCGGGTTAACCCATTAACGCTCAAATTAACAAATTTTGAAAATTTTCTTTGAAATTGATATATACGGGTAGATTGGTTGGTTGTTTTCAGATTATCTGGCGCCGTCAGCAACACGAGGGCTATAATGCGCCGAAACATTCGTCATTATACAAGCCAACATACATTTACAAACACCCATGCCAACACGGGACTCGAACCCGCAACCTCGCGGTCTAGAAGCTAGCACGCTAACCACTATACCGTTTGGTCGGCCATATACGGGTAGAAATGCACAAATTAGGAGTTTTCAAAAGCATTTTGAAACTTTTTAAATGTAACCATATGTTTAAAGTCATCCTCATTTGATGAAACTGGGCGTTTGTATGCATAAAAATGTAATTTTCTAAAAAATTCAATTTTTTTACATAAAATTACGGGGTTCTAATATATAAACAAACCAATAAGCAATATAAAGTTAAGAAGCAAAATTTATTTTTACACTTGTAAGAAAACGTATTTCTTTTACATTTTCAAGGTTGATTTTTATATGAAAAAGTGGAAAACATTCTATGCATAATGTTACATTGCATTTCAGACAGTATGTCCTTGGCTTTAAAGAACAGGTATCATATTGGCAACACATTTGTTTCACCCTTTTGCAATGATATGCTGTATTGTGTCGAATTTTATATCAGGAAGAGTATTGGATATAGATGTCATATGTCTTTACTGGTCTTCCTAAGGCTGCTTACGAATCGGCTCCTTTTTTTAAATAGGTTACTGCAATATACCTTATAAAATCTTTGATTGACATCGACTTAGAACCATGGATCTTTTTATAAATTACATAGCCATTTACAACAGCCATATCTAATAGGTTTAGATTTTATAAACTGTTTCAGTGAATGATGTCCATAATACCTGGCGATCATTTCATCAACAGAAAAATTTTCATGAAAAATTCCCCATTTCTGAAATTTTTTGAAAAGCATTTCTAACAAGGAACGTATTTTAATGATTTATCAGGTTTGTTTTCGTGATGCAATTTATTACCCTGAAAATGTAATAATCTCTTGAGCTATAAGTAGAAAGATCTAGTCATAGCATTCTTCACTATTGTTACTCAATCATCTACTTCTGTCCAGTAGTCCCGTTCACTAGATAAAGTATTATAACCCGAAAGTATCAAAAAACCTATAAAGGTTTTTATTTCATCCTTAGTCACATAATAATTCAATTTATTTTTCACTTCGTGAGCATATCGGTTAGTTTCCTCTACAATCATACCAAACACATTTAGAGAAAAATTCTTCAAACAGCTCAACTGGTTTCATATTACTCGATATTACTAGTTTCCGCTGTCAATTTATCAGAATTTCTCTTAGAAGAATTTGCCAAAGTCCCAAATATATAAGAAGGGGTTTCGTTCGTCCATACAACTTTTGATGTTTTCCTTTTAGGTTTACGCGAATTATTATCGTTTTTTTTATCCGAAATAATAGAGTTATCATTATCATCTGGTATTGTAATCTAATGTACAGTACCCAAAAAAAAAACCAGAAAGATGGCTATATATTTTGTTCTAATTGTTGAAATAACAAACAAAAGGTACCATTGTAAATCGTGGAAGGTTTTTAATAATTGTATGTAGTTTTTTTTATCATGAGGGGTCATCTACATATTAAAACAGAACCAAACTTTAAAAAGTTCAATAGCAACCTAATAATATTATTCCATATTTGGATTCAGCATTAAAAAAGAATGCGAAATACAAAAATTCGTAATTTTCTAATGAATGGTTTGTAATTTAAATGATAAATTAATGTTAAAAAAAAAGTTGGTTTTTTGGCCATAAATACTTAAATAATTAATATATTTCAGTAATTTTTTTTTTTTTCAAAAGGTAGTTTGTAAATGGCCAAACATAAATAGCAATCAGCTTTTGAATCAATTTCTTTTTTAATAATTATTAATTAATAAAGCAATTAAAAAAAAATTTGAATAGAAACATATATTTTTTTTGCTTTCATTAGATTTACCATGGTCTAAACCCCCCCCCCCCCCCATAATTTTTTTCTTTCCATTTTGACTATTAGTTCTCGATTTTTTAGAGAAAATGTAAAAAACGCTCACTTTAAGGGACCGTATAGTAGACGACTTTTGAAAACTATCAAAGATTAATTCAAGGTAAACTACAGGTGTGGAAAATCGCATAACGTTCAATTATCGTATAACCAATAGTTTAAAAACTAAGAAACACGCTTTAATAGGAAAGTGAACTAAAAAGTAGAAGATAATTTTAAATAAATTTGAAATAAGAATAGAGTGATTAACAAGAAATATTTATTTTATCGTAAAAAAGCGTGGGGTGCTTGATGTCAATTTTTGTAAATATTTAATGACAGATATTGGTAAAAGTAGAGCCATTATGAAAATATCTTAAAAAGAACCCCACGCTTTTTTACGATAAAATAAATATTTCTTGTTAATCACTCTATTCTTATTTCAAACTTATTTAAAAT
Source organism: Linyphia triangularis (assembly GCA_963978545.1). Lineage (NCBI taxonomy): Eukaryota > Metazoa > Arthropoda > Arachnida > Araneae > Linyphiidae > Linyphia > Linyphia triangularis. The sequence continues at coordinate 42,596,573 of OZ021731.1, forward strand.
TATCTTGAACTTTTTAGTTCACTTTTCTATTAAAGCGTGTTTCTTAGTTTTTTAATCTATTGATTATTTTCTACTTTTTAGTTTGATTTTCTATTAAAGCGTGCTTTTTAGTTTTTTAAATTATTAATTATTTTTTCTGTAAACTATAATTTTTTTTTTAATTTGCTTTCTTAAATTCCATTTATTTAAAACAACATTTTTTAAGCAATTTCAATAAGTTATCCTTTAAAAATGTTACTGAATCATGTGACTTTTTCATTTTATAAATAATTTCAACGATCTAGTTACATTTGTGTTTATAATGAAATATTTCTGTAAAATATTCATGCTTTGCTAAATACTGTTTACTAATGCCTACATTTAATATTTATTAATTTTCTAATTATCAGTAGTATTCGTTATATTTCTGCAATTACAGTTTTCGATATTTTATTTATTTCGTGTGAAGAATGCACATCTTTAATGTTGTAAATAAATTATGTTACTTTTGCATTTACTTGCTATTTTTGTATTAATCTTAAACCCCCATGACACTATAAATCCAAGTACTTTCTATGCAATTTTAGACTAATACTTGTATTTTTTAATCTTCGTGAAACGCGCCACATTAACCGTTCGATTTCTCCCGCTGTGAAGAACCTTAAAAATACCTTTCGTTTTATGGAAATTCTCCCTGAAGATCGGTCAAAAAATCGTCGAAATATTTTCGCTCATAAGTGACGTGTTTTTCAACATAATGCAACGAAATTTGGTATTTAGGGTAAATGATGTATTCTGAATCGAATGAAATGATAAAAAATAAGGGTTCGTATTGAAATTTTCGAAGATAGCGATACTTTTACTTAGTATACGGTCCCTCAAGAAAAAAAAATTGCATCAGATATATAGAAAATCGCAAGCAAAACATTTTGGTGCAAACCGTAAGATTCTACGATAATTAGAACCGAAGATATAGCCATCGTTCTGGGTTTTTTTTGGGGGGGGGGGGGTACTGTACCTGCAACATCTTATACAATTGGAATGTCCAAATTACCATCATCGAATTGTTCTTCATCTACATCCGGTGGCATTGCTATAATATCTTCTTCGATTTCTTCAGGAAAAAAGATAAATAGTTGCCTCTTTTAAGATTTAAAAAAAAATTCTGACTTTCAGTGTTCATTTATAGTTTAACTGCAAAAAAAGTAAAACAAGGCTGAAAACAAAGCTAAGTGGTGAATAAGAAGTACTATACCCAAACGCCCAGCGTCCTCAAATGATGTCGAAAAAGATTTCCTGCTTATTATGGGTATATTAATAACAATAAATATTGAAAAACATGTTAACAGTATAATATGTACTATCTAGATTATATATACACCAAACTAAGAGAATTTACCTTATACATCCAATGCCATATTGAATTATGAAGTTAACACAACGTCATTGTCAAAAAGGCGGGAGATTATAGTGCATTTTCCCCGCCCTTTTTTACGTCATTCTAAACAAATCACATATTACACATTGTATAGTGCTCCCATCTATCAGACCAATATGTAAAAAAAAAACTAAGGGTGTGGAACATCGCACAACTTTCAATTACACTACATAACATTGGTCAATGCAGGAAAAATTAACATATTGTTTTATTTTCGCTCAATTAAATAAAAATGGCCAGTTTGGCGATATTTTTGGCGGAAATCTTAAGCAAAAATAAACCCACCTCCAAAATGGCTAAATTGGTGGTTTTATTCGTTAGACGTTACATTATCCTTGCTTGTGCATGAAACGCAAAACAAAATCAATTGTTAATGGACGATGCTCAAGAGCAGAGTGCTCTGTGTTAAAGGCACTCGTTTTTCAACTTTTTACGCTTTTATTGCATTTTTATGAGAATTTCGGAGATGGGAATGTTTAGAACATCTTAAGAGGCATTACCAGAGAGATTTTTAACAAAATCGTTAGAGCCGTTTTTTAGCAATTAGTGAAAAACATGATTGTTTCAATGGCAGCTACCTTATGCGCATGCGCGATTTTGACGAAAAATTTAATGGTAGGTTCTTGGACTGTAATCAACTCGCACACCAAATTTGAACATCGTAGGTCAATTTGTTCAGGAGTTATGCTGACCACGTACACACGGACATTTTTTCTAAATCGCTTTTGTGAAATCAGGATGTTCCGAAACGTGGAGAAATGAAAAAAAAAAAAAAAAAAATCTAAATTTTTGTTTGGCCAAATGCTATAAATACCTTCCATTACCCTATGTACACATATGGGTAATTAAAAGTAAGGAATTTAAAAGTAATAATAATATAAAAAAAATAAAAATAAACTTGGCCAAAATACTGATTTTGGCGATAAACTTTTACATAATCCATATTATCCTTTATTATAAGTGAACCTGAGGGGCAATTCAAAAATGATCGTTCGATAAGGTATGCTCAAGGGAATAGAATTCTGCATTGAAGACATTCGCTTTTCAACTTTTTACGCCATTAAAGCATTTTTACGGGAATGTCTGAGGATGTTTAGAACACCTTAAGATGTATTATCACAGAGATTTTTAGCAAAATCGTTAGAGTCGTTTCTTGAAAACATCGTTAAAAAACATGATTTTTTCAAATAGAAATTGGCAGTTTGGCGATATTTTTGGAGGAAATTTTAACGTGAGCAAAAAAAGAAGAAAAAAAACCTCCAAAATGGCCAAATTGGTGGTTTCATTCGATAGACATTACATTGTCCTTTTTACACTTTTATCGCATTTTTATGAGAATTTTGTAGGTGGGAATGTTTAGAACACCTTAAGAGGCATTACCACAGCGATTTTTAACAAAATCGTTAGAACCGTTTTTTAGCAATTTCTGAAAAACATGATTGTTTCAATGGCAGCTACCTTATGCGCATGCGCGATTTTGAAGAAAACCTTAATGGTAGGTCCCATGGCCATCACCAATCCGCATACCAAATTTGAACATCGTAGGTCAATTTGTTAGGGATTTATATGCTGACCACAAAAACACATGGTTTTTTTTAGATCACTTTTTTGAAATCGGAATGTTCCGAAACGTGGAGATGTGCAAAAAAAAATCGATTTTATAATCGAAATAGCAGTTTTTCACAGCGTCCTCAAATGAGGACACTGGGCGCTAAGGGTTAAGCATGGATATTCATTGGGATTTAGAATCCACGTTAAGCTGTAGATCCAGGCCTGATTAGTCGTAATTATGCACAAAAATAGGTCGTTGAGCGAACTAACCAAAACATTGCCTCTCTGGGCATTTTAACAACATCCGTAATACAGGCGACCGTTTGAAAGGATCCGTCAGGGACGATGAAATCTCCAGTCAAGCACCGTAGTCTTCATCCATGCGACCCTTCATTCCCCAATAGTTTGGAATGCACGTTAACTATATATTTCGGCCATTCTTCAGTCTCCATTATTACGTTAAAAATTCTGCATTCCTTACGTTAATAATCCTTTATCCCTACAAAATTTAAGAAAAAATGAGTTTTTAACAGCCGATTGTATTGTATATTTTTGGTGCAAGATCGAAACGAGGACAATACCCTGCTCAATATCATAACAAAATACGGACACAATACGAGTAATTCAAGTGTCAAAAGTGGGAAGCTTTTCAATGGGTCTTTCGATACGAAATTTCTCAGCAATCGCGTTTCGAATGGGGAAGGAGAAGGGGGGGGGGGGGGACACCGCAATCACCTGAGCTAAGAGTAATTCCAATGTAAAAAGGGAGGGCTTTCTCGGAGGTGGGAATAAATCGTCTTGCATATGCGTCTTGAATGGGGGAAATCCCGTAAAAGTCCAACCAGGTAGTACAGTAAATGACAAGACTATATGTCACAATCACTGGAATATCTACTGCTCATTCATTAAATCAAATATTGTCGAGCACCGAAGCGGGGAAGATATTTTAACGAACAAGCGGTTCTTGACCATAAGAAAATCATTTACAAGTCACTCCCAAATTTTCCCTCTTCGATAGGCAAGATCTTCCAAGTTTTTCTTCTCGTTTCCTGCCCTTGCCATAATAGGCAATCCGCCGCACACAGGAACCGCTCTTGGCTGCCGGTTATGGTGGCACACCTTTTGCAATTATCCCACAAGTTTAAAAAAGATCACTAAAGCGTCCAGCTGCTTGGGTTTTGTTGGAGACAGCTGGCTTGGTGTAATACATTTATGTTTCCGTGGGTGTAGTGGAAAGCTAGTAATTATAAAAGTAAGCCATATGTTACAAAAAGCTAATATTCGTTAAAAAGGGTTTTATATTTTTCGAAACACTAAGAGTTTTGCAATTATGTACTTTTTTATAACACTGTGTTTACAAACTTTGTTAGTTGAATACACACATTCATTCACTATTATAAAATCAAACATCAATTTTTAATTTCTTCAATAGGTGTTTGACAGATAAAAATGAAATACTTACATTTCCCTTCCTAAACAAGCTTTTATCTAAATCATATTTTACACAAAAAGCATTTTTTCGGAAATTATTGTTTACTTCGAATTACCCATATGTTTACAAAGGGTAATGAAAGTATTGGATTCGATCAACAACAACAAAATTTTGTAGTTCTCCACGTTTTGGAATATGCCGACTTCAAAAAGTGGCCTAGAAAAAATTTCTGCCTGTGCGTCGGTGGTCAGCATAACTCCCGAATGGATTGATCTACGATGTTAAACCCATTTTTGATTATTTTAAGGTAAATTTCTTTAAATGTGTTAGTCATTTTATCTTCTACTTTATATTGTTCATACAAACATTAGTGTATGCATCTTATCAAGAGAGAAACCTATACAAAGCTGTAACGGTCTTCTAGGCCGATGGTAACATTTCCAGACAAAACTACAAATGCCACAGAGATGTCAATCGACTTTCTAAGTCAAATTCAACAGGAAGTACTTTTAAATTGCGACCAAACAGTAAATTTGCAATTCCTTAACCTAAGCAATAAATGCTAAAACGTGTGGCATATCAATTTGAAATTCTTCATATGATTAATAGGATTACATAAAATACAACAAAAAATGCTTAAAAATCCAACTGAAAAAAAAGCACTCTTATGATAACTCAATAGATAGTTCTCATCTTCCCTGCAAATAGAGATATCGAATTTAAACTTGGATATACTGCTAAACGTTTTATTGCCAAGTTTGTCACCAAACGCCGTTTTTAACGAATCTTATAATTTATAACAAAAACTTTAAATTGATAAGATTTTTCAACAACATTAACAGTAGGAGATATCAGTGATAAATGTCCCTAAATTGTACAATCTTGATAACTTGACCAACTGTAAAGTAATTCAAACGTGTGTAGAAACGGCCTTTTAGAGACAGCGACTGTCTCAGTCGAACTTGCTTCAAGTTTCTATTTAATTTAAGTTACAAGTTTTAGTTAAACAATTTCATAGTACAAATTCATTACAAAACAAGTTTTTAAAAATTATTCTCTCGGCTAATTCGCGAATAAATCCAGACACGTCACAAGTCCAATTTGGCCTAAATTCACTTTTCAACAACCTCAAATCCCCAGCAGAAGTTTTGCCAAAAATAATAACTTTTCTTTCATTTCCTTTTAACGCGCCATCTGAAATGAAAGATTTAACGATCACTAAAAATAGCTACCGATCAGTTAGTTTCCGAAACATCACACAACACCCGTCTTCAAAACGAAAAAATTCCAATTAAATTTTTATATCGTCATCCCCCTGTCGTTACGGACCTAAGTCTGGGTCATATTTAGAGATTTTTATTACCATGGCAACCCCCCACAGCTTTCTTCGCCACACAGTCAATTCGGAAGCTTATTTTAAGCATCCTAAGATAAACATACAAACGAAAAAAGGAATATTCAGCATTATGTATAGGCTGAATAAGATAAAAGAATGTCTGTATAACGTTATGGACTAAATGTAAAAGCACTCGGCATTTTACAAACAATCGAGGTAAGGCTCACTAAAATAATCCTTTAGTTTTTAGTTCATTTGGAAAACGTACACTCAGTCCATTTATCACTTCCTTAAAGGCGGTGTACAATGAAATGGGCTATACTGCTGTCCTAATCAAGGCGACAGTATAGCCAATAATTATAATTATACATTTATACCTTGTCCTATGCATTTCTTGTACCATAAAAATGGTTTGTTTCCTGTACCTACCCTAAAATTAAAATACAAAAATTTCGACCCTTTTTTTGAAGACTTAAAAAAAAATTAATTATATTAAAAAAAAAAAAATTGTAAAAGCAATTAATTGATTATCGCATAATGAGCAGTTAAACCTGAAAAAAAATCATTAATACCCAATTTCAGTAAATGAAAGGGGATATACCCAGGATATTGTACCATGATATTTTTGCCCATGTTACAAGAAACAAACCTTTAGTTTTTTGGCCTCATTTACAGTACTACCAACAAAGCTAAAAAAACTAGGGGTATGGAACATCGCACAACTTTCAATTACACTACGATACTGACGCGGATTTGTGTCATCTACCGTAGTTAAATTTTCATCATTCATTTGGTAAAAATGGACAGTTAGGCGATATTTTTTGCGATAATTCTTGTATGGGTCTTTAAAAAAAAAATCTTCGTCAAAATGATGATTTTTTTTTTTTTTTTTTTTTTTTTTTTGACCGAATGCTATACTTTCATTACCCTATGTAACCATATGGGTAATAGAAAGTAAAAATCAGATTAACACACTTGACACTTATAAGTATTGCAGATGAAAGAAATATCTTTTCCGTTACGAGTTCGTTGTACTTCGTTAAAAAAATATCTAAAAAAGATTATACGATATTTGATAAAAATCTTGGAAGTGTTTTATACACAAAAATACAAACAGATATAACGGTATACCAGCGTATATCTGAGATATACGCTAGACATATTTCAATAACTGTTTATCATGTTTACCGTTGTAATATACCTGTGTCGAAATGCAACAGGTGGGAACACAAACTCAAATCAACAGCTGTCACAACTCACCATGACATATAAGCGTCACAGCTAACTCTGAAAATATCTCAAATAACTCATCCCACTTTGAAGATGAGGTTTCAATAAATAAAAAAAATGACGTCTGGAGAGATTCTGAACTTTCTCCTCCAAGGGAATAATAAATAAGTGGATAATAGATGTGATGATGTTAACAAAAAAACAAAAACAAAAAAAATGTATACCAAAATAGTTGTCAGTCTAAAATTGTGGCTCAGAATGTTGAAGACAGATAGACGGGCATTGCCTTTGTATAATATTATACTTAAAAAAAAAAAATTGGAAAAGCAACAACAAAAAACCCCCGAAGAAAAAGTTTATAACTTTGAAATTCTGTACCTCTGTTGATTCTAAACTTTACTAATTAAGGGTTTCTTTCGTTATTTTTAATTTTTTTTTTTTTTTTTAACATTGCTTGGTGGTTAGACAATCTGAACTCAAATATAAGCTAGTCGGCTTTTGTATTTATACAGTACATTTGATTTTCGATTTCATTTGTTGGTGCGTTTTCTTTCTTTTATCTTGGGATGGCAGAGGCGACCGGCCCTGTCTTATTCCTTAGGGTAGGAAGTGAAATTAATTTTTATTAAAAAAAAATTAATCTTAGAATGATATTAATATGTCATGATATTATTAGAATGATATTAATACGTAATTAAGCCTAAATTAGAGTAGGCAGATTTTCAGGTACTATTTCAAAATTAAGTTGAAAAAAATTCTCTGGATTAGAAAATCAAATTCACTGTAGATTTAATCATACAAATGTTTTGTTATAGTGAGAACGTACAGCGACGTCAGCTAACAATTTCAAGCAGTAAGCGCTTGGTCTCCCTGAAAGTAATTAGCGCAATTAATTATTATCGGCAATAATGCCGGAACAATAACAACAGAGAGGTTGCCTGGGAAAGCTTAGCTTATCAAAATGGAAGCGTTGAGATGTCAAATTTCTTCCATCGGTAACATTACAAACTATTAGAAAGTGTTTCGGCAAAGACAGACAAAAAAAAAAAAAAAAAAAAATATTTCGAAGTTTTAAGATTACTTGTAAAAAAATTAATATTCAGTGGCGAGTAGTAGATAATGTTTTATGTTACTGATCAGGCTATGCCTAACCTTTAAGCCCCGAGGCAAATTGCGAGCAGGTTCGTTTATCAGATTATTAAACTGAAGTCGTCAAATACTGTCTTTAGTTGCATGAACTGACTGTTAACTTGTTAATTTGATTTCTGCACGCAATCGAAAACCACTTCCACATCGCCGTGAGAAACGTTTTACGTTTTTCCACACACTGTATCGATACTCTAAATCGATTATCAAGGATAGATGCATTTTAAGGAGCTAATTGGTGCCTAATTCTAAACACAAATTTGCAAAAAGTTAAAACTAAGCAATTAATGGCACAGAATTACGAAAAGATATTCTATGAATGAACAAGTATGATAATAACAAAGAAAGCTCAGATTATCTGAGATGATTACAAGACTGCAGTAGAGAATCGATTATCCGAAATAATTGGGAACTGGGGTATTCGGATAATTGATAATTTACAAAAAAAACAATATACTAATCTTATAGGAGAAATGTTAATAAAAGAAACAGATATATTAAAAAACTGTATAGACTGTGTCTCACACGTCTTACAAATAACATTACTTAAGGTAATAATACGTACTAAATTAAAGTAATCTTTAAGCTTGGAAAAATAAATCAAACATTTTGAATTTGCCAACTGGACTGGTTTCGATAATCGGATAATGGGTGATCTGCATTAACTTAAAAAGTAGATAATTACTTTGATGTATTATTGATTTTCTTTTTTATCTTTCATTAAGACAAATTAACTTAGAAGATATTCAAATGCTGCAGTTCTAGTCAGTCTCATTAGTTAGACGAATTTTTAGTCTATTACTTATAGAAGAAATCTTCAGCTCCAGGCAACATCTTCACTCCAGCTTCGCACGGCAAAAATGTATTTCCGGACAAAGGCTCTTTCCGTTGATAATTCTGCGCTCTATACAGAAGAAATAAGTGGCAAAGTGCGCCACTGAAATGTAAAGAAAAATACTTTTTTTTTTGTTCAAGAAATTAATTCTTAGTTAAATTTGGGATCAAAATTTAAAAAAAAAAATTAAAAATCCTATTTTCATGCCCTTTTAACAGTCACCATTAAAAAAATTGCGCAAAAAAAAAATCCATGCAAGATTGAAAAGTGTACAAAAAGGAAAATTTTAATTGAACATTAATTTTTAGGATAAGTAATACAGATTTAAATATAGTCGGAACATTGTTAGATCAAGAAATGTGTGTCAAGAGGGAGATGCCTTCAAGGAAGTCTTTAAAACCGTTTCGCAGTTACGTCTCAAAAAAAAAAAAAAAAAAACTCACATCAGGCAGTTCGACAACCAATGCAAGACAACTACAATCGCCCTGCCCTTTGAACAGAAACTGCAGAGCGCCAGATGAGGCTCTATCCCGTGACCTCTTGAATGTTAGGCGCACATTTTGCTCTTCCGGTACGAGTACGGCAGTTCGAGAAAGTAGTTTTTTGAACAGCATGTTACGTGAAAAGTTCCACTTAACCCTTTGTACTCCGTGGGTATGATGCACCATGAAATGTAGCTGTGATCTTTTAATAATCGGACCATAATAAATGGGATGTGGCAATGAGCAAGATTATTCGCCGTTGGGTGCAAAGGGATTTAATATTTTTCTGAAAACTTTGATCTTTTTTTTCCTGTAAACAGTTTTTCGCCACATTTGTATAATTTTCAAAAGCCAATATACCTTTTTAGACCTTTCTGACGGCGCCCATGGAAGGCACAGTTGTTTTACAAAGGCTATATCTAACTAAGAGATGAAATTTAGAAAAATTTCACCCTCGATTTGGTTAAAATCCCCGAAATGTAAGTTTATTACGATTACCTGTTAGTCTCCAAATTACTAGTGAGAATAATATTAAACAAGCGTTACAATATCGATAACTAAATAGACTCTTATACCTAACTGGATACCAAACCAAGTGGTATGAAAGACTGGACTCAAAGTTACAAGAGAAGAGTTATTATTCATATGTGGATCAGAATCTTGCAATAAGAGGAAACCATTGATACGTGCAAGAGCCCACAGATCGGTTCTGATCCCCGAAGCTGGCAAATCTCCATCATTTAAGATCCATTCGCCCGAATTTATCAATAAAAATCTATTACTCCTTGTGATTTCAGATTTGTGAGGTGCAAAATATACGAAATTTAATCATTATTTGCGATTTTCATTTCAAGTTTTCATTGAGGTCATCTAGCCAAAGGGAAGTCAGTGTGAACAAAACAAAATGCCGTAATTGTGCCAATGGAAGTAAAAACTGAAAAATTCACGCTACTTTTTCTCTGGATGAGTCACACGGACAGACTTGAATGGTTAGTGATTTTGCTGTCTTCCTCAACAAGGGGATCCGATCTACATTTACGCTCCACTTCCCTGAAGTCAGTATCGAATATTTCGACTGACCCACTTAGTGGAAACTGGGCTCTGAAAGCCATACCTGAATGGTAAATGTCCAGTAAAAGAGGGGCTAAAGAACCTTTTCTTTCGCAGAGTACTTTTTTAATTGGTTCCATGTTTTTCTGTAGCTAGGAAAGTTTGCAACAATAACAAACATTTGTTTAAATTTCTAATAAAAAGTTCAATTACCCTACCAACACTAAATAACTGATGGAGAAAGAGTCAAGGCAAGGATTGGGACTCGACAAAAGTGGATTGTAAAATTTTGACAAAATATTTCATCTATAAATTAAATAAATTTATTGGAAATACTACTAGCATTCTATTGCAGCAGAAATAAAATTAAAACGCTGGAGGTTTAGCACCTTAACATATTTTGAGTTGTATATTATATATTTTAGGTAAAGATTATTATAGTAACCATTCTTCATTGTTACCATGCAAAAAGAAATGTAAATCTCGATTTTCAAGCTTCCAGACTCTTGCCTATACCTGAATTTTTCTTAGGATTCATAGGAAAATAAAGGAAAGTAGAGTTATACTGGTGTCTTACAAGGTTTGAAAAACAGAAATATTCAAGTAGTTAATTATTAAAATAAATTCCTTCAACTATAAACTTGAATCGTGTTTATTTAAGTGCCTGAGCTACGGAAGGTGAGGAAGAGGTTTTTATAAATGATAACTTCATTCCTGTTAGTATTTCTATATTTGGGACAAGCTACGCACTGAGCACATCGGGACGTCAACGGAAGGAGGACACGGAAGAACCTCAACTTGCAAAAAGTGAAAAGCATTGATTTATGCTAAGACGGGCGCATTCGGACGGGACGGACGAACAGCCGTTCGGCAAAAAAGTTGGCAAGTGAATAAAATCAAATATGGAAAGTGCGGAATGACATAATTCCGTGATTGCGCAAGGAAATACTATTTATAACTTTTCAAAACTGAATTTTCCAAAACTTTGAAAATGCTTTGAAAACTATAATTCAAAATAAGTTATCAGTAGGTTTTTATCACTTAATACGATATTTGACGGGTTTTTTTTGTAAAATAATCACTCATAAACGGAATCTGCTTTCAAATATCCTTAGGTCTGAAACCAGTTAAGCGTACTCTCTATTACGCCGATTATCATCTACAACTCTTCACTGAATATTATTTTATATGTAGTCTCAAGTCTTTAAAATACTGCTATTTTTTCAAAATATCTTTGCAAAAACAGTTCCTATTCGTATTCCGATAATTTATAATGGCAAAGAGGCAACGATCAAAACGCCTTGCTTGAAAATGTCTGGTTGCTTTTGCAACGGTTTTTCGGCTAATTAGCCGCATTTGATAAAACATTAATTTCAACTAGAGGGAACTGCAGTTGGTCAGTGTCAACGAGGTGTTTAGCCGCAAGAGTTTTAACCAAAATTATCACATTATTAGACATGGGAGTGGGAGCACGTGCAGCTAAACCTTCGTACTGGCTTACCAATCTTCCGCGCCTGCTAGTCATCGAGCCATATCCTTTCATAACTTTAACAGGGTTCCCACTTAAATAAATCAAAGAATGAAAATCAATAACTTTAACCTTTGAAAAAAATTCAGGCATCATGTCCTATATATAAATTTTTAATAAAGTATATTCTACCAAAAAAGTTTCAGAAAAGTTACAAGTTGTCGCATGCGTAATACAAATAGGTCTAAGAATCCGATACGGTGCGAATAAGTGGCGGTCATGCGGAAATAGCAAGTCTGAGTTGTATTTTTATAAATGTTGCAGTTGGGCATACAACATCAGTAAAAATGATAGACTCTAAGGACCTCTAGCATTTTCAAGGACTTTTAAACACCTCTAAGCATTTTCAAGTTCTTCCAAGGCCTTGAAAACAAGTTCAAAAATAGTAAGCACTTTTAATGACCGTGGGAACCCTGCTGTTTAAACAGTAGCTCTACCTTGCAGTTTGTTCCCTTGAATACAGGAGTGATAACAACGTCATTTGTGGCCCAAATTAATTGGTCCCCTTTCGAATTAAAGTGAAGAAAAGCGACGTTGGAGACTGCAAACAACCCCTTGAGCAAGGATCAGCTACAGGAGTAAGCCGAAAATCACCCGATCCCACAGAAAAAATAAATTAGTTTTTTTTTTTTTTTTTGTAATTATGAGTCAACAGTGCAAGGCAAAGAGGACATCATTCGCGATATTGATTTTAAATCCTTTATAATAACTTGAATGTGTGAGTATGTATGTTTATGGGTACGTCTGTCGCTGGCGGTCAAATCTGTGGAGACCTAATTAAACCCCTTCCTGTCATCCAATCGGACTGAAACTTGGCAAATAGATTCGACGTCGATGACAATACATTCTATCAAATTTTCGGGGCTGCCACTGTCACTAAAAGGTCGCTTTTAAGGAATACTAATAAATCAACTTGCCATCATCCAATTGCACTGAAATAGCATTTAACTAATCATTTAAGAAACTCTTTCCTGTTGCCAAAATTACTTTAATAAATAATAAAATTGTTTCAATCAGAATAAAAGCTATTTTGGATGTGAGTGCATAAATTCACATTCATTTTTAATGAATAAATTTTGAAAATTTGTTTACCGCATTTTGGCTGATATAGATAGACTAATTTTAAATATTAAAAATAAGTAGAAGAAATTCGAGTATCTCCGGGAAGGGGGTGGCTGAGGGGTGACTTCATTACCCTCTTCCTCTACTACCAGCCCCTTGCTTTTTCTAGGAAGGAAAAATTCGAGTATATCCAGAAAGAGGCAGGATGATGGAAGAAGGGGTTGTGACTCCATTGCTCTTTCCTTTACTATCACAGCTCCCTACTTGCTACTTCGAGGAAGAAATTTCGGTATCTAAAAAGGGAAAAGGTAGGTGACTTCATTGCTAGTAGATTCGGATTTTGTATCTCTCTATTTACAACCACAAGCTTCCCACTTGTTACTTGCAAGAAGAAAAAATTTCGGTATCTCCGGTAAAGGGGAAGGGGGTCACTTCACTGCCTATTGGATTTGGACTCTGAACCTGAAGAAACTTATAGTTTCACTTTTTCTTTTATTCCCTTACCCAATCTATCTGCATTCTTAGCGTTTTTGCAATTGGTGCTTCCCCCTTCCCGTTATTCTTCTTTTTGATTTGAAAAAAAATTTCGAAAAAACATATGAACAAACAACGAAAAAGCTAAGCTTTCCAAACAAAAAGCAAGGAAAGTAAAATGCCATATATGCAAAGAAGAAATGCTAAAGCAAATATATTGTCCATTTAAATTGAAAGCATAAAGATGCAAATAGTTCTGAAAAAAGACATGCTAAACAAGCATCAATATTTGCTGTTATTGCCCAAGCTCAATTAACTGTATTAGTTTTAATGAAAAATATTTTGAAACCAAAATATTATGTTCAATCCATAATTTGAATGGTTTTGAATTAAACTGTAAATTCTCAAATGGTATCGTTTGTTCTCACCCACAGAATAATTCTAAGAGCATAGACTTTGGTAATGACATTTGAGTACGGAAGAAAGAAATATTTTTCTAAAGCCCTGCCCTCTAGATTTGTTGGAATGTTCCCATTATATTTCTAGGTCCACGTGACCATTTAAATCTTTACAATTTGCTGACCCTAATTATGCGTAACGATATCGGTAGATTCGTTAAGAGACGAAAAAACTGCTCATACAAACAAAAAAGTTGGATTTCTAAAAAATCCATTAGAATAAAGAATATTTTACTATTTTTTATAAATCAAGGCACATAATATAGAAATTATCCATCCTTGAGAAATTGGCAACCTATGATGCTAAACCATTTGAAGAGACATAATAGGTTTTTATTTTTCTATGCATTTTTGAAAAGTATGAGTTCGCATTAGTTAGTGTGGAGGCAGACTAAAAGAGGTTAGGCAGTTTCAGAAAACAATTTCAAGTTAATGATATATGCGATGCTTTAAAATGTCATCTTTTAATTTTAACTAAAACAGGAGAAGGTAATTCCAGAGGTAAACATATATATATATATATATATATATATATATATATATATATATATATATATATATATATTGCCAGATTAGGCATTGCCAGATTAGGTGCAGCAGAGAAAATTTACAATTTGTTATATTTGAACCATGGTAATCTTTTTCTTTACTTTAACTTTCCTCCAGGAGAAAAACATTTCATTACACTTATAAATCACGGAGGCATATGCATTTTTCTCCCTCTTTACAATCAAATGAGTAACTCCACAAATACTCTCCAAGGAAAATTACCCTCATAAATTACAAAAGATGTTAGGAGATTGGCAAGTAGAGAATGAACAAAAGGATTCATTGCATCCATATCAATTGAAATTTCTTTCAATTTACTCTTAATACAAATACAACTCTTTACATGTAAGGAGAAAGTATGTTTACAAAGATTAGACTATATATACATGAAATGTCAGTATGAACTCAAAATCGCTTAAATAAGTTGCAATTACACATACACGTTGCCAATGAATGAATATACAGGATTTACAATAAAATATTTGTTTTATGGGTTGATCTATAGTGTCTGTATGTATGCCTATCCCTCTATAGAAAGCAGGACTCTGAAATGTTCAACTAACTAAGTAGTTTTAGCCTTCTATTCGGACTTAAGATAAACAGAATGTTAAAATTTAAATTTCTTCTAATAGGTATAGAGCTCTGAAATTTTAGAATTATTTTTTTTAAGTAGTTTTGCCTTCTAATTGTACTTTTGACAAACAAAATGTTATAATTTTTTTATTTTTTTTTTTTTTTTTTTATTAAATTCAATTTTTTTTTTTTTTTTTTTTGCATTTCTCTACATTTTGGAACATTCTAATTTCAAAAAAGTGATCTACAAAAAAAGTCTGTCTGTGTGTAAGTGGTCAGCATAACTCCCGAACAAATTGACCTAAGATGTTCAAATTTGGTGCGTGGGTTGGTGATGGTACAAGAACCTACCATTAAGGATTTCGTCAAAATTGTGCATGCACATAGGGTAACTGCCATTGAAAAATTCATGTTTTTCAGTAATTGCTAAAAAACGGCTCTAACGGTTTTGTTCAAAATCACATGGTAATGCTTCTTAAGGTGTTCTAAACATCCCGACCACTGAAATTCGTATAAAAATGCTTTAATGGAATAAAAAGTGGAAAAACGAATGCCTTTAACACAGAGTTCTCTTTCCTTGAGCATACCTCATCAACAATCGTTTTTCTTCTTTGCTCAGTTTCACTAACAAGAAAGGAAAATATAAGAATTATCGATAAATATATCACCAAAATCACCATGAGATTTTTTTTCTTTCTTTCTTTTAAAGACTCATACGAGAATTATCGCAAAAAATATCACCAAACTGTCCATTTTTACTAAATGAATTATGAAAATATAAATACGGTAGATGACACACGATGTAATTGATCGTTGTGCGATGTTCCACACCTCTAGTTTTTTAAAGTTTCCTTACAACGCAACTTCCAATAAGCGTATAGCTCTAAATCCAATATGCGTATAACTCTAAAATTCTAAACATATGTAGTTCTGGCCTTCTAACTTTGTTTTCCACAAACACAATGTTAAAATATTCTCAGAGAGGTGGGAGCGTAAAATTGTATTAACAGAGGAAAAAATCTTGTTTCTCAACAAGGAAGGGTACATAGCAATTAAACTTTAGTGAGCAAAGCAAGCTCATGCTTGGACATCAATGAATCTTTCAGTGAGCCTATGCTTGAGTAGCAATTTACCTTTCAGCTTACTTACATGTTAAGGAACTTTTCAGCTTTTCTTATGTGTCAATGAACTTTTTAGCAAGCAAACTGATTCTGTGACAATGTAGCACTGAAATTTTTAGCAAGCGAAGCAAGCTTGTGTAGCAATAGCCCTTTCAACGAGTAACGCAAGCCTTTTTGCGAAGCATCAAAAGGTGGGACCTATACACAATGTCGGGTCTCCAGATCACAGGGTCACGTAGCTAGTATTTAATAAAACAACTTATTGACTGTCCCCCCACCCTTTCTTTCTAATTTTTTTAAAAGCAGGAACATTTTTTAAAAAATCAGAAACTGTATGAATATGGATAAATTCAAAGTAAATTACTTAGGATCACCAAAACATCTCAGATTCAGAGAAATAAATATATAATCATTTTTAATATTCAAGCTAACAATAAATAGTTGTGTTGTAAAAAAAAAAGCTGCATTTTCCTATTGACATAAGCGTACCTGAACAGTAACCAAGCCGTTTAATTTTTAATGATCCTTGAATCGTTTAACTATTTCAGGACCTGTGGCATCATCCACATTTTTAGTATGATAATTTGAACTTATAGGACATATAGTCCATGCAAGGACCATTTTGTGCTGTAACATTGAAACGTCTATTAACTTGGTCATATAACACGGTAGCAACACCTAAGCTAACATCTCTCTTTTACATCCAAGTATCTTTTAACTGTTATTAATAATTTCTCCCTGTTTATCCCTCAAATAGATTTGAAAACTACACTGATATGCAAATAAGAATCAGTTCCTATCACTACAAACAGTATGTGAATTATTACTTTATTAAATAATACCTGATAAATGAACTTGCATTCAAATAGTCTCAGGTCTGAAAAGATTAACACTGAAAATAGTTTGATTCAGTATTGAATAGCTGATGTTATGTTTCAAAACTGAACCTGAACAAGTGCAAGAGCTGACAAGCATGGTAATTGGACAGGCAAAACACTCTTGTGATTTGTATTTATACTTGACCTGCTTAAAAAAATAGTAATAATTACCATAGCAAAAAGTATTGCACATGAGATGACCAAAATGTTTGCTTAATTTTATTTTATTTGTTAAGTATAGGTATGTGTATTAGGTAAAGATTAAATTGATGGGAACAGATGATTTATAAAAACATTTGGAACAATTGTTCTGAAGATCAGCCAAAGAAGCTGAGTGGGTTATCAAACAAAGGATAGAGCAAGTTTGTACATTGGTTGCATTATGTAAATTTGAACAGCACATAAACATCAGGTTTTAATAGAATCTTCAAAAATCTACAAAACATAAATTCTAAGGCCAAGTTATTGCATCAAAGAGTTTCGCCATTGCAGGTTCTCCCAAAGTCCTACTGATTGCCTCATTGTGACCCTGGGAGGAATGGGCGAAGTACGTTGAGAGTTTACTCTGGGTAGGGCCGACCTAGGTGTGAAGGCCATTCTGTATGCTCAGCTAAAATCAGTAGGCAAAGGAGCCAAGACAATCTTCTACCTCCTAATGCTCCGATCTTAGTACAAGCAGAAGCTGCACATCCCCACCTCCTTATGAATTCGTTGACTCAGAATCTTGATGCTGAATCGTCCGTCAGGCAGAATAATCAGGGACGCACTCGGGGTTTGAGCAATTTATTTTGGAGGGGATATGTTTCAATAGGGAGGACATTTATCATGATCCTCTTGTACTAGACTTTCATAGAATCAACGGACTCATGGATCTCGATTGACTCCATCAGACATAGAGGATAAGCAACAACAACAACCATTCTAGGATATTTTTTTTTTGATGATAGCTCTTTATTGCCAATTGTCTTCCAATGATTTTCCTCTCTCCAAATAAAATGGAGAATTCAGTTCTTTTCATACATCGAAAAAAAGCTGGGGCGAACAGTTTTAGATTCTTAATTCAATCTTTCCTATAAAGTTTACTTATTATCTTAAATTAACCAACAACAAAAATAGCCTACATCTGAAAGTGTTTAAAAAAATTCAGCACAAAATTTGAACTAAAAAAATAAAGTCTGCGTGTGTTTCGGTCTGTCTCTCTATGGAAAGCAACTCAAAATAGGTCTAGAGCTCTGAAATTTTATATAGCAATGAATTTTTCAACAAGCGAAGCGAGCTTGTACTTGCACTGATATCAACTTTTCAGCTAGCGAAGCGAGCCTATATTTGCGTAACAAAGTGGAAAAAGCGAAAAATTTTAGTGAACAAAGCGAGCGTAATTTTGCTTAGAAATGGACCTTTCTACAAGAAAAGTGCCAAAAAATGGGATCTATACACCAATGATGGATCTCCGCAACTAGTCCTTCATATAAAGAATCTGAGGTATTTGTTAACTTGTAGTTTTATTTACTTGTTACATTAATTAAGGCTGAGTTGAGACGTTGAGCTTGTAATCAAAAGGTCAGACGTTAAATCCAGTCACAACGAACATGGGCATGTACGATAATGAGAGATGTTGACATAATATTTTTTCAAAGGTGAGGTAGCTGTTGAAAAGGGAGATACTAGCTCAACTGAGTTCAGAAGTCATAGGCGTAAAGTAGGGGGGGGGGGGGGGGCTTCACTTTTAAATTCTGGGGGGGCTGCCTACCCTGATTCTTGTAACACTATCTCCTTTTTTTCCCTCCATTCTCCAAATAAATTATAATAACTGTTTATTGTTGGTATTATATGAAAAGTTGTATCATACCTAGATTTTCGAAAAATTAATAGATTTCGATAATTTTTCGAAAAATTTCATCTTCCGTCAAAACTTGCCCCCCCCCCCCCCATGTTTTTTGAAAAGTTGACACCTATGTCAGAAGTACAATGGAAAAACATTCAGGCAGTGCATTACCACGTTCGCTGCCAACTACGAGAAGGCACATAGTTGGCAAGTGCATAAAATACAAGTACGAGAATACATGAAGATAAGTGCAAGTACATCCAATACAAGTCAACTACGAGATTAGACTTAGTTGACAAACTGAGTTTACTTGCCAGCTACAAGATAACTTCTTATTGATCATCTTACCTAAATGACTATGTACACGTATTGCCACAGTAACTGTACGCAGCATTTAGAAGTATTCTTCTTTTCGCCTTTTCTTTTATCCATTTGGTCAAGGACTTATTTAAGACTTATGGAAATAACATATTGCATGAGCAGAAGTTTTGTGTACATGCGCAGAACAGTTACCTTGTAGTTGATTTAAGGAACAAATGTATCACTTCATAAGCCAAATATAAGTTTGCCTTGTACGAGTTTATTGATTCCTAAGAAAGTAATCTACCATACCTATACTTAAAAAATAAAACAACAGAACACAATTTAGAAGCATAAGCTCTTGGCATGTGAGAACAGATGCACCATATTAGCTTTAGCTGCTAACGTGTTAATAGCTCTAAGACAGAGGTCGGCAAACCACAGCTCCAGAGCTGTATGAGGATCTTCACATGCCCAAGAATACACCGATAGTAAACAATAAATGGTAATACATATGAGCTCCGATTGCATAAACCTATTAAAAACTCAAAGCGTAATCTGAAATCCAGAAAATAAGGAAAACGCAACAAAACTGAGATGAGTCGAGTGAACTGATAACACTGTTCTCAAATACAGTCAACTCGCGATAACTCGAAGTTCAAGGGACTGCCCAATTTCTTCGAGTTATCCAAAGTTCGAATTATCGGAGGTTATTTTCTATTGCATTAAATTGTCTTGGAACCTAATGAAAACTTCGAGATAAACGAATATTCGACTTATGAGACTTCAAGTTATTGCGAATTAACTGTAGTAACTTAAAATCAGTGACACAATGCTCCCTGAGATATTCTCAGTTGAAATACAGAAAAATCAAAATGTGCAATAGGAGTGTGCCTACCATGCACCAGTCTCAGTTACATCAAGCTTTTGTTGATGTTAGTTATTCCTTCGTCTCCGACTGAGATATATTGAAGGCTTCTAAATTTTTTAAATAACTTAAAAGCATGCATTACAAAGGCTTTGAAAAAAATTTAACAAGGGATACAAAAAAAAAGGGATGAACAATAGTAAGACTATGTGCATCCAAAGAGGATCAACTATTAAAACAAACATAAATGCCTGTCATTTGGCACCGTAACAAACATAACGAGCTTGACTCACTATACTAGAAAACAACATACCTTGAGCTCACAGAATAAGCTTTAGGATGGATCCTTCCGTCGAAAAGATAGTTTTAAGCAAATCGCAACTTATAAAGTAATATTGTTAACCTAGACATATAGTTTTGTATTAAACTTAAATATCAGTTGATAAAAAAAAATATAAGCGCTTTTAAGTTAAATTTCATTTTTCTAACAACGGATACTACAAGAGGTTTAACGAATCGACCACACATTGTTCCGATCAGCTAATCAGGGTGTAGTAAAATCGGTTCACTTATCCTTGTAGGGTATGTTGTCTTCTAGTATAGGTGCCTGCATTCTACACCAACAATTTAATTTCTAGAAATATTTCCAATACATCAAAAGCACAGGCTGGCTATATTGTGACAAGTTGGCTAGATTGTGTCATAGCTTGTTGTCCAACACACAGTATTTCATTTCTAATAGATTATTAGTAAACTCCATAAAATTTTTAAATGCATTTTTGTTGAAAATCAACATTTTTTATGCAGAAAATGTTTACGAGTGTTCCGCAACATTTTGGTTAAACTGTTATTAATTTTCTGCGCCTAGGTTCCGATGTCACAGATGTTTTGCAACTGGGCAGAATCCTATGCTCACATTCTAAGCTAATTGGTTGCATTGAATTTTTTAAAGCCAAAGATCTATACAACATTCACAAAAGGGAGAGAACACTTTCTACGAATTTGCGAGGGGGAATCACTCTTGATTTGCGCCTCTTTGAGAAAACCCATTAAAAACTGCCATTAGCAGCATGATAAACCTCACAAGATTATCCATCACAATTGTCGTCATGCATTCTTGTCTGCACATTTTTTAAACCCAAGTTCACACAAGACCATTAATGGGAACGAATCCACATCTTGTTCCGTGTAAGATGCGTATTTTGACTCAGAACCACAAGTGTAATCTTGTATCCTGGGAGAAAAAAACATGGTTTCTCTAACAAGTTCCTTTCATTGTAATTTTGTAATAATCAAACAGAATTAAAATCATAAATCAATAAAAAATGAAATTGACTTAGAAGTGAAACTGAGTAAACGTTTCTGAAGAAAAATAGTACAAACTGTGGAACAACCTAGATGAGGGTAATTTAAAGGTACATGTATGAGATAACTAATATGAGCCATTCCTTTACAGGCAAACATCAGAGATATATAGAATTACAGTAATTTTGCAAAGTAACAAAACTATTACATTGAATTAATAGAGGTAAGTCGGTGTCATTTAACATTGCTTTGGCAGCACAAAAACTTGCATTAAGTGTAATTTCTGTAAGCTGAATTAACTTTTAACTATAGTTTAGTAAGATGTACATGCCGGATTCCAAAATTTAACCACTTCAACTTAAGTTAGCCAGATCAGGCTGAACTTGAATAGTTACTGAATAGTTAACTAAACCAGTTTTTGAGGATATTGGCAAATCTATTAATTACAGAGTTTTACAGATGCAAAAAACTTTACCCACCTCTAAATGCAATACACAACTGCTTTGCATGGGAAATAAGTTTCTTTTCTTTCAAATATATAAAATACTATTTTTAGAAAGGACAATTCCCACATTTTTTTTTTTATTATTATTTAATTTTAAACGTTTTGAAAAGGCCATAAACACAAAAATTTCTACTGAATGTGCTTTTTCTTTTTTTTAATTTGCAATCAAAATTCTGTTGTTGGACGTTGGCGAGAAAACAATCCATTCCGCTGGCATTGAATGTGACGTCACAGCTTCCCAAACATCTTGGCTTGAAATGTAGCAGCGGAAACCAGAATTACAAGTTTCTCGCAAATCACGCCAACCTGTACAGAATGTGGCAATGGTCTGCCAAAGCCAACTATTTGGCAGAAACCTCACCGATAACTACAGTAACTGTAGGAACCCTTAATGTCATAGATTTTGCTGAGTGTTTTGATCGGACTGGTTTTGGCTCGGTTTTGAGGCAATTTCTTTACTTAACATTTAAATAACTAATTTTTTAAATAACTTTTTATTACAAATTTGGAATCAGAAAGAAATTCTTCAAAAATAAACTAATTTCACTCATTTTTAAAAAATACAGGAATTGTCTATTGCCTACACATTGACATGTTGCTTTTACAATTAATCTATTTAACAAACAAAACATTTAGTATCATAAGTAATTTATGACAGAAATCTTAAAAATTGAAAGATTTGTACTTAAAATAGTTTATTTCTGTTATACAGGGTTTTTAAAACTCTAAAAGTTTGCAATAAATAATTGAAATTTAAATCACCATTCACTAACATAACCGATTCTTAATAGATTGTAGTAAATTAAACGAACTAAACAATACTTTTCATACAAAATATGAATACATTTACAATTCAACTATTTATTAATTTTTTATTTTTTTTGTACAGAAGCCTTTTTGACACCTTACGTTTTTGGTACTATTCTGTTACAGTGGTTTCAAGCATTTGATAAATTGTCACCTTAGTTAACATGTGCACCTAAATCAAAAGACTCAGGTGCATTTATGCATTTGATTTAAAAAGTTAATTTTGACTCTTGCATGATAATGTATTTTAAGCCACCAAATATATACAATTATAGGAGTCACTATAATGAAACAGAACACAAATTATTATAACTTGCATTTTGAAAGAAGAATTAACAAAATGTGTGGCACTAGAAAACACTTTAAGGGCTGAGAATTAGGTGGTTTCATTTTAAAGCCATTATTTTTAAAAACTTATTGCTGATTTTGCTTTAAATTTCTCAGATGTAATGTATGTCTCTCTCATGATAATGTATTTTAAACCACCAAATATAAACAATTGTAAGAATCACTATAACGAAACAGAACACAAATTATTATAACTTGCATTTTGAAAGAAGAATTAACCAAATTTTTGGTATTAAAAAGCACTTTAGGGACTGAGAATTAAAGGGTATCACTATAAAACTATTATTTTTAAAAACTAATTGCCAAAATTGCTTTAAATTTCTCAGATGTTTGGTGCATCTGCACCGAAAAGAGTATTGGTTTTCCCCAAAGGGGAAAAAAACTTCCAAAAACTAAAGAATTTTCTTGAATATAAAAATTTTACAAGCAATGTGCCTTTTCTGCCTCAATATATTCTATCATTTTAAAATATACCTTAAACTTCCATACTTTGGAACCCAATCAGACTTATAAAGTATGTTTAATTATAATGGAAGAAAAATAAAAATCGATTAATCACAAATTTTAGCATCCCTTCCTAACCCATAAAATCCCTTTTTTATGCAAAAAGTGCCGATTTTCTATGAATCAACAACAACAACAAATTATATTTTCAAACGAGCACTTATAAAATACATGCAGTGATAACTTTCAAATACTGTGTATTTAAAACTTAAATGATATGTTGTTAAATTATTTCGAAAAAAGCGTTCCTACAAGGTATGTTATTCACTCTAAAAATTTGACATGCACCGAGTGAACACTTCCGAGAAAACATGTGGTAGTAAACATCGGCATTTTGCGCGCGTACGATGTGGAATGAAATGATTGCCATTTGACGTATGAATTATACACGCAGCGTGTGCAGTTGCGCTTAAGAGTTACATACTACATAAAATTGCGTAACTTCCAGGTAATAATTTTGTATACTATGTCA
This sequence comes from Linyphia triangularis, assembly GCA_963978545.1. Taxonomy (NCBI): domain Eukaryota; kingdom Metazoa; phylum Arthropoda; class Arachnida; order Araneae; family Linyphiidae; genus Linyphia; species Linyphia triangularis. The sequence goes on from OZ021731.1 coordinate 42,620,629, forward strand.
GCCATGTTCACGAAGAAACGCGCGAAAGAATGCATTTATAATATTCGAAAGGAGGCTAGGCCTACAAGCAGCGCTTACCTTCCATATATGCCCTCTGCTATTTTGGTTCTTTTTACTGGCCTTCTGATTTTTCCACATTCGGCATTTCGCCGCTTCATATTCCCAGATGACTCCTATATTCCAATCGTTGTGTTAAACCACCGGTGACAATCACAATAAATTAAAACACCATTCGGAATAATCCCTTTCTTAGCGTACTGTTTGTTTTCGTTCAGGGCATATACCTCGCGACCTACACGCATGCGCAAGGAACCGTCAAAGCGCGTCAACTGCTCCAAACCAAAACGATTTTCAATTTCAGAACTAAATTTTGTCACACAGGTTTTAAAATGTTCTTTTAACTAAAATTTTATTTCTTAAAAATGTGCTTACAATTTCCGATTTAAATGACTTGTCTAAGACTTCTTTTGAGTTTGAGATTTCTTTCCGTCAACTGGTCGAATTTCATCAGAAAATATGGGAAAGAAAATGATAATGATGGATTGAATATTTAGCAGAACCCATATTTCTTTCCAAATAAAAGTCAGCGAAACAAATTTCTATTTTGTTTTATATTCCCGACTGTGACTTGGGTTTACAATGATATGAATTTTAATGTGCATTCAAAGCATTTTCTATGAAGAGAGCACATTTTATAGTCTACTGTACATAATAGAATATTGTAGTTCGTAGATCACTCAATGTGCTTTTAAGAAAAAAAAATTTAAAAAGTGCATCATATATAGGATTTCGTTTTTTTTTTAAACTCTATAAAAATGTATAGTTTTTATGTAAAGCTAAACTCGATTTTGAAAAGATCAAAATGAAACCTCATCTTATTGGTCGAGAGATTTATCACACCTTAAAACACGCCTCTCTTGTGTTATATGCGGGAAACATTGTAGGACACTAAATTTAGATTCACACAAAAAAAATGTATTTATTTTAAATTTTAACTTTTTATATTCATTTTTCATTTTATTTATATGTACTATTAGAACAACAACACTTTTTATTTCCAAATTGCAAATGAAATTCAAGCAAATAAGCTTAAAAAAGTTTTGAAAATATTGCTTTAGTTTCATTTTCCCCTTATTCGATTTTAACTCCTTAAACATAGTCCCATTCGTGCAAAAGCTAAAACCCTCACTGACTCATCACTAATTATTCCACTTCCAATATAATAGTAATTCTGAAATATAGAACAAATATCAACAAGCACAAATATAGAAAAAGTAAGCCATTCTGATTTTAATTAATCAATTTTAAGGTGTTGAAAAAGGATAAACGTTCCAAATAAAGAATATATCCCAATGTCGCCGTCGGAATGTAGTTACAGCTATAAAATTTTTGGTGCAAATGTTATCAGAGGCAAGTATAGAACAACTAGACGGGAGCGCAATGCGGGGGGAGGGTCTGTTCAGGGGAGTGCCAAAGAAGTGTTTCTGTTTTTGCAATGATCAACAAAATACAATAAAAAATCATTATATTTCTTTTATTTTTCTTGGGAAAAAAGCAATTTTGACCTTACAAGTATCATACATTAGAACAGCGTTCGCCACTAACTTCTAGAGGCGGGCCGTATGACTTATGTTGTAGTTTCGTGGGCCGGATACATCGAAATATGTATCTTTAATTATTATCAATTTAACAATGTTTAGTATTTCTGAAAATTGGGGTGAAAATATACATTTTTTTAATTTTTTTTTATTTTAATAAAATTACTATTGATATTTGATTATCTCTTTTTTCAAATAATTAAAAAAAATAAAAAATTTCATTATTAAGTAAGTCTAAAAAAGAAGTGATTCTTTTGTTTCAACTTGATAATGTGACTTGACTTGACTTTTAATAAAAGTATTTGAACAGTACTTCCAGATTATTCCGTTTTAGTCAATATCAATTGTGAGACGATGACGGTCGAAATCGTTTAGTTTATTTTATGCTAGAGAGAAGGTATTTGTTGCAGTCAGTTTTAATAAATTGTCCGAATGAGATTCAGTTAAGCTATTCCTGTATTGATTCTTAATAAAACCACCTTGCGCCTTTTTACATAGTTTCTTTGAGCACTTAGTAGAGAATTCTGTTCACATAGATAGTTAACACATATTATTTCGGATAAATTACAATTATGCAAAAAAAAAAAAAATCCATACTGTGAAATTTGATTTTTCTTAATCTTCTGTGGTGCAGGCGGGTTGCAGAAAAATCTGTCGTGGGCCAAATCCGGCCCGCGGGTCGTGTAGTGGCTCACGCTGCATTAGAAAGGATGAAATAAAATCCATTCTGATAGCTAATTGCAGGTTATTACACGTTTTTAAAAATACTTCTTGGAACATGATGCCTCATTGCACATTTTCTGCATTTCATATTACTACCCGTTGAAAGTTTTGTTAAATTTATTAATGAAAAGGGGATTGCACTATTCTACGCCGCAATTTCTGTTTAGTTTGTAAAAATTTTAAGTAAATCTGGTTATCTATTACATCTGAGCAATATTGCAATACCTCTGGCAATATCAATATATGAACTGGAACATCGTCTCATGAGAGTTGTTTGCAGTTTTTATTGTTTTTAGTTATTTACTACAATTTGAAAACAGTTTATTTTTTTCATAAGTTTAATTACACAATCAAGTCCTGATGAGCCTTATTCTTTCGACGTTTCGTGATTTTGACCCTTTCGTTCCAAACGAGATATGTCCTGATGTCTTAGTTCCCACAGAGCCAAGAGGTCACTAAAAATTGGTAAACATGTTTCGAAATGCATTATAAACCAAACTAACGTGCACAATACAACCAAACCATATTTAACCGGGGCCATCGAGAAACAGCTCCTTCCCTCTTTAGTTGATCGGGCCATACCACAGCAATAGTTTTCGAAGATGACGTCACACTTTCAACTCCACCAGGCTTGGTTGGTTGTTTTCAGATTATCTGGCGCCGTCAGCAACACGAGGGCTATAAATGCGCCGAAACATTCGTCATTAGACAAGCCAACATACATTTACAAATACCCATGCCTAACACGGGACTCGAACCCGCAACCTCGCGGTCTAGAAGCTAGCACGCTAACCACTATACCGTTTAGTCGGCCCACCAGGCTTGATTCTTCCTTCAATGACTTTTCGCCACCAAAAATGCATTGCATAAAAACTCTTGCACATAACATAAAAATTATTACCAGCTTTATCCACCACTGTAATAATCCAATTTGAATTATTACACTGGTGGATAAAACTACTAAAAATTTTTGTATTATTTACAAGAGTTTTTTTTAGAAATTTAATGTTTAATGATTATAAAGGAAATGATACTTATGTTAAAGTTCATTCGAGCAAAAAATAATTGGATTATAGGATTTTGGCTTTAGCAACAAAAAAAAAATAATAATAATTTTATGATTTCATGCATGAAATATCTTTATCTTTTTCCCTCAGTGAAATTTCATAAATCTGCTTTGAAATTTCATTTCGTAATTTGCTCTACAAATTGGTACAATAATTATCTAATATTTTTTTATTTTTTAAAAAAAAAATTTTTTAACTTGTTTTGGACAAGTTAAGGATGTTTGAAAATCATTTCTTGATTAAAAATAATGAGATTTTGGACTTTATTAATAACAACAAAATTGAGTTTGTTCATACATTTGATTTCGAGAATTTATTCACCAGTATACCACATATGATGATTTAATTAATACTTGCTCTGATATTTTTGATAATTTTCTTAAAGACTCTGATTTAAATAAGATAGAATTGTTAGAGTTTTGTTAATTTAATAGTTTTGAAAATAATTTATTTAATGGAAAAAAATTTTATAGACAAACTAAAGGAATTCCTAAGGGGAAATAGCTTTTCTAGCTACTTTGCCAATTATTATTTAATCGAAAGGAGATTTCTTGAATATAATAATATTGAAGCTTTTAGATATGTTGATGACTTAATTACTTTTAATTTCAATGATTTGGACAAAATTATAGAGATTTACTTGGAAGGATTTGATTAAAAAAAAATTACAAGAGCGCTCAGTATCTCGATTTAAATTTAAAGATAATTCAGTAAATATTGGTGTTTATGACAAAAGACTGGATTTTAAATTTCAAGTTATTTGCCTTTCAAATTTTAATAGCAATTTAAATTTCAAGATTTTTAGAAATATTTATTATACACAACTAAATAAAATTAAGAGTATTTGCAATAACTCTATGGACTTTAATTTGGCTTTTGGAATTTTTAGGGACAATTTGAGAAAAAAAATAGATTTACTAAATATTTTTGAATTTTCGTTTTTTGGAATTTTTTTTTTTTTTTTTTTTTTTTTTTTGGTTTCCGATTCCATTCTTCGGGTGATATTGATTTCCAGTTAAATAGCCCTAACTGGTTTAAATATTTTATTATAAATTTTTTTCATTTTTTTTGTGGAATAGATGGCAGTGAAGTTTTAAATATTTTATGCGGGGCAATTTCGGGAATTATGTTTTTCAATACTTAAACTCTTGGTGCTGGACTGAGTTAATCTCGAATCAACGTGGACATTAAACTTAAGAAGACAGCTATTTTGTTAAGTTTGGTTTACAAGGTACGTTTCGTTTTAGTATTTGTGAATATTTTTGACTTCTTGTCTATCCGGCTGGATGCGTAGGAGCTCGAATGCGATTGATTGCGAGTGATTTGTGAAACGCATCGTTTGAAATCCCGGTTGGATTCAAGCACCCTGACGAAAAAACTCAGTCGGGATTTCAAATATTTTTAAGATTCATATTTTAATATTTGTTTTTTGGCTGTTTAAGGTCAGACTTTGTGCTCTTTATTTTTATTATATTTTAAGATTGCTTTTACAATAATATTTTGTAGACCCAATAAATAATTTTTATGAATTAGCAGTTTGATTGTGCAGATTTGTATGAATTAGCAATTTGATTGGCAGGTAATTGAATTGTATAATAAATAGAACAAAGTATTCAAGCCAAGTAAGTAAGGAAAAAAAGAAAATCATGTTGCATCCACAAAAGTTTGTAACTGCACTACCTATTTTTTTATTAAGATTTCTCTAATGTTAGGTTAAGTAAATGTTATAATACATAATAAATTTTAGGAACAAAAGTGAAACATTAACTTTTTCATATTTGTAAAAATTATGTGTGAATTTTAGCTTTGTAAAACATGTCCAATTCGTCCCTCGCATAAGAGATAGGACATTTTTCTTGCTATTTTAATTTACCTATAAAAATAATATATTATTAATTACCATCATATTAGTATTTTTCAAGTGAGTAAAAATGTTTGAATATGTTATTCTTAATGTTTCAATGCTGTAACGGTAGAAAATAGTTTACAGGAAATATTTTTATAAAAAAAGTCCCCTCCCTCTCTATTCTTCCCTTTCTGAAATGGTATTAGCGAGAGTTGAAGTTGTGACGTCATGAAAGCTATGGTCTGGCCCGATCAACTAAAGAGGGAAAAGTGAGGTTTCACGATGGCCCCGATTTAACCCTTTTAGTGCCGTGCGAAAACAGATGCCTGTGCGAAGATAACCAGAGGAATTTAACGAATTTTACTAGGGGCTGGAAAAATACTCATAAAAAGCAAACTAAAAATGATATTTAAGAAATTCAAAATGCAGCGTATTGTGGCAGCTGATGGCTCTAATCCACTCGCCGCTCTGCTCAGCCTAGATTTTAGTCTTGCCGTGCCAATGCATGATGTGATACGTGAGCTATCTGATAACTATCATAAACAGATTACTATTACGATTCCAAGAAACTATCCGGTATAGAGATTTTACCTTATCACTCTAGCGTATATAGTGCTTCGGCACCAACCAGCAGAAAACATAACAAAAAGTTATAATAAATAATTTTTTTGATTGCAATGTAAAGAATTTGAACTATTTATAACGTTTTATAAAATTATTTTGAAATACAGACTCTTGTGAGGCGTAATAGGCGCCAACGTTTGTTCAACGATATATCGTCGTTGGCACTTTTCGCAAGTGTAGCGAACAACGATTTATCGTTGTTCGGCAATAAAAGGGTTAAAGGATCAAAACTTTCTAAACCTGGAATATCCCGAATATACAGCCTCAACTGCGAAATTTTATAAAATTTTTATCTAGGAACAATTAACCATCATATAAAAGTGTAAGTTTTTTTCTTCTTTCTTTCTGATTCTTTAAAAAAGAGCCGAAAGTAAGGAAGCAATAAAAAAATAATAATAAAAAAATAAAATGAAAAAACTGCACGAGGAACAAAAAGTTTTCTTTGATTAACTGACTGGAAAAATTATTTAAAGTTCAAAGAGTGAGTGTCGCCTCCTGATCCGACACGCTGCCATTGCTTCAAATTTCGTATGTGATGAAGAGAAAAAGTCAATGTTAAAAATAACAGGGGCAATGTTGTTTCTGAATTTGCTCATTAACGTCCAAATTAAAAATAAGTCCGTGATTTTTGAAATGAGCCTAGGTTCTGAGTAATGAAATGAGCTGAGCCTGGGGTCGTTAATCGTAAGATACGTCGGACCCGCGATTCGGTACCAGCATTACGCTATTCGGGACGCAATTCTCACTTCCTTTATTTTACCATCATATTATTGAACAACTTTTTACTTTCTATTATCTCATACATAATATAGGGTAATGAAAGTATTGCTTTCGATCGTTTGTTTTTATGTATTTCTACGCGTTTTGGAAAGTCCAGAGTGAACTACCTTATTGGTAAACCATAAGCATCATTCATCAAACTTACTCCCATTAATTAATTTTGCAAACCAATGTATTTGAAATTCCATACCTGTCCGTACAACACTTCTTTCTGTCTCTTACTGCTTCGCAGTTAAATCATTTCAAAGTTAGAGATTTCTTTCTGAAAGACTTTAAATATTAATTCCAATAAAAAAAAATGCCGACATCCCAAAACTGAGGCTGTGAGTGGCAAACAAAGCGCTTGCCTCGCATACAAAGGTCATGGGATCGAGCCTCAAGAATCAGGGGACCAAGCAGGGCCGTAGACAGATGGGGTGACGCCCCCCCCCCCCCATCCAGAAATTGTGTGAAATCTTGTTTTATCACTTCCTCCTTTTTTTTTTGTAAATTGTTAAACGTATTTAATCAAATCTCCGACCATAATCCCCCCCCCCCTCCCAAAAAAACCCCCTGGCTACGGGCTTGTAACCAAGGGGTGCGAAATTCATACTTTGCTAATTGAAATAAATGTCATTATTCCACAGATTCGACGTGTTTACTTTAATAAGCCCAAATTGTTTTATAATGTAATGCGCATAACAATTGCAAATTACCTTGATTATACTGCAAGCATGATTGTATCAATATATTTTAAATGGTTTATTTTATATATCCCTAAGATTTTTTTTTTTTGGCTACGTTCTATCGGCTGGTGCTTTGTAGTATCTCTTTTCAAAATGAGCAGACACGGTGGTGTGATCATGATATATAGGCGGATTTCCACATGGGAGTTTCTCCTTGAAAGACCTTCCAGTATTAATCTTTTATCCTATTATACTTACCTTGATCTAACTAAGTTACGGCGCAGTATAGTTATCATAATTGCACCAGAAAATCTATACAACCAACCCAATAAATGACCATCCCCATTTCCTAATGTATATTCTGCGTTGCGTACGCTACTGAATGGTGTTTTATCTTTTCCTTAAACTGGATAAGGGAACACTAAAAGTGAACTTTTATATGTCATGGAAGAGAATAAGTAGGACAATAATTTTTGTAATGGTAGTAGATAAATATGCAATTGGACATTTATTTCTTTTCGAATCATGGGCTCCGCCAGGAAGGTGGCAAGGGGGTGCAATTGCAACCCTCCTGGTTGGTTGATTTCTACGATCAAGGAAGTATTTTTATGCACAATGACGGCTAATGATGTCGGGACCTTCAGTTTAACGTGAATTCCGAACCACAACGCGCATTCATACCAAACCCAGGATTCGAACCCGGCACCTTTGGCATACGTGGCCAGAGTTCTAACCCTACAGCCATCAGGCGGGCCAACCCTCCTGGAATTCGAAAACGTGTAGAAAAGTACTAAAGTTCATAGAAAAAAGAAACAATACCATTAAATATATTTTAGGAATCATGCATAACTATTGATTAATATTTCATTAATAAAATTCAATGAGCTTTTTAAGAAAATAAAGGTTGCGATCGAAAGTTTAAGTATCCTTGCATCCCCCCCCCCCCCTTTTAACGCTCTGCACCACCTTTCCCGCTGGCTGCGCACGTGTTTCGAATTAGTTAAAAGCTTTGTATATATGAGACATCGATATATATCTATTACGAAAACTATCTTTTATCATCATCAAATTCAATAATTCGAAGTGCACGTCCATGAAACTTATGTGACGATAATGACTAGTTTTCGTGAAGATGTATTGATTTCAGTTGACAGTCAAACAAGAAAATAATAATAATAATAAAAAAACCTTTGTGTCGTTTAGTTTTCATTCCCAGAATGTATAACTTTTAAATTTCCTAAGTAGTTTTCTTTCAAATCGGTTTGAGAATTTGTAATAAGCTCAGTACATAGTAATACATCAATAAATATGTCGCAAAGAAAATTTCAAGGAACATTTTACACAATATAATTTTTTTTCCGTGCTATTCGGAAAAATTTCAATAGAATTGAAACCTTTTAAATCAACTAGTATTGATTTGATGCGTTCAGTTACTGAGTTACAACATTAAAAAAAATTAACTTCAAAATAAACCAACAAATTTTTTGAAAATAACTTATTTTTGTTTGGAAAATCTTTTATCATATCTTGGAAAATCTTTTATTATGTTATCTTTTTGTATGAATAGTGCATTCTGTGGCCATAATGGTCAATCGTTCTTGTGTTATTTAAGAAATATCGATGAAAAATGTTTGACAATTTTAACTTGAAAAAGGTTTATTTATTATCATAATCATATGACACGTGTATTTCTGGATGATTATCACAACATTTGAGAGAATTGGTTGCACATTATTTAAAAAAAAAAAAAAAAAAAAAAAAAATCAAGAAAACGTGCGTTTTAGAGCAATGAGGTGCCTGAAAAATAAAAATTATAGTAATTTTGTGGGTGGTCATTTCAAAACAGCGTAACTTCCATCGGATACGAGTGATCGCTTTTGCCTGGTTAGTTTCTGTGCCGACTTGGAAAAGATTTTGCTAAATTTTCTGTACGAGGGGTATTGCTAACATTCAGTCGAGTTAAAACTTGGAAATTTTCTTGTCTTTTGAATATCGCGAGAACCACTTGAAAGATAAAAAACATAGAAAAGTAAGGAGACCCTCAAACTTTTTTTTGTATTTTTTTCATTTCTTTTTTGTTTAATTTTTTTCTTCTTTTTTTTTTTAAACATGATTGCGTTCGGTACCAAATAAAATCTGCAGAGGAGAGGACTTCGAAAATACATTCCGTGATTTTTTTTTTATCGAAGTGAAAATTATTGCATAATCCTTCAATAACAATGCAATTAGGAATTGCGATAAACACTTTTGAAAAATCAACAATTTAAACAAAATTCTATTATCTTTGCACCCCCCTGCAAATATTTTTGCCGCCAGGGGAGGAATTGGAGAAGGGGGGGGGGGGGGTGCTGGAAGTATAAAGTATGCCGTCTAACTTATTTTCAAATGGTAGTTTCCACCGCGTTACAATGTAAAAAAAATTAAATTTCATCAATATTTTTAAAGTATATTTTTTACTTAATATCAAGACCGATTAAATTCAGCAAACAAAATTAATCTTTTTCTGACCTATTCCATGCCTCCATTAATATAGATATTTAAGTCGCCTAAACGATTTTTCTTCTTTTTCTTTTTGACCGTAGAAGGAACGGGAGGGAACAGGAAGACCATGATTTTAGCCAGCTGCCATGCATTGGCCTACGAATCTTTACCTCTTCACTATAAAATTCCTCGATTTCGGTACGAATTTCTTATCTGTGAATCGGAGGAGGGACTAAAGACTGAGACAAGTTTTTGCTTGCAGTTAACATACTGCACGTCTACTTCTTGATCACGGGCCAATTATTTATTAAGAGGCCAATTAGTATTCTAATATCAGGGAGCAGTCCCACCCTTTAAACTATTCTATGTACAAAAAAATCCTGCTCTCAAATAGCTAAATAATACAATTGGAAAATAATGTGCCTAATTAAATTAGGAGAAAAAAAAGAAAAGAAAAAAAAAAAAAAGGAAAAAAAAAGGGGAAAAAAAAAACTTTGAACAGTTCTTTAATATAGTATTATTGCAATTCTACAGAATATTGTAAGACTCGACAATTCCGATCAATACACTATTAGAATGACCAAAAGGTTTAGCCTCTCTTTCTCTCCAAAAGACCTTAGCTTTTCCAGACAGCTTGCCTTCGGGCCACAAAACAACAAACAAACTTCCAGACATCTTATGTACAGGATCAAAATGACCCCTTTTATGTGTAACCTTGAATTTGAAACTAAAGGACACATAAAGCCATAAAACTTGAGGGGTTATACCATTTCCCCCATTCACGTGACATTTCGCCAAACCTCATGTGGGTTTCAAATTACTGAAGTATGTACACATTTTCAGCGTTTTGTCATCTATATCCTTGAGTTTTAAAATGTCAAATAAAAACTTAATTTTTTTTTTATGGTTTAACTTTAGTTTCTGCATTTCTGTTGATGCCATTATTTGAAATAATGCATCATAGATTTCAAAACTTGAAGTCCTAAAAGTTGTAGAGTACTCTGCTTGATCACTTATTAGCATTCAATGGTTTTACAGCTAATTGTGGAACATATTTTTTTAGCTTTTCCCAAAGCTTTGTGAACCAGAAAAAAATGTGAAAAGTTATTGAACAATAGGAAAAAACGTTGTTGTTCCCTGTAGAAGAAGAAGCTATATCATTCATATCTAGGTTTAAAGAATGACATGCATAGGTTATAATAAACGTCCTTGGATATTTTTGAAGTATTTTATTCTGTATATACCCTTTCTCACTAATTTGATATTAGTTTTGTTGTTCATATTAGCCTTGGCCTCTAAGTTACTTCAGCTCAAAACCTAATTTTTCCAAATGTGTTATAATAAGCTGCCGAAACCTCCCGGTTAAATCCTATAGCTTAGAAAAAATAAAGAATTCTTCAACTTCATATTTATTTTGAATGGAGTTAAAAATGACAACTCTTATTGTTATAACTATACTTATATGTTTCAACATAAGTAGTTTTGGCCTCTAATTTTGCTTTCCACAAACACGTGTTAAAATAATCTTAAAGGTGTGTTGTATTAATGGGGATTTTTTTTTTTCTAGACAAGGGAGAGACTTCCAACATTAAGGCTTTACGTAGCAATTAGATTTTAGTGAGTGAAGCGAGCTTATGCTTACGCAGCAATGAACCCTTTAGCGAGTGAAGTGAGCTTATGCTTGTATAGCAATGAACCTTATTTCAACGAGTGAAGTAAGCCTGTGTTTATGTGTCAATGCACTTTTCAGCTAACGAAGCGAGCTCGATTTTGCCTAGCGATGAACCTTCCTGCGAACGAAGCTCCAAAAACTGGGGTCTATACACGAATGACAGATTTCCGCAACGCGAGGCCATATAGCTAGCTAAAATATTGCATATGTTAAAATTTACACGGGTATTCAGCTAGTAGTTAATAATACCTTCAACTTAGGTTGCAAATTTGTAAATATTGCGTATTCAAAGCTTTTGGCAGTTTTAATTTGCTCTGTTAAACAAAAGCCAATTTTTTACATGAATTGATTATTTAAATATAAATAAAACATTAGGAGCAATACCGAGGTTTTACAAATAATTTACTTCAAATATTTTGAAATTTCTTAAAATGTCAACCAGTCGACATTTCAACGAGTATTTTTTCCTTGTGTATGCTGCAAATTTTTTAATTAGGCTATTAAATTTATTTAGTTTGTATCTCGTAATTCTTTTTCCCCCCCTTCTACACAGAATTGAAATTGAATAACATCGGTTTTTATAGTTTAACATATTTTATGAAATTTATATTTTAATCTACTAATATCATGTCGAACAGAGTAAAAAAAGCATTGTTTGACTTTGGAAATAGTTAAGATCTTATGAATAGGGAGTTTTACGTTCTTGCAGTGTTGGCTAAAGTTATTAAAAGATCTGCCACCTTTACTATGCATGCATTATATGATTTATAATGTTGAAAACATTGGTAATTTAATTTCTATTAAAAAAAGTTTCAATTTCAAGAGAATTGAAATTTTACATTTCGTCAGATCTACATGTGATAATTTTAATATGTTCTTAAATATTCTTATCTAATAAAAATATTTGTAATATAATTTTTCATGACATTTGTAAGAGTGAGTAGTCATCAGAGGCCAGAAGAGGGTGGTCGAATCTTCTATTTTTTATTTTTTTTAGATCTTTCATCGAGCCCTGCTAATATCGTTATTAATTGATGACCCCTCCCCCCAAGTTGTCAAACAATCAGCGGTCACAATAGCATCCCTCTTGATTGACCTCTAAATCCGCCTTTGCCTGCAGGCGCCCATGGGCGTCAGAGATTGTGGGCAAAAATCATCAAAAATGCTGGGAACAAACTGCAAATCGGTCATTCAAATAATTAAAATTTATCGCATTGAAATGGATGTGAAGATGCTTACTTTAGATGGATCAGGGACCATAGCTTTAACATAAATGAAAATTTTTAACAAGTTAAACAACAATTTCGAAAGATTATTTACAAAATTTAAAAGGAAAATAACTGATGATTTTTTTTATAAATAATTAAAAAAAAAAATTAAGATGACTTTAAAAAAAACTTTTAAAAGGTTAACTATAAAAATATCACCAATTATTTCCCCTGTAAATTTTGTAAGCAATTTTTTATTACTTACTCAATACAGAAATAGGTAACATAAAGTTTTAAGGGACGTTTCAAAATTATGTTATCAAACACTAGTATTTATAGTATATACAAATTGATGTATCTCCACAACGCGGGGCCTCGCAGCTAGTTTGACATAAAATGCAGTTAAGCAACGCTCTCAATCACAGCATCACGACATTGATACTGTGATTAAAAAAAATATATATCGAAATAAAGACCTTGAACCTTTTGTGTGACTCTTACTGCAACAGTCAAATCAAAATTTGACTGTTGTAGTAAGATTTGGACCAAAATTCTTGTCAAAAGAGAAAAGCATTAGTGGAAGAGTATAAATGTTGAGGGTGAAATGAAGATATATTGCCGGGACATGGTTTTACACAATATCGTAACTTGTGATACGGTATCGTGCCCATGAAAAATATTTTCAAATGTTTAATTCCACACTTTTGCAATGAATTATCTTAAATCTTTTACACTAATTGTTGAATATTTGTATAAATAATTGGTATTAAATACACCTACATAGTTTCCATATTGCTCATAGATATTTTTCATCAGAAAAACTAAAATAGCAACTCCATGGTCTCTACTTTTCTTTAAAATGAGAGATAAATGTACACATTTTCCTGTTAAAAAGTATTTTTTATTTCCCTTTACAAATTTTAGCCTAGAAACATAGACTACAAGGGGGCGATCGCTCTGTGCTCCACCAACAGCTAGGTCAAATTTACCATTTCGCCCCCCGCTCCAAAACTCTGTAAAAATGCGTTTTTCCAGTAACATTGCGTAAAAAGGACATTTTATTAGCACGCTGACGCTATCCACTCCTGTCCCCCAAATGAGAATCAAGTAAATGAGCCTTTTTTGTGCAATTTCATAAAAATATATATTTTAAAGTATTGTATGATATTGGAATAAGTAATTTTGTAATTATGAGATTACTGGTATAGGTTCTTTTTTCTTTAATTATCATACAGAACTCTTAAAAATTGCTTTCGTCATTTTAGTTCAATATCTTATAAGTATATTTTTGTTTAAATGATAAATGTGATATTGAAATAAATTATTTTATAACAGTTAACTGTTTAGTGCTCTTAATTTTTTTCATAAAATGTTTCTGAACTAATTTTATACAAATAACTTTGCTACATAAGGCATAAAATAGACTGCTTTTCTGTGGATTGGAAACCCCTCCGTGATTTTTTTTTTAACAAGAAAGGAATACATCTAAAGTCAATGTGTAGTCGGATTATGGCACGGAGTGTCTGGGATAAAAGGAACCAAAAGTTATAGTTGATTTTTACGGGACTATATATTAGAATGAAAAAAATATAGAAATTGTTTTGAATTTTTCTCAGAGGAAATGATGCCTCAGATTTTATTAAATAAATACTATAATTTATTCTTCCTTCGAAGGTTCACAAAACTTCTCCGAATAACAGAACAATTGAAGCTTCAATACAAGCTTCGGTATGTATAACTTCGACCACAGGGATAATTCAGGCACCACAAAAGTAAACAAAAATCCGATTCTTTCCGAACAGCAAACGATACTAGACTCAACTGGTGATTCAATTTTTCGCCTCTTTAAGAAAGTCTCACTGCATAAATTTCTAGGAAAATCTAGCCAACCAATCAATAGACCTGATCGAAATGTTTTAGATTGATTTAAGTTTAGCCACTTTTTTCTAACCAGTATTATCGCTGTTAATAAATAAATTAGAACAGAATTTCAAAAGAATTAAATTTAATTGTGAATACGTCACTATTTACAATTATATACAGACGATTTTTGTAACAATATATTTGAGTAGTATGAACATTTCACCAAGTTTTAATAATAGATTTCGATGTGTAAACCTTTTTAAAACGTCTAAACAGTAATCCAGTTCTTTCCAAGTGCTTTGTAGCATATCAGGAGTTATTAAACGAATTGTTAAATTGATAAGCTTCTTCAACTCATCCACAGTTTAAATTTTTTAAATTTCAATTACCCATATATTAACATAGGTTAATGAAAGTGTTGGATTCGGTTGATTTCTTTCCTTATTTCTACGTGTTTTGAATACCACATTAAAAAAAAAGTGACACAGAATTTTTTTTTGTATGTGTGTTTATGGTCAGCATAAATCTCGAAGAGATTGTATTTTAACTTTGGCACACGGGTTAGCTGCCATTGAAAAAAATTGTTTTTCAACAATTGCCAAAAAACGGATTTAACGATTTTGATCAAAATCACTGTGACCTTTTAAAGTGCTCTTAACATCCTTGCCTTCGAAATTTCGGTAAAAATTCGATAAAGGCCTAAAAGGTGAAAAACAAATGCTTTTAACAGAGTTCTCTTCCCTAGACCATTGTTCAGCATCCATCAACAAATGTTTCTTTTCTGTGGCACTTACAAGAAAGGATAATGTAATATTTATTGAAAAATGTATCGCCAATTTCGCCATTGTTTTTCTTGTCAAATCAATAATTATCGTCAATTTTTAAAATAACGAAAATATGGAAATGGTAAATTACACCAATTCATAGTAAATTTAAATGCAGGGACTAGTATTAAACGTAACTGAAAGTTACAAGATCTTCCACACCCCTAGTTACTTATACAGAATGGATTCAAAGTTCCCAGTAACAGTGCACTCTACAAAGAAAAATAGACTAATGATGCCAGTTACATACATTCCACACATTGATTTCTTGTATGATTAGATTGAGTAAAACCAGATTTTATTCAAACAATAAACTTAACACAATACATTAAAAACGTAAACATAAAATAAACAATTAGATAAATTAAAAGAATTAAGATATTGTGTTCATTGCAGATGTTTACGTAAAAAGAACCATTTCAAAATTTACTGATACATGTTTACTGATCATGTTACTGATCATGATACATGTTTACAAATCACTGATACATGTTTACAAACTTCCTTGTTAGACAATAAGATTTAGAAATCGTAAAAGTAGTTTTATTAAAAGTGTATGAATATAACTCAAAATAAGAGAGTAGCATAATTACGTTATAGGCAGTTTTGATATGTCAAATAAGAAACTTACTTCAAGTCAATTAATTTCTTCAAACAAATCACTTCAGTTTCCACAACAAATTTCAATATTGTTTTGCCCCTTAAGGCAAAAGAATATTATATCGAAGTAAAGCAGGAATAAAGTGCCTAACCTTATATTTACTTAAAAATTAGTTTCATACTATAAATCAAGTTTTTGACCAAGCACTTATTTGCAAAAGATAATAGTGGGAAAAATTAAAGTAATTTCAAAGAGATTATTCAGAAAGATAAGAACACAAAATGGAGAAGTATAGACAGAAAATCTTCAATACTGAAGAGACTTTTTTTTAAAGTTTAACTAGTTGTAAATTCTGTACATTAAAATAATATTTCAACATGGTAACATTATTTTACTTATTAGAATACAATTATTTTAATGTTTGATATTTCAATGATCAAAATCTAGACATCCTTCATTTATTCAAAAGTTTAAAATATCCAAATTTCAAAGGACACAGATTTAATAGATTATTTGTCACATAAGTATTATTTAAATTTTATACATGATTTTAAATTCATTAATAAATGCAAGAACTAAATTATTAATTTTTTTTAACTATTCTAATTAATAGGATACATTCAAGTTAATCACAAGACACTTTTAAGAGCAATACAATTGTTATTGATTAATAGAATCAACCAATTGCTATAAATGTCCTTTTACAAAACAGAATATTTATATTTCCTGGAATAATGTCTAGCATATTCTAGAATATATGTCATGTAACAAACTATAAATGTGAGATTTATAAACATACTTTAAATTATATTCAATCAATTATATAAATACAAAACAGACTGTTGGTGAAGAGTTAAACAAAACTGAATTATTATATAAAAGGTAGGGATAAATTGTTTTGCATTAGCATTAACATTTAAGTTAATTGTAACAATTAAGCAGTATACATTTAAATAACAAGAATTTAAGAGCAAATAGATAATTTGAGAGCAATACAATTGTTATTGATTAATAAAAACTACCAATCTCTATAAAAGTCCTTTACAAAACAGAATATTTATACTTTCGAGAACAATGTAGATTACAGTCTAGAATATACAAGTTATACTTTAAAAATACAACAAATAATAAATGTGCGATTTATAAAAACAGTTTGAATTATTTTCGACCAATTATATAAATAGAAAACCCTCTTGCTTGTGAAGTTACAAATAAAACTATATTATTATATGGGAGGAGTAATTTGTTCTGTATTACCCATTTTAATTTGGACTAATGTCTCATAGCGCTTTTCATCAAGCTGCTGAATATATTTTTTTCTACGTTCTTCAATTTCTTGACGAAATCTGCCTGTTTCTGCTTTGAAATCACCACTAGAGTTTTTGGAATCAGATTTAGTCATTTCACATCGTTGAGAACAAGCAGAAATTATTTGTTCCTCTTCTTCTTGAATAGCTTTTAGGTTGTGGCTCATTTCAATTTCCTGCAAATAAAACGTGTGTTGTAACATTTAAAATATGTATTTCAGATTTATTATTAGTTCATTCAAGCAATATACAGGGTCTTTTAGAAAGGGCTCGAAATAACATAACTGCAAAACAGTGAGAGCCAGAAGGACGATACAAGTATTGTGTTGGATAGACAGGTACAGAATTTTAAATTCATTGGTTTGCAAAGTTGTTTGATTGGAGTAGATTTGTTGAAGTCTGCATATGGTTTACCAAAGAGGCCCATTCTTATTTGAATGGATTTGTGGATAAAAAAAATGGGTGAATATGGGGTACTGAAAACTCATCCATGTTCGTATATAGTTTCTATATATCAAGTATTTAAACTCTGATTCAAAATTCTATTTAAGTTATCTTAATTATCTTTCTAATTTTTTTTAAAATATCAATTAAAAAAAAAAAAAAGTTCTTTGAAAATTAAACTTTTTTTTTTAAAGTTAAAACCATCTCTTTTTACAATATTACCTGAGCTTTGGTTACAGCACAGTTATAATACAATATAAACATGGATTTCTGAAAAAAGAATGTAGTTAGCATTTTTTCTTTGCTTGTGGAGAAATTAAGTAACAATTTATACAGCAAAATATTTTCACAAATGTCACAAAATCATAATTTAATAACAATACATATTGTAAAATAGTTTTCTTTGTTAATTCAATTTCTTAATTTTTATTTTAGTTCTGCTAAAACAATTGAATTAGAAAATTTAAACCTTATGTTTATGGTTCTTATGTTTTTTACAGAAATATATTACTAAGTTTAAAATAAGGAATATATTGCTATCTTTTAAGTAGAAAAGGAATAACAATTGTTTATATAAAAAGTAAAATATTTAATTTTTTAAGAAATAATTCAATTATGACGTATTAAATGAAGGTTTTTATGGTGTGTTACTGTGATTTATCTGTTTAGCATTATCGAAATAAATAACATTGATTAAAGAATTAACAGAACATTTGCGCTTATCCCGCAGTAAGATTTTGGTGATTAACAGCTTGTCACAGTAATCTTAATAAAAAAAAAAATCTGACACAATTATGTATGATCAGAAACATGAATCTAAATTACAACTTCATTATAAAATTTTTAAAAATAGTTTGATTGAAGAAGTTGATAAATTTATTATGTCAATTATAGAAAATTAAAAAAGAAAAAAGAGATTTGAAGAGGTAAGTTTTTCTTAAATGTTAAAAGGTTGTTAGGCAAATGTCTGACTTAAAGGAAAGATAGAATGAGAAATTAAGCTCACTTCAGATTATGTTACAGAGTTATGAATCTTGTAGTTAACATGAAGATTGTACTGAAATTTTCTTAACCTACAAACTTTGAAAGAAAGAGCAAAGGAAAAAGCTTAGCTTGCCGGTTTTAGAAGAATGAATGTTTTAATACTAGAATACGTGGAAGCAGGTTTTAAATTTAATTTAAGGATGGATCAGGAAATTTGAGAGAATTCCAGATGTTGGGCATTATAAATCACTACTTGTATATATTTTATACACATAACATTACTAATGAAACAGAAAATATTTAATAACCTGATTCCCAGTAATTCTTTTTATTACACAATAGTTCTGGTCAAAACTATTTCAAAAATAGTTTAGTGAAAAAACTCTAAAACAAACTGCAAAATCTACAAACACAAAATAAATATTTACAAGAAATTACAAACAAAATTTTTCCAAGAACAAGCCACCTACTTTTAGCTTTCCACAGTAATGTTGATAGTACAGCACAGCCAGAAACAAGTGCCAAATCTGAAAGTCCGGCCAAAGTACTTTAAAAAATGACAACACTGAATAGCTGCTTTGCCACAAGAGGAAATCACTCAGACGAACTTCCCCAGAGGTTCGGACAATTATGTCTGGGTCAGTACTTTTACAGGAATACAGGCTGTGATTTAATATACTTTCAGAAACATCACTGAATTGGATGGAAATAAATATATAAGTTTTTCAGAAAAGTATTATATATTTAATATATTTGCAATGAAACTCATTTCAAGAGTAAAATAAAAGTATTGGTTTTAATAGAAAATTCTATTTGCTATGACATAGAAGATAATTTACCACTCTTCTAAATTCCCTTTAGCAACTTCAGAGGCTATGTCTTTCACAGCATTAGATATTTCTTCGCGAGATGTATATGCTAAGCATACATTTAAATATGTCCTAGAAGAAAATATTATCTTAAATACATTTTTACACAATTAACTTTAAAATAGTAGAAAATCCAGAAGCAGTTATATTCCTAATTTAAATATAGTTATAATATATATAACATCCATAGCACACTTTCACCCCTACATTTTTTAAAAACCCAAGTGGATATTATAAATATATATACATAAAAATACATCCCTCAGATAAATCAAAAAGTGGGTTTATTAAATGTGTTCTAGAATATTTAAGTTAGAATTTATTTAAAAAAAAAATCAAATTTATTAAATCTTCAGAGCAATATATTTTATATTAATGTACTTTTGGTTAAGATTTCATATTTGACTAGATTAAAAGTTCCAATTTAATTAAAAAACGATTTTCAAAAACAAAACAATGTATTAAAATTACAAACGTATGATAGATAGTGTATTTTACATTGCCAGTTAAAAGAGTAAATCTTGCAAGCCTGCAGTGGACTTGAGGTAAGTTAGTGCTTTTAACCAAAGATATGTTGATCAGAAATCAGAATTATCCAACTTTTGAAAATTTAAAGCAAAGGGAATTGAATTAAGCTTAAGTTTTCTTTTACATTTTTTTCTCATTGAAAATATAAATTACCGATATGCATTTAGTTTTAAAATAACTATCTTGTATAATAACGCTCAGCATTAGAATTAGTGACAAAAATCTAGTTTTCAAAATTAAATTTGAGCCAGGTATTAAAACAAAAAGTTAAAGTAATACAAAATGTGCATGAAATGTACAAATGGGCATGAAACTTGAAACATTTTACTTTATTGTATCAAACATCTAATTTTTGAGTTTTAAATCAAATCTAAAACAATGCAGCAGTATACAAAATAACGTATAAACATATTAACAATCAAACATATTTAGAAAATAATTAAGGCAAAGAATTTTACGATAGAATAAACTTTCTACGATACACTGAACATCAAGTAAAATTCTTTTATGAAATAAATATTGAAAAGTAAAGTGTTACTAGTTGAAGAAAAAATGCAAAGTATAAGTTATAATAGATGTCATATTTGAATTAAACTATAAAGACTGTAAAATAACTGCATAACTGACTCTAAAATAATGTAGGTAGAGGCTCAATGAAGACCCAGATTAGCATGGTGGATAGTGTGCATATAAGTGTGGTAAAAATATTGGAAAAAAATTCACACTTTTTCACACACATTTTTTATTTCAAATAAACATTTTATTTAGAAATGAATAATTTACTTTTACTCCTTTAGTGATAAATTTCACTGGATAACAAGTAGGAGTCATGATAAAAGGGTGGATACCAAAGGTGCAGTATAAAATCTAAAATTAGTGGAATGCTATATATGAATACCAAAATTTATCATATAACTCTAGCTGGAAGTAACAGATTGTGAATGAAACAGAAAAATAATTGAAGTAAATAATCACATTCCCCCTATATTATGCCCATGGTGGGTACATCCATAACAAGAACCTTTGAAAATGTTTCAGGAAATTAATGGGTCTCCCACTGAACATAAAAAGTAATTTGCCTTATATTTTATTAGTTGCTAATGGGGATCTGGTGACTTAAATTGTTTTTAATATGATTATATAAATAATCATTCAATAATTTTTATAAACTATACTCAGAGATGAGAGTGATCAGAGAGCAAAAAGGAGGAAAACCCAAAATTCGTAAAAAAGCTCGCAGTAGGATTACACAAAAATTCAACAAAAAAAGTATGCAGGAAGAATGATTTAATAATTTTAAAGATACAATGAAATTTCTCATACTATATAATAATTACATTTCCAATATTAGGAGTTAGTGAAGTAATCGGTGAGAAAAGGGGAGCTAAGAGGGAAAATCTTTTGTTTAGACATGAGGAAAAGTATACTTTTTGCAGGAAAAACTGGTTCAGATCAGAAAAATGTGGATCCTCAAAACAGGGAGAAAGAGAAGGAAAATGTTACATAAAAAACCAAAAAGGAGGAAAACTGTCATCCCTGTATACTATTGAAAAAATCTGAAATCCCAAAATTTCTGTACAACAAAAAAATTTGCTATAGAGGCGAGTACTATTAAAATAATCATTGAAATTATTTTAAGAAAAATATATTGATCTAATATTCTTCTGGAATTTTTTTTATGATTATATGAGTAGACTATAAATTAGAGGGATGAGATTGGCAAAAAAGCAAATATAATAATTGCATTTCAAATATTTGGAAAGAAAATAATATGTGCCAAATAGTGGTTTCAAAACATAGTACTTTATTATTCTCAAAATTTCAGTTTAAAAAAAAAAAAAAAGATAAGGAAAATGCCATCTGCACAAACTATACATAAAATTGACTAATTTAAAAGGTGCATAAAACTATAAAATCTGCATATTTTGTTGCTTCTAAAAGTGTTGGGATTTGACATAATAACCATTTTATTTAACTTAGTAATGTTAGACAATAATTTTCATTAAAACTACAATTCAATCAAAATGAAGCATTATATTTATAAAGAAAGTGCTTCAGTACCAAGATATCAGTAACCGAAATTCTTGTAATGCGATCGGATCTACAACTTTTGTACATTTATTAACTACATTTCCAGTAAATTCAAATCTTTGTAATTAGAAAAATAATGAAAATGTGCCATTAAACAAGTTTTTTTGATTATAAACTTTATAAGAAAACATTTAAACATTTTTACATTAAAGAGCGATATGGTATTCTATCAATATTTGCTTTGGTTGTCTGCATACATGCACAGAATCCCAAAATATCCAGGTGGACACGTGACTTCAATAACTAATTGTAGAAGAGCAGTGCCATTTGCAACCAATCGCAGCTGAAGTGTATCCCGATCGACAAGCGCTTGTGAAGTAATCTACAAGGAAAGGGAAGCGAAGAGGGGAAATCGTTTGCCCAGGCAAAAGAAAAAGTATACTTTTCGCAGGAAAAACTAGTCCAGATAAAAAAAACCATGGATCCTTGAAACAGGGACCAAAAGGCAAAAAAATCTTATCCTTGAAATTACCCAGCTTATTTGATTTTGTGAACTCTGTATTGAGGCATAACTAGAGATAATTACAGAAACACTGTTAAACAAATTTTAAACTACTATTTAGATTTAAATTTAGTCAATAAAATAGTTTCTAAATCATTACAAAAAACAATTGTCTCACTTTGTATTTTTATAAGTTTCTAAAACAGCTTCTGCTACAAGCATTTGAAGATCGACTGGCAGCAAGGTAATATTGCCAAATATCCTAATGCAAACTCCGTACTTCACTAATTTCTCTCTATAGAAAAAGTAACATATTTTAAAATTGGTTAAGAAAGTGCAATGGACATCAATAGTATGAAGCATCAATAATCAAAATACATATGAAGTTTACAGGGAACAGATGTGGAATATTAATCAAAGACAATGTCTAAGAAAACCCACTCATTTTCTTTTATAAGTTTTAAAATAAGAAGCTATCGAATTTTTAAAGAATTTCTTGTTTACCTAAGTGTTTGCATGTACATAGCTAAAAAACATGATTTTTCAAGTATTGTATAAAATCAGAAAATTTGACCAAAGGTATTTCTGTGGGAATAAATGTGGAATGTCAAAAAACTAACTTTTAAATAAACAGAATAGTATAATTTTTTAAAGTAAAAGCAGAAAAATCCCTAGTTTCAAAACCCATAGTTTTGAGAAAATAAATGGTATGTAAATATTTAAAGTCAGATAAAAACAAAATTATTAAAACATTACACCACATTTTGAATATCCTTTAGCTTCACCCCAGCACAAAACTTAAAAAAAAAAGACATAGAATCAATTTTTAAGTACAAATATATAATTTAAATATAATAATGGTATTCTTATCAATAAAGGTTTCTTAATAAAGTTGTTTCACTAAAACTATTTCAATCCTTGGATGAATTTCGTAAAGGAACCATTTCGAGAAAACTATATCAGACCCTGACATACTTTCATTCAAGGAATTCATTTTAATATTCTATGATGTAATAAACTATTAGCAGTTAAAAAATTATCTTTTATGATTCAAACTGCTTTAGTTTTCTATATCTACTTTTAAATTCAAAAGATCCAGGATGAGCCATTTATCGATATTTGTGATACATTTACATCAAGAAAACATTAAAAATATTATTTAATATATTAATACTTGAATATGATTCTTGTTTCAATGATTGTATGATACATGTAGTTTTTTATTCAGTAATGGAAAATGTTCTTTTTGAAGTCACAGAAAAAATTTACAAAACCAGAATATTGTAAGTCTCAAAGTTCTTTAATCTAAAAGTTTTTATCAAACAAACTTTCATACAAAAAGTGCAGAATCCCATAATTATTTTGAGCTGTGTATATGAAAATGCACAGCTCATAGCAGCATAGTTCGAAAACAAGACTTTACTTTAGCTTCTACACTACATTAACATACCGAGAAGGCATTGCCTGTAACTCTGAGATTAACATTCCTAGGCAAAACCATAATGGCTACAAGCATATATAATGCGCCAAAGGAAAGGTTTTATCGAGTCCTGGAATTCATTCTATGGGAAATGCACACGTGGGCTTCAAATAGAGATATCTGGAGAAAAATCATAAGTAATCTTTTTTTTTTTAAATAAAAAAAATTGTTATGTTATATTATATTACCTTTAACAAGGGGACATTTCAGTCATTAAATAGCACAACCATGTAACCTGAGATGCAATTCTGTTATGTTTATATCTTACAAATATTGTGAGTAGAAGCAGTCTTACAAGACAGCCACTATTACAAACCAACTTGTTCTTAAAAACAGAAAGACTATTTGTCACAATAGACAGTTTTTTTAATATTTTTTTTGGAAAGCAGCAAATTTTGGTGAATTACGGAAGAATATAGATGTAGTAAAACAACTTAAATAGTCAATAGATGCATACTTCCCAAATAAAACATGTGCAAGCGGGAATAATCACACAGTTCCAGATCTAATCGCTGTGCGTGGTTATACTTGCACACAACCTTTTTTGGAATGCAACATCATATATGCAGCCAGTTCATGAACAAGCTATACTCGCGATCGACCGTTTCAGCTCCGAGTGTATTTAAATAGGTTTATTCAACGGTTATTATTTTACATACAAATTATCAAAAAACAGCTCTAATAATAATTGGAATTGACACTTTATTTTAGTTTCTCAATATTGTTTTCGAAACCTATTTGAAATTTTAGAAGTTAGATGGGACAAATTAATGTAACTTTGGAAACTTGAATAATAATAGTGGTCTCAAAAAAGTTGTGTGAACATCGCGGGATTCACTAACTAATTACAATTAGCTCAAATATAAACATTTAACTGTACTTCTTTGAACATAAGTTTTTTTGATGAACCAAGTAATTTTTCTCATATTCATCTTTTTTTCTGATTTTTAAAATTTTCTTGCAGTAAGTTTTAAATTTAAAGAGAAGGAGTAGGGGGAAGGGGAAGAAAGCAGTTAGTTTCCATCAGTTTGATGTTTTTTAAAAAAATTACAAAAAATACATATTAGACGTTTGCAAGATTCTCTTAACGTGGACCGATTTGGTATCAAACAAATTAGGATTTTTTTTTTATCTTTGAAACTTTCTTAAAGGCTTTCTAATTTATCTATGCTGGGTATATGGATTAACAGTGAACCAAACTTAATTTTTTAAGATAAATTTAAATCGTTTAACAACTTCTTGAGCTATACAAATGTAAGTTTTGAGCCTTGAGACGAGCTGACAGACATCGTTTGGTAATCATTGAAGAACTAAAATAATATTTTTGATACTAAGCATAGTCAACTATTTTCTTATTTTTTTAAAATAACATTCCATCCTCTAAGTTTTGGAAGTAAGAGGGGGGGGGGGGGGGATCAGTTAAAAATAAATAAATAATAATAATTAGATGTTTTTTTATACAAATTTATATCAAGCGAGACATGTTTTATATTTTACAATTGAAGCTTTCATTTGTTATCAAACACAACATTATTAATCATTTTTTTTTTCCTATTAGAATTTTTTTACAGACTACGTAACTGATCTATATTTGGGTAAAAAAGTATACTTTAAAATATAGAATAGATAAAACTCACTTTTCTTTAAGCAATTCTCTAAATTTTTCTCTAGCTAGATTCATTAAGCAGTTAACTTCTTCTTTTGGCCTCTTGAAATTTTCAATGCTGAAGGTATACACAGTTACTTCGGAAATGCCTAAATCCAAACACCATTCTAAAGTCTGTAAAAATATTTTGATTAAAAAAAAGGGACATATCATATAGATGAATTAATGGTTGATCAGAAATTTGAAAAAAATTAAGGTTTTGTTCAATTAGGAATGGAGTTGGTACCCTAAATCAGTTTTATATATTTGAAACTCCACCAGATGCTGCAGTAAGATATCCAACAGAAAGTAATAACGATGAAACTTTTACTGTGAATGTTTGAAATAAGATTTTGACTTTTTTTACCAGCGCCAAAGAAATTGACTTGTATATCTACACATAAACAATTACAAATTAATAATTTGTAATTGTTTTTAAATTGTTTACCCTCTCCTTCCCCCACATCCATGTTTAGATCCTGGACAAATTAAAGTAGCAATGGACAATTCTCACATTTTTATTTTATTCTAAATGTTTAGAAAAGTCAATTAAATTTTTTTTCCCTTCTCACTGCGCTTTTTCTTTTTTAAAATTTGCAACCAAAGTTTGGAAGTTAGATTTGGCGGGAAAAATTACACATTCAGCTCGAAGCTAATGTGACGTCAAAAGATCTGAAATAACTTGGCTTGAAACACAGCAGTAGAAACTAGTTTTGCAACTTCCTCGCAAATCTCGCTAACTGACACACAATATGGCAATTGTCTAAAAAACTTACACCAACAATTTGGCAGAAACCTCAAGATAACCATGGAAAAGGAAGGATCTCTTGATGTCACAGCTATAAAGTAGTATTTTGATAGGAAAGCGATTGGACAAGGTTTTCTGTCATTTTCTTTTCTTAATATTTAAATAACTATTTTTTTTAAAGAACTTTTGTTTGAAATTTTGGAATAAGAAAGAAATTCTTCATAAATGTAAACTAAATTCACCAGTTTTTAAAAAATGCTGGAATTATCCATTCATATCCAGAAGCCTAAAAAGAGTTGGCTGCTTATGCATAGGTATTCATTGCTGCACATCTGACTATAACTTCTCAAAGATTTCAAGCGGAAAACTTCTCAGAATAGATAATTTTTAAATAGGCAATTTTTTTTTAGCAAAGTGTGAAAATATTTATAGAGAATAGATATGAAGTATGTAAAAATTCGGAGATATTTAGGAGCAGATATAGGATCTATAATAATAAAAAAAAGAGTCTAAGTGTCTATAGAAAGCGAATTCCAATAGGCGTAGGGCTCTAAAATTGTTAACATAATAGTTTGTAAAATATAATTTAGGAATTCGTCTTGATGGAACCTTTCATTTCACATATTGCATGTGTCTGTACATTCAAATTTTAAGTCGATTCTAAATTACATGTGGTTTCCTAATGTATGTGAATAATTTTAAATCTGTATTAACACAAAAAGAAAAAAGTATAAATTCTGAGGTAAATTTAAAAGCTCACTCTTTTGGATATAATCAACTGATAAAATTATAAACAAGATAAAACTCACTTCAGATAACTTATTAAAACCCAAGGCATGTCCTTGAAGTTTTTCCAACCCATTCTTAGTGGCATATCTTCGATTGCCATCCATTATAAAAGCTACATGTTTAGGTATTGGACCACTTTTCAGAACATTGATACAAAAATTTTCTAACCAAGAACGCTTACTTTCACGAATCCAGGACATATTGCACCTAAAAAAAGAAAGCTCTCATTAGAACAATTACTATGAAAAGTATTATACTTGATTTTCATGGACCAAGCAATAAATCACTCAATACATTCCTTAAAAATTGTG
Source organism: Linyphia triangularis (assembly GCA_963978545.1). NCBI lineage: Eukaryota > Metazoa > Arthropoda > Arachnida > Araneae > Linyphiidae > Linyphia > Linyphia triangularis. The sequence goes on from OZ021731.1 coordinate 42,648,219, forward strand.
ACCAAACAAGGGGCTACTTTAAAAATATTCACGTCCAACTTCCCTGGAATATCGCAGCCACACAGGGTTGTCCCACTTGATTTACTTAACATCAAGGTTTTTGCTGGGGCCATGAAATTTAAGTATTACTATCAAATAAATATCTGGTTTGAATGTTGCAAGTCAACAGCAATTTCTGACTAGGTTCTAAGACTTAAAATCAGATTGCTGTCAGAATCAAGACTATGTGGTAATCACTTTAAAGTAAGTAGTCATGGCTCTATTAGTGACAGATGGTCTTGCATTATTTGCCTATTTTGCAGGAGTTTTCAGAGTTATCTCTCATTCAAAACACAAATGTGGGGAAATTCTCATTTGCTTCAGGTTGGTTAGTTTGCTCAATGGCCTATTTTTATGTCAGGACCTACAGCTTAACGTATATTCCGAATCACAAAGAACATCCAGGCTAAATCCAGAATTCGAACTCCATACTTTTGGTATGCAAGACCAGAACGCTAACCACATAGTCATCAGGTGGGCCCATTGCTCCAGGAAATCACCTAATTGGACAAAATTTGTTTTGAAATTACCTAATTTGTTCCTTGCATGATAAAATTGTTAAATGGAGCAATTTGGCTAAAAATGTGTGATTTGGTGTAAATTGAAGGAGAAATAAGGAATTGGAGAAGTCCTACATCTCTGCTAACCTTTTTGCTAAAATTCTTCAAAGTTACAAACTAGATTTTTTTTTTTAATTATCAAGTCTCACACTTTTTTCCAGTTGGAGTGCCTCAAATTAACAACTTCACATGCCATAGAAACAACGTACCATTATTTTATTAAATTTTTGATTTAAACACAATACTTTGAAATGCCAAAAATTAAGCGAATTGTTCTAACCAGGTTTACCAGAAGACTCAATGGACATGGGTGCCCCTAGGAAGGTGCCCTTGCACCTTTCTGGAGTTTGAAAATTAAAAATAATGTTGAGAAAAGTGACAAGATTCACTGGAAATAGAAGTATGATATAGGTTTAAAAATAATCATTGAATAAGAAATTTAACACAAATGGATTAATTAAAATTTCAATAAGATATCCAATAAAAAAATAAAGGTTTTTAAACAAAAAATTAATCATTTTGCATCCCCTTGTGTGTCTTCTGCATCCCCTTGAAAATATATCTGTCGGTCAATGGCTCTAGTAGCATGTATGAAAGCAGTAACTTAATGCCAGTAATAATGGTTAGAAAGTGCAAAGAGGGCAGTTACTCTATCACTTTTTGAAATTTTAGTTATTTTGATGGCAAAATATGTTTCCCTTAAGTAAGGCAACAAATCGCAAATAATGTTTATGAAAACTGCACATTTACACAGTACTGTTAACAGTTTAGTCCATCTATAGTCTTGAAATTTATTAATTTTTCACCGAGATAAATTAATTGAAAGAAAAAGGTTCTAACTTTACAACATGCAAAAAAAAGTAAATATTACAAATAAGTGTCAGAGAAATTGAATGTTGCAAGTACTGTGCATTAAAAATAGTTTTCCAAGTACAATAGCCTCTCAATATATTGCTGCTTGTCGGAAGACAAGCAAAATGACGGATATATCGAGCAATATGATAAAAAGTTAAAATGGGAAATTTAAAAAAATGGAAAAAAAGGGAGACATAGCAAAAGCACAATATATCTAAATATGCGATATATTGAGGTGCAATATAACAAGGAGTTCCTGTATCGATAAATTTTAATAAAAATAATTTGGTGGGTTTTTACTTTTTTATTTCCTTTGCTGATAAGTTTGGTTTTTTTATTGAGAGGATTTCTACTCTTCCTATAAACAGTTTCGTCCTTGGTACAAATCCATAACTAAACTTTCATTTCGGGTGGATAGATATAATATTTCTGCCCACCTACTTCGAAATGGAAAAAGTTAAAAAAACCAACCAGTAAATTCTCATTGTTTTTATTAAGAAATTTGAAAACATGTGCTCCAGTAGTTTAATGTATAATATATCTTGGAAAATGTCCAATGTTTCCATAATGTTTGGAAAATGTGGAGAGGGGTGTGTTAAACCCTATAACATTTGTTAATACCTATTGTTTTAAAATTTATATCCTAAAGTTATTACACCATTTCATATTTATTCACTACTGTTTACTGGCCAATGCAGCTAGTAGATTATATAACTACAGTCATATATTCAACTTTTAATTTCAGAGGGTTTTACAAGAGAAAACAAATACATTTCTCTTTGGAAAAATATCTCAATTAAAAACTTTCAATTAAAAAAAAAAAAAAAAGACTTTGGAATGCCACAAGAAAATGTAACAAATGTTAAATATAAAGAAAAATTTCAGAAATTTTTAAAAATAACTTTTGTTGATTTTGTCTTGTTTTTATTATAATTCATACGTGTAAAATTTTTCTTTGGTTTGTTCAAAACAGCTGTTTAAGATTTTATTTATTAAATAGCTATTTTCAACACATTTGATTGACATTCCACGCAAACGATACTTCTTAATTCATTTAAATAGTTATAATGTTACATAAAAAAAATAATGTTTAATCAGGCTCAATGATTGTGTATTTTTTAGCGATTGTCACGTCATATGAGTACATATATGCTAATATTTCCCAATATAAAATAACTTGTTCAACATCTAACTATACATTCTTTTCGGACTTAAATAAAGTATTTTCAAAATTTGTTCAAACAATGAATTGAAAAGTAAAAAAAAAAAATAAGAGGAATGATGAATAGCAAATGTTTTGTTCAATTTCAATGATGCAATAGCAAACCAATAATCACCGGAAAACAAAAATATTTTTACGAAAAATAGTTCTCGTTTTTCACATAAAGACTCAATTTGATAAGAAAATCAGCTCAATGTTAGTGTATAACAATATTTTTTTTCAAACAACAACATAACAAAAACAATTTTTTTTATACTTTTCAATCTTACCTAAATGTAAATATCCCTACTGCCCCTTATATTTTCACCCAATCACGTCTTCGATGGCGCATGCGCTGTGAACTTTCTCGATCTTCGTGTACATACGCTGGAATCTGCTGTGAAATTGAATCGAAATCTGGCTTATTATTCGTAATTATGTTTATTTGTTGTTCAAGTTACGTTTATTAATCTTTCAACTAATGTTTCTTTGTGTATATTTGTAAAAGTATTCTAGAACTATGCTGTTTTGACTACTCACTTCACACAAAGAACAGGATTCAATGTCGTTAAAGGATAGTGTTGTGTGCTATTCTGGTGTTTACTTATAATTCATATTAGACAGCGATTGATGGTGCTATGATATTTGATTATTCAAATTAATGAAATTAGTGATTTAGTATGTCGAACACTACTGAAACAAAGAAAAAAGCCTCGAATTTAGAATCAGGTATGTTGCACATGATTTTTAAGCCTAATTTGTGTTTGTTAACATTGGTGATATGTGCATGAGAAATAAACGATATTTTGATTTCAGAACTTTACCTATTGATTGCTAAATTTCTTAGCACAGGGCCATGTAAGGAAAGTGCAGAGGTAAGTAGACATTTTGTTTGGTGTTATTTGTTGTTTAAGCTTGTCGCAAATTCTCATAAACTTTACCTTTTTTTTAGTTGTTGAGGAAAGAAATTGAGAAACATGAGGTAAGTTTTGGTATGAGTTTGATCACTTAATATTACCTCGTGTGCCACCACGTGGTTTGTAGTTTGACAGATGTATGTTTGTTTACGTTAAATAAGGTTATTTACTTGGGAAAGTGCTAATTTCTTGATTTTTATTTTATTTTTCAGTTGTTGCCCAAACGTGTCGATTGGCTTGGAAATGAACATATTAGGACTTTTGATGAGTTTGTAAGTAAAAAAATTTAATTTTTTTTTAAATTTCAATTTTCATAAATTTTAAATTTTTTGGGCATGCAAGGGATTTTGTGCAGTGATTGTTGAACAAAAATGATCGCATTGTGCTTATTTTCTCCTCATGTGTAATTTTTTTGCAATTTATTGGTATTCGGATGTGCCACTGTGATCTTGGGATCTTGGTTTTTTGATGAAGGCTCACAGGAAGGGAGGGTGTGAACAAATTCAACCCCCATTTCCGTGACGTAGTATTGCTGGTTTCTTCCTGTATTGCGATTGGCTGTTGCTTGGATACAGATCATGCAGTGTGACGTAACTGTCCCAGAATACCTTGCTTTGTCTTCCTCAAACATTTTGGAGATTTTTCCCTGAAGGGATTTTTACGCTTCGTCAATTTCTTGCATTAAAAAAAAAGACCGAAATTAAAAGTAGAAACATTTAAAACAATGACCATTTTTGCAACAAATGATAGTTTGCATAAAGAAACGTTTAAAACAATAAATAAATTTAACGGAAATAATAATTTGAAAAGAAATACTACAGCATTTTACACTCTTTATTTTAGTTTCATTTATTTGAACAAATATATATAAATTGCAAGGGTATAATGAATGCAAGTTTTAAAAGAAAAAAAATTAGTTCTTTTAAAAGTTGTGGGGCAATTATCACAGTATAAAACAATAATGCCAATGATAAATATTTGTAGTTATAGCTTCACCTGCAGACTTATACTAAACAAATTTTGGTATAAAGCTTGTGTATTTTTTTACTTTGTATTAGTTTGTAGTTTTATATGACAATAATATATAATACAAAAGAACTACATATAAATTGCATGGTTTCTAATTTGTAGATACTATGCAACATATTTTATTTTATGATAACTTATTCTTTTAAAATAAAATTTCAGTTCCAACCAAGCAAGTTTTAGATATTTTTTGAATCAGCCAATAAGCATTGAATAAAGTGTTTTCTAAAAAGTTGCTTTGAAAGCATACTATTCTGAAGAAGTGTTTTCTCATTGGTAATATAATTTAAGCTACGAGAAGTTTCCTGATTTGAGAATACCATTTGAGCTATGATAAATTCGTCTGTAGTGTTTCAAAGATGTGTTACAGTGTCTCTGCAACACAGATTTTTTCTGGCATGAATTTTTGTTAATAAATCCCCTCAAATTACCTCTAATAATGTGAATTTCAGCTTTCTTTGCATATAAGTTTAAATATTTATGATTTTCCAGAAAAATTTCTTCAGGCCAGTTTTTTCCACAATTATTGCTTGTACATTTATAAGAAAATTATAGAGTATTTATAGCGTTCAACCTTGATAGTTCAATAGTTGAGTTTAAAAGAACTTTTTTCACTTTGATTGGCATAATTACCTTCCTTTATTATTATGAATTTCATAGTAAAATAGTTTTGAGTTAAATAATGCAAATGACTGAATTAATGGAAATTGCAGGGCTTTGTTAATTTTATAACTTTTTTACATGACTAGTTAGTTTAAAATGTAGGTCAGTTTTGTAATTGGTTGTACCTGTACACAATCTAATTCATTATTAGCTAGAATAGTTGGTATTTACCAGTATGGTTTGAAATTTTTTATTTATACAACTTTTTTACTTGTGAAATATCGAAACATTTTATGGATGGGACAACTTTATGAGGTACAGGGTTCCCACAGTCATTGAAAGTCGTTAAAAGTGCTTAATATTTTTAAACTTGTTTTCAAGGTCTTGAAAATGTTTAGAAGTGCTTAAAAGTCCTTGAAAATACTTAGAGGTCCTTAAAAGTCCTTAATTTTTGCGGGTGTTGTGTGGCCATCTGCAAAATTCATAAAAATACAACTCAGACTTGCTATCCCTGTGTGACCGCTACTTATTGCACTGTATTGGAATTCTCCGACATATTTGTACTGCACATCCACCAACTTGTTACACTTTTGGTAGAATATACTTCATTAAAAATTTATATATAGACATGATGCCTGAAAACAAATTTTCAACGGTCCTTAAAAACATTATTTAGGTCCTTAAAAGTCATTGGTTTTCATTCTGTGATTTGGGAACCCTGAGGTACTTTGAATATAACATTTATTACTTTTTTTTCTAGGATAACATACTTTCTCAGATAGCAGATGATCATCTTTTAAAAGTATGTGCTCGTGTGGGTCCAATTTTAGACAAAGAAATCCCCCCAACAGTTCCTGGACTGACATCTTTATTAGGTGTAGGGCGACAGTCACTTTTGAGGACGAAAGAAGGTACTATACTTGTTACTCACAATGTTGAAAAAAGTTTATATTATAAATATTTTTATGTCCATTCTTACTCTGAGCTATCAGGGGCGTACTGGCCATAAGGTTGTTCCATGCAATTACTGGGTTGGTTAGTGTCTGTAAAAAATGGGCTAGTCCTGTACAAAACTTTTTTTTGTGTATGTGTTTTTATTTTATCAATTTTTGTTTAATGTAAGTAGTTGCCTTCCTTAAAAAATAAATGCACTAAGATTTATGTTTGCTTAAAATTTTGTATTTCTTTAATTTTATAAATTATGTTGTATTTAGAAAACGGATGCATTCAGGCTTTTTACTTCTTTTATAACTTTTAAGGTAAAATAGATATCAAATTGAAAATAATTATTAAATATAAATTTATAAATAATAAAAAAAAATTATTAATTTAAAAACTATTTAATTGTAAAAATTAATTATTGGAATTATTTTATTATTAACAATACTTATTACAACTTGATTAATGATCTAATCATTAAATTTAAATTCACTGGGCTTATTTTATGTCCCAGTACCTCCCTGTGAGCTACGTTAAATTGAATGTTACTTGTCTCAAATTACTTTTATTGCATAACAAGTTTTTTTTTTGTCTCTTGAGGTTAACTGTATTTTTCGTCAAATGAAATTGAATTAGGTGACCATTCGTCCCTATTTTCCAGGGGCAGACCTCAGATTTCAGATTTGGTTTCTAAAAAAAATATACCCACAGATTTGTTTACGATGTATTAAGTAATTATTTATTGTTTTTTCTATGTCGCCTCCAGGGATGACAGTTTTTCTCCTTTTGGAGGATTTCCTCCTTTTTGGTTTTTATGTAACATTTGTCTTCTCTTTGTCTCTGTTTTGAGGATTCACATTTTTCTGATCTGAACCAGTTTTTCCTGCAAAAAGTATACTTTTCTTCATGTCTAGACAAAAGATTTTCCCTCTTATCTCCCCTTTCCTCACAGATTACTTCACTAACTCCTATTATTTGAAATGTAATTATTATATAGTATGAGAAATTTCATTGTATCTTTATAATTATTGAATCATCTTTCCTGCATACTTTTTTGTTGAATTTTTGTGTATTACTTCTGCGAGCTTTTTTAACGAATTTTTGTATTTCCTCCTTTTTGCTCTCTGATCACTCTCATCCCTGCCTTTACTTTTGTTTTTTTTCTATTTTCCTTGGTTACTTTGTCTTAAAATGGACCTACAAAAATTCTTTGTTCTAAAAGCATTGGGGCAATAATTAAATTATACTAATTTTAAAACGAATGTTTTCTATTAACTGTTAATGTTTTCTATTACTAATTATTTAAGAAAATTCATCTGAAGAAAAGTTTAAAAAAAGAATAGTTATGTAAAATTTGTCTTTTTGCTTTTACTTCAAGTTATTCTATTTAGATTTAAAAATTTATATATTACTATTTTAATCTCAAAATTTACTTCATGAAATTCTTAATAATAGTGAGTGTAACAAAACTTCAGGGAGTTTTATAAAAAATTGGTCTTTCAGAATGTCTTGAATTTCGTTTTCTAAAAAGGTCACTTTTTCGAGAGGTCTTATTTTTTTGTAGTATAATTACTCTCGAATCATCTTACAGTCATACATTTTCAAGATCCTGTTGTAGGCAAGTCAATTTTCTTTACTTTCATATTAAAAGCATCTTAATGCCACATTATATGGACTCTGCTCCCTAACATTCTATTCTTTTCTACTTGCAAATAAAAGTGATATCTACTTCTAATTTATTTCTTGCCTGATCATATTTAATTATTTAAATCAACTGATATTAATTGTCTGTTAAATCATTATTTTAAAATTTTAGTAAGCATTTTATGTTATGTTTTGTGTGTTTAAATTTTTTGGATAGCTGAATAATTACTCAACAAATATTGATGTAATGAAGGCTTTATAATGCCAGCATTACAGTATAAAAGTTCTTAGACAAAGATATTTTTCATATCTTTTATAAAATATGCGATGAATGGGCAACTATGGGAAAAACTTTTATAAAACCTTGGCTATTTCACTATCACATTTATCATCCTGCATATTTTATAAAAGATAATTGTCAGAACCATTTTTTAGTGTCGTGCCAGCCTTACGTTAGATTAAAAAGGCTTCTCTTAATTCTATTTTATTCTAGATCTTCAAAAGCCAAAATGGCAGATGTCCAATCTTATGGCAAGAAAAAATGGGATGCCTCTATTTCCATCACACGCAGTTCAATCTACATATCCACCAAATATTGGTAATACATTTTCTCTTCATTTTACTTTTCTTTTATCTTACAGTTTAAAAAACAGTATTTTCCTTTCCATTAGTACACCTTACAAGACATAAAATGTTCATTGAGGAATCCCTCAACACTTTTCGATGCCTCTTGGCACCTCCTTTACCAAGACCCTTGCCTCCCTTTAAATTTAAGGCCTATACAGAATTTTCTGTCTGGGCCAGGCCTAGCTTGGATCATCTCAGAGTACCAACTTTATCGAGGGAGTCAGACATTCTCCCATCTATGAACCAACCCATTTTGGCATGAGTTACAGTGCATCACTTAAGGTCATTTTGCACTTCTACTGTCTGTCCTGCTATTCCCTTAGGATAACATGGGGAGAGGATTCGCTGTGATATTTTCTGGCAAGCATGAAAAGATCGCTCGAGTTGCTGTGTGCTGAGCCAATGAAATTTAAGCCTAAGTTTGGCATTATCTTGGTGAAGTAAAATTGGCCAGTGTTAATGTTTACTAAGTTCGCGTAGATCAGCGTTTGCCACTAACTTGTAGAGGCAGGTCGTATGACTTATGTTGGAGCTTTTCGTGGGTCAGATACTCCAAAATATGTATTTTTAATTATTATCAATTTAACAATAACATTTCAGAAAACAGGAAATTTTTTTTGATTTTTTTTTAATCTTAAATAAAATTACAATTGATTTTTGATTTTTTTTCTCAAATAATTGTAGTGCCTAATTCTGACGTAGATTAAGAGTACACATGTTTAACTTTTTTTCGTTGAAGTTGATATTTTGCATTATGTAGTTAGAGAATAAATGTAACAAATAATAAATTATTTATACGATCAGACTTGTGTGCATTCTAATGAAGTTCAATTTATTCAGTTTATTTTTGAGTAATTTTTCCAAGTACTTCAAATATTATGAAGCTGTATCACAGAATTATAGAGTTTTCCTACATTAGGTTCTTAATGAAATGAATGTGGTTTAGGTCAAATATATTTAAAATTCGACTGGAATCGGTAAATATTAATACAAATATCTAATATCCAGACCGGACGAGTTTGTGACAAAAATTTTCCTCACAAGCTTCAATCAAATTGAATTAAAAATCTATAATTTATGGCATTTATGAACTCAGTAACTTAAAATTTTTTTTTATTAAAGGGTCAAGTTCCTTTATACAAAAATAAATAACCTGCTGTTAAAAAACTTTGTATTTTGTTAAATTGTTGCAAATTGGGTATTGGCTTTTCCAAATATTAAAAAAAATATATTTAATTTTTGTATTCAAATTTGAATTTTAGTATTTTATAATTTCAAAACTGTTTTTTGTTACGAAATTTTACTTTTACAAATGGATACACATTTTTTGCAAGTTGGGACTAAATGTTATTTTTACTTATAAAAATATCTTTCTCACTATATTTTTTTGCTTCATTAAGAATTTTTATTTCAGCTCAGGTACTTATCTCAAGAGAAACAAGTGGTTCTCTGACAACCAGACACACTTTCACACCCAAAGTGTATGCCCGACAGCAGCTTTATCGCAGACTTTTGGGTCATTTGTCTTCAGTGTATTGTGTGCTCTTCGACAGGACTGGGAAATATATATTTACGGTACTTTTTTCATTAATTTTATATTTTTGTTTCATGATTTGGATTTCTTAAGGTAGCATAGTTTTGTATTAAAACTTATTTAATATTTTCATTAATTTTCTGTAGTACTATGTGTACAAATCCTAGTACTTCATATACAATTAAAATGTTGTATTTGGTTTTGAGAAAGAGTTAAGTGTACCTTAACTATTAGCCATTGCAGTTCTTTGCATTGGATTGGTCTATTCCTTAAATAATTACACATCTGCTGCACTACTTGTCTTGGTAATTTAGAATAAGTCCTTTTATTTTCAAAGATTAATATTAGTGTCATTTTTAATTACTAGGGCTGTTTTTCATAAACTGTTGCACATCATAATTTTTTAATCTGTTCAAAATTCAATCTAATTATCCTTAAAAAAAAAAAAAAAAAAAAAAAAAAAAAAATTGTTCATTCATAAATAAATTAAATGTTTTTAAGGGATCCATTTGCTTAAATCTAAGAAACTTGGTTAGGTTACACTCTATGAACATTTTGATAATGTTTCTTAGTTGGACCTACAACAAAATATTCTAAACAAGTTTATTTCTTTGTTTCGTAGGGTGCAGATGATCTACTGGTCAAAGTATGGAACGCCCTTGATGGCAGATTACTTTCTGCTCTCCGTGGTCATTCGGCTGAAATTACTGATATGGCAGTCAACCACGAGAATACTCTTCTAGCTGCTGGAAGCTGTGATAAGACCATCAGGGTTTGGTGCTTAAGGACTACTGCACCTGTTGCTGTATTGAGTGGACATACTGGAATGGTTACCTCCCTACAGGTAAGTTGTTATTTTTAGAAAATGAACTGTTAGTAATGTATCCTATATATTAGCACTTTAAATCTCAAGCCTCTCAAAATCGTCCTGTGGAGGAATTCTCTCCCAATCGCCTTTTTTTCAGATCCAAAGGTGTAAAGATATTTCAAACTGTGGTTAGTCTTCCCAGCAGTAGTTATTGGAAGTGTTGAAGTTCCTCAACATTATTAGACTTTTAGGTGCATGGAGAGGGGATACATTAGGCTAATGATTAGTGTAATCCTTCTTAAACTGACCCACTCTTTTGACATTGAGTTATGACATTTGGGGATTTTTTGCATGCCTGTATCCTGTCGGTCACTTTGCGGGGGATGTTTCATTTATGATACACTGTCTAAATGTTCGGACAAATTTAGTGGATGATCCGATGCTCAACACTAATGTAGGTTGTAGAAACTGTTTATGGTAGATCATTTATAAAATTTTCATCTGAAAGAACTCTTGGTACATTTGGCAGTATGGTACATAGGCATTTTATAACCTTTTGTACTCGGTAAAACTCTAGTGCTTGTACAGGAAAGCTGGAACCATATAAATACTAGATCACTCATATGACATTGTTTCAACCTATAAAACAGGGTGTAAAAAAAAAAAAAAAAAAAAAAAAAATCAGATTTATTTGAATTAAATCTGATTTTTTTTTATTTAAATCAGATTTTTTTTTACAATAATCAGATTTTTACAAAGCAAATTATAACAGATTTAAAAAAAAAAAAAGTTTAATTACTGTTACAGTCTATATATAGAGCTGGTAAATATCCAGTTGATAGAATAAATCAAACCATTAATTTAAATTGGATATTTTTTTACTAAAATCAGATTTAAAAAAAATTAAAATCTTTCTTTTAAAAAGTTTAACTACGATCTATATTATAGAGCTGGTAAATACCCAGTTGATAGTAGAAATCTAAAATATTTTTTTTTTTGTCATGCAAATAACTATTATAAAGCATTTGTCCTAAGTGCAGGGTGCGTACGCGGCCTGGAAAACCTGGAAAGTCCTTGAATTTCATTATTTTTTTTCAAGGCCTTGAATAGCCTGGAAAAATAGGATTATTTCTAAAAAAGCCTGGAAAGTCCTTGAATTTCCCATTTTCAATTCTAAAACCATAAAATTCTCGTTCCCGTATTACCATTATTCTGACTTCACACTTTCTAGCCGGTTCACTTTTGGCGGATCTGTCAATCACACTTGAATCGGTTCCTCCCGAGCGGCCCTGGAACGGCACGGTCACTATGACCTTTGACCTCTCCCCGAACGGGACAAAAAGTTGCACGATGAGTATCCGATGGAAAGAGGGTGTAATTTGATATGCAGGATATTTTCGCTTTTCTCTCTCTCTCTCTCTCTCTCTCTCTCTCTCTCTCTCCCTCATTAGGTGCATTCTCAAACGACCAAAATTTTCCTCTGAGAGGATTTTGTGTTTGTTGGAAATGGAATGAAAAAGAGCGCACTTAGCATATTTGTAAATAAAATATCGAAGGGAAAAGAATCGAATTAATCGCACTATGTGGATTCATCCCATTGTTTAGAGCCGATCAACATTCGGTATGTTCTTCTGTCTTTACCCGCACTTAAGGGAAGACAAAGTAAAAAATTTCAACTTTTTCCGGATGTCGATTGAGAGCTTCGACGAGTTGGTGGAGAAATTATGTTCCAGACTGCAAAAACCCGACACTAACTATCGGAGGAGTATATCGCCTACAGAGAAAATAGCAGTTACGCTTCGGTATTGTATTATGATTTATATCATTCTTTCATTTATGTCGATTCCTATTTAAAGAAAGAAGAATTTCTTTTTCTGTAGAAGGTGAAGGGTATGTAGTTTTTTATATCAATTACTAAAATGGCCTACTTTAAAGCCGTGAAAGTTATTAACTAAGGTTGCTGGGGAAAAAAAACTTCCAATTTTATTAAATTTATTTTGAGCTCTTTAAAAAAATTCTAATTACAGGGATGTAAGAGCTGTTCTAATTGCGCCAAAGTGCGCCAAACTGACTACCCTGCTCCAAACTGCGCCAAAAACCTCTTTTCGGTTAAGATTGCGCCGAATTGCGCCAAAAAATGATTTTTTGACTTGAAAAACTACTTGGCTAGAATTTTGTCTCGAAATTTTTCAAAATTATCAAAAACGTCACCAACAAAGCGTTAAAGAGTATTTTGCCCTTCAAGGGCGTTTTTCGTCAGTTAACGTGCCGGAAAAGGTTCGCACTTGAAAATACATATTACAATCTCTCAGTTTTGTTGTAGGTTTTTCAAACTATAAAGAAGTAGTAAATGAATCAGTGTGTATCTGATTTAAATCTGTTTTCTTGGCTGATTTTAGGTATAGAAAATTAATACTTTTTTTTATACTTATAGAATACATGTTTTTTTTTTTTTTTTTTTTATTTTTTTAATTTTTTTTTTTTTTTTACTGAGACTTAGTGCTAAAAATAGAATACAAGTATTGTATTTTTCACACAAGAAATCTTAGTGCATCTGGTTTAGATTTGCACTCTTGCCTGGTTTCAATAATAAAGAAATATATAGCTTTCTTTAAGCTAAAAGAAAACGCGAATATTTTTTAATTTCTAAGTCATCTGTAAAACGGGATTTGAATTTTGAACTTGCCTTTTTGATTATCTGGAAGGATTGGTAACTATTAGTAAATGATTTTTTGGCAACGCTGGATGTTGGATCATGATTTTGACTTGGCAACGAACGGGAAAACGCATATTACGTCATTCTTTTATTGTAGCCAATTCCCAGAAAAAGCGCAAAGTCGTACCCTAGACTAGAAATTTTACGAAGAACTTGAATGGGGGATTTAAGCTATGTCTTTATTTAAAAAAAAGTAAGGATTTCTTGTATTTACAAATATTTGTTCCTTTAAATTAGCGATAGGAAAGATCAGGGATTCGCGGCAGTATGCCCCTTGCTCCGTTAAACTTCAACCAACCAACCAGGGATTCGCGCTTTAAATTCAAACTGTAGAAGGCATGAAATCAATCTTTATGCATCCAATTTGGATATTTTTTTCTTGCCTGTTTGTAAGTAAAAATAATAAATATTTTTCTTAGTACTTTAAGAGTGCATGATTATTTTTTTGGCACATATTTTAAAAAAAAAAACTAACCAAATAACCACAGACTTAAGATCATTTTGTTTCCATTGACCTTGAGATTTCACATGGGAACCCTCTATAATCCATTTAGACAATGGAGAGTGTTAGAAAACAAACCACTACAAAAATTAATATTTTTCAGCTTGCCTTGTTTTAGTTTATTATTTAATTACATTAGAAGTTATTTCTTTATGTTAAATGCTAGTATAATTGTCTAATTTCAGTTAGAGGTTTTAATTTGTTTGAGTTTAAAAAAAAATTATCTTCCAATAAACAAATAGCCCTAAAAAATCTGCTAAGTGAAGCTATCAGTCCAAACAAGTTATGAAATCTAATGCTTGCCGCTAAGCAGCCTTGTTTCACTTTTTTTGCATGGGGGGGGGGGGGGGGGAGGAAGTACTTTGTATCGAATTAAATTATTTTGGATTATTGGGAAGAACTTCTATAGGTAATTGGTACTAGGCAGACTAGAGTTTTTAAAGAAAAAAATCTTATTTCATCAGTTGTTAAAAGTAGCTCTAACTGAGATTATTTCGAAAAACTTTCAGTGATGAACCGAATCTTATGATTGGTTGGTTAGTTTTTGTGGCGCAAAAGCAACACTAGGGCCATGCTGTGCCCCGAACCTTATGATATCATGTCATCATTGAAAACTTCCTAATATTTTAATTGTTGGCAAAGAGGTTAATAAATGCCATGCTTTTTAATTTATTTTTTGAGTAATGCAATCAAATTAATAATTGTAAATTTAGAATGCAAACGTATTTATGAACAAGTTACACCTTTTTTTTACTTTAAATTAATTTGAAATATCAAGGTTGAAATATACAAAAATATTTGCTTCATCACTAATTTAAATGTAATAATTTTCTGCTCCAAAACCACATTTTGCTGCTTCAAAATCGTATTTTTACTCAAAGCCGAAGGAGGGGGTTTAAAAAATTACTCGCTTTTTTCGAGTTATCGAAGAACTTGTGAAAATGATGGCTATATCTATTTCTGTGGCTAAAAATTATCGACTCCGAGATGGAAACCTCAGGGAATTTTTTTTCTGAAAATGTGTATGAACCCTGTTTAAAGAATAGTATCTCTAAATAAAGTACTAAAATTTAATGTGATTTGAATGTCCACATAAGTAGGAATAATTGTTTATTTACTTAGTTTAAATTATTTTCAGAAAAAATGTTAATTATTATTTAAACATTAATTATTCTAGTTAATGACAAATTTTATTTATAAATACGAGTACGTGTAATTAGAAAAGAATTAACCCGGTTTAAAAAAAAAAAACTGGTTTAAACCCAAATTTTTTTTTTTTTTTAACCTAGTTTTTTTCCTTATCCTGGTAAGAGGTATAATTATCAATAAATATATGTGGTTGCATCTTAGTTGTTAAGTAATAAGTATTTTAATTCTTTTTGCAACTTCGTTAATTAAAAAAAATATATAAAAATTAAATTTTGGTATCGACTCTGCAACGGTAAAATAGGGCCTTGATTTTTGTTGAAATATCCTTGAAAAGGGCCTTGAAAATCCTTGAAAAGGGCCTTGAAAGTCCTTGAATTTCACTTCCAAAAAAGTGTATGCACCCTGTAAGTGGATTACTTCGGGAGCATAACAAAATGGTCAGTCCATATAAAAAAATAAAAACAAAGATTAAAATTTTGTTTTATTCGTTTAATGATTTGAACAGAAATGTCAGTTTGGCTGCCTTTTCTACCCCTAATTGATTTCGTAATTTGCTATGTACAAAACCAAAGGTTGAAAACTCTTTCAACCCCGGCAGATGTGGCCTTTGCAGTCATAAGTTGTTCGATAATCGACAGTTCTTTCGGTGCAATAAAGTCATTTAATACCGTCAAAGACTTCCACCAATCGAAAGCATTGACGACTTTTACTATCTTATCTTCAAATAAGGTCCCATTAAATGGATCTGTACGAACTATAAACTTCAGTGGTATTTCTCTTTGACGAATTCACACACACAAAAAGTTTTTTTCACTTTTCAAAATTCACACACACTTTTTTTCTTCTGTAGATAAGTTTTCTGGTTGAAATGTTGGGGACAATAGATATGCCAAGAAATGTACTGGTGTTAAAGCTTGGGCATATCTGTTTTGGAAGGATTTATTCAAAACTGATTTCTTGCAATTATCAAGCACTTTGTTTTCCTTCAGGTCTGTTTCAAGCTTTTTCCATTTATTAACAGCTTCAGCAATACTACAGTTCTCTCACTGCATCCGATCTAAAGCAATCGAAATTGGTTTCAAACAAAGTAATAAGTCCTCAGCATTTCTTTTAATGACCATATTCATAAGCTTTGGTCTTATACTTTCATCAAATGCATCTTTATTTTCTTCTACAATCTGCATTAAAATTGGCCAGTTCTTAATGTAACTCTCTAAAGAATCACACATGGTGTTCCAACGCACTTCTAATGGTAAACTTAGGCCAACACCTTTTCTTCCCTTACTTTCATTGAATTTTGCCCTAGCAACGTGATTGTTACGAAAATATATAATTATTTGAATCGCATGTTCTGTTACCCTGGGGAGTTGGAAATCTTTAACAAGCAAGTTTAAAATATGTGCTGAACAACCATAGCACACTACGTGAATGCCTTCTTTAGTTTCTAATGCCTTCCTCATATTTACCATATTAGCTGCATTGTCAGTCACAAAACTGCAAATGTGGCAGTTAAATTTGTCTTGTGCATTCTTTATGGAAGTAACTGCCAAATCTGTAAAGTTTTCACCAGTATGGGGTGTTCCGGAAGTGTTAACGGTGTCCAATAAATGAAAATTTTTCTCCATGGTAGTTGCACATACAAACTATAGGTTGGTTGTGCACATTTGACCCCCCATCCAAAGACATACATAAAGTTTGATTTGTCAAATTATCATGAAATTTTTTCATTTCTGACTGGCGGACTTTATTGAGCATCTTGCCACCTAAATCAGATTTTCTGGGTGGAATGTATCCAGGGCGGAGTATCTCCATTAATTTTTTGAAATGGGGATTTTCCACACTACGAAAAGATATATTGGCAGTATAAAAGTACTTGGCAACCTGACAGTCTATCATTTCTTTCTGGCTGGATGACGTTTTTACTACAAAAGAAGACATATCGGTAGTTTTCAGCTTTTTATCTTTCTCTGATATTAGTGGAAGTGCAGAACTAACATGTTTGCGTTTTAAACTGGATGGACCTGGAAGGCATATGGTGTCTTTAAGATTTCCCATAGTGGTGCTACTGGTAGTAGTAACTTCTACTTGAGAACCTAAAAGTAAAGAATAATAATAAGTTTAAATTTTTCTTTAACATTCAGTTCTAAGTGAAACTTGTGTAAGTGTTTTAAAAACATTTTTTTTTATCAGTACTAGTGTTTAAGAGTATTTTTGGTTTGTGTGCGTCGATTTTTAGTGTTTTTGTATAAGAAGGCTTAAAATCTTTATATATATCACCTTAATGAAAATTACCTAATATTAGTAATTACCATGTTTCACTACCAACAAAATTGTGTCCGAGTTTGTAACAGGTACTATTTCTTAAAACATTTTTGACGAACCATTTTGATCATTTTATGTCCCTCAAACAGATACATTTTGCCATAATTCTACATTTTCAAAAATCTGTAAATAAAATAAATACATTTTATAAAATTGGATGTTATTTTGGAGATACTCTGTTGAGTGACATGTTTAAGTAACTTCAATTTAGCTATTATACATTATATAGAGATTTTAGTTAAGCCTTCTTATTTATTCAAACACTAAAAAAGCACCACACACACCCTTGAGAGTATTTGTTTGGCTTTTATTTAAAGTTAAAAGGTATAAAAAATGTGAATATGATGTTAAAAGTAAATTTTAACATTAAGCAGTTACTTTTTGTTTAGTAAGTATTTATTTAGTAATTATTTAATGCGAGATGTCCAAACAATGTTCCACTTTCAACAAGTAGATTTTCATAAATCTTACTTTTAGGCATATCATAACACCATAAACAAAATTATATTCCTTATCCAAAAACTCATTAAAAAATCAAAATCAATTTAAAACCCTTTTTTAATTTCTTCTAACCTATCCTTGATGTCCATTAATAGTTACTAAATATTATAATTACACAAATTATATATATATATTCTCCTAAAATTTTATATATTTCCAATGTAGTAGTTAAACACAAACACATACATACCTTCAGAGGGTTGTGTGGATCATCTACATCTTTAGTTGTGCAAATAGAAAAAGGATTTTTTAATCTTGAAACCACACCTTGCATTTCTTTTCCACACTTTTTGCAAATAGCTCTGCTTCCTTGTTTACCTATTTCAACTTTATCATTAAAATAAATCCAAATTGGATCTTTTTTTCTTCCAGTAGACATTTTTAATAGCTTAAATTAAGGCCTAAGTAAATGCTCAACGAATTGCAATGTGCTATACAGGAATTTCAACTGGGATACTTGGAATGTAAAGGTAGAAAACTGGAAAAACAGGTTTTCAGATAAAGAAGGGGGAAGAGGGTAAGGATTCCAAGAAAGGGCCATGAGAGAGACTTTGAATAAATAAGAATTAGCCCAGTCATTCTAGGCAAAAAATAGGTCAAACCTTGCATAAATTCCCATTGAGCTGAAATTTTGCAGAGTGGCTCTGTTTGATGTCCTGGGCAACGCACAAAAAGTCCCCTACTCTCCCCCTTCGGCTTCCTGGTTTTTTAGGTGCTGGAATGCTGGGGCGCTGGAGAAATGCTGGAGCAGCTGTTACTGACGAACGGCTAGTCGCATTGAGCTCAAATAGAGCTCAAATGAAAGTTAAATAAATGGGATTTAATTTAAATATAAATTTGATATCATTCATTAACTTACAAATTGATAAAAGCCTGTCAAAGGTGAAAAACCATGTATTTTTCTATTATTTTTCGTTTTGAGCGCTTCTATTATTAATAAATGATTTAAACATTTGGCATAAAACTATTTAACTCTTTTTCAGCTTTCTAGAAATATATAAATATTGCTTGTGCGATAAATAGTTGCAGATATGCAAGTGTTTCAGTGACGCAATAGAAGTTTTCCCCTTTTCATTTGATTATCAAGTGTTTGAGACTAAATGAAACTATTCCCATTTGGAATTGAAGGGTCATTACACCAATTTACCTCAAAAGTTGGCTCCCATCTATCTAAAAAACATGTGGAATTAAAAAACATGTGGAATTAAAAAACATGTGGAATTAAGAAACATGCGGAATCTGAAAGAACTCGGGGATGCCTTTGACCGGAAATGGGAGAAACAGGACTGTTATAGGAAGTTTCACAATTGTCCGGGATTTTTAAAACGCTGATATCGCTGTTTGTTGTGACAATGTATTGATTGCTTGTTGAAAAGTATCACTCTTTTTCTTTTCATTAGTTTTTCTGCTGCTAGTTAAAATATAACTTAAGATTACACCCTGTTTAAAGACTGTTGCACAAAGACAATAATGTACTGAGAAAATTGCATAATCTGTGGATTCCCATTGAAAGTGACTATTGGAGAAAAGCTGCACAAACGCTTTAAACTACAAGCTTACAATAAAATGATAATTTAAATTTCAAAAGTGGTCTCATTGTTCATATCACTTATAGAAAAAGTTATATTTGCCCCTCTAATATTCGAAAAGCTTTAAAAAACACAGTCTCAATGTTTGATAGATAGTGATAGCATTATTTTGCTACCCTCATCTTGTGTTCATCACGTAAATATTTTGAGGTTAAGGTGGTCCTACAACTAATGAACAAGAACAAATTCGAAGAGCACGAAAACGGGAATGTGCGAACATAATGGTATATGACACAAATAGTTGCATGCAAACATGAAGATTTTATGTCAAATAGTGGCAATCAAATCATGCTCATACAACAACTACAAATTCGTCTTGAAAAGGGAGGAGTGGATGTGAACGAAGCTGTAGGAGATGCTGATGCCTTAATTGTTGCCACTACTTTAAAAAAATCTAAATATAAACGAAAGGTGACAGTTCTTGTTACAGATAGTGATAGAACTATAGTGATAGATAGAAACTAGTGATAAACAATGCTAGTAGCTAGAACTCCAAATCAAGCAAACGTTATGCTTCTTGTATCAAACCTCGGATCAAAAATTGCAAAATTGTACTATATTGTAGGTATACACAGAAAGATTTTTAGGGATATGAAGAACCATATACTTTTCATCCATTTTATGACTGGATGTGATGCAACATCTGCACTGTAAAGTAAAGGAAAGGGGTATCCTATCTGAAAATTTTCAAACAAAGAAAACGCTGGAAATTTTTAATTTGGTTGAAACAGATTGTGATAAAAAAGCAGAAGCAGGTGAAAAGTTCATGATAACACTTCACAAAAGCCAAAATTGGGTAACACTAAACGAATTACAGGTATACATGTACAGCAGAGGTATAGCCAAAATTGCAATAACCACCACTTTTAAATTAGAAACTCTCCCACCAACGTCAGCTAAGGCACGTTATCATTCACTTTGTGTTTATCATCAAATACAACAGTGGTTAAGAAATGTTCCTCAACCTACAATGTTACCTACTTTTCCAGATGAACTGTTATAAATTATACCTTGCAACAGTAAGGTTGTTGTTTTCAGATTATCTGGCGCCGTCAGCAACACGAGGGCTATAATGCGTCGAAACTTTCGTCATTAGACAAGCCAACATACATTTACAAACACTTGCAACAGTAAGAGTAACTGCAACTCGAGTAGCGGGTGTGATTGCAGGAGAGCAGAACTTAAATGCTCAAATATTTGTGGAAAATACTGAGGGACGTGCAAAAACAAATTCGTAGATAGTATACTATTTGATGAAGAAAGCAGCCTAGTATTTCTGCTTTAATGACAAAAAAGATTTTTTTAAATATAAATATACATCTTCTAAAAGAAAAAAATAGTTTTTCTAGTCGTATAACCCTTCAACCACACTTAACACCACTTTCTATTTTATTTCAAGGTCGGGGATTATAAGAATTATATCGTACAAGTATTGTTATTGCTTTTTTTTATGCTTTATTAGTTATTGCATTTTAACAATATGTAAATAGTTGAAAATTAAAATTTTCTAAGGAAAATATTTATGTTATCCCCAGTGTGATGTAGAGGGCGCTGCTTATGTAATCCCCTAGCGGCGACTTCGTCGCCAGAGAGAGAGTATGATCGGAGGAGTGGAGGTGAACGGACGTGGAAGTCGCCGCTCCTAGTTTGGGTTTAAGAACCTATTTCTATCTAATGCACGAATAAACCTGCTGTCCATTTAATTGGCCTCTTTCACTTTTACCCCTTCATCATACAACATGGGGGCTCGCCGTGCTTTTTACCCGCGACCATACAACATGAGGTCTCGCCGTGCTTTTTACCCGCGATCATACAACCGTGCTTTTTACCCGCGATCATACAACCGTGCTTTTTACCCGCGAGAATACGATGAAAAAAATATTTAAAAAACTGCACTTCCACGCATCCAGAGGTCAAACCAAAATCCTCTTCACGAAAAAAAAAAACCTTTACTTCCACGCATACAGAGGTCAAACCAAAATCCTCTTCACGAAAAAAAATTTTTACTTCTACGCATCCAGAGGTCAAACCAAAATCCTCTTCACGAATTACCGCAGCAGTCAGCGACCACCAGTGGAATCTACAAATAAAAGGAAAACTCATCAACCAGCGTCGTCATTATACAACTGCATAACACTCGCTTCGCCGAACAAGTCCCACTTCAGCCGTCAAGCAGAAGTTCAACGAAGCTAGCATCGTTATTCCACATAGCCAGCAAGAATCCAGAATCCTGAACCAAATCGAACCTACAACTACAACACTGTCGCTTCGCCGAACAAGTCCCACTTCAGCCGTCAAGCAGAAGTTCAACGAAGCTAACATCGTTATTCCACATAGCCAGCAAGAATACAGAATCCTGAGCCAACTGGAACCTGCAACCACAACACTGTCGCTTCGCCGAACAAGTCCCACTTCAGCCGTCAAGCAGAAGTTCTACGAAGTCAGCAAAGTTATTCCACATCGACCAACTTCAGCCGTCAAGCAGAAGTTCTACGAAGTCAGCAAAGTTATTCCACATCGACCAACTACTACGAACCAGAAACCAGAAGCAACGAGTACTCTTCGAAAGAGCAACAACATAAAACGGATACAGCTCCAAAAGCGAAGTAAAATCAAGAAACGCAGGTAGGATCCATCTTATTATTAATTATGTTTAAAAATATCAAAAAGCAAGATCTCGTATTTGTCGCCGCTGAGTTAGATATCGTTGTACCGGATGGTGCCACAATTCTAAAATTAAAAGACTTAATCGAAAAAAGTGAAGCTTTCGTTAAAGATCCAGATTTCGTTCAAGATTTAATAACAACAGTTGTAGCTGATAGAAAAGCCCAAGAGGCAAAGCAAATCGAAGAAGTTAAACTCGCACAGATAGAACGACAACTCGAGCTCACAGCTCTTAAAAATACTACTGCATTAAACCAAACTAGTACTGGAAGTACCACAGCAACCGAAGCAAGTCCAAATATCGAAAGTCTTCTTCGCAGTGTTCGAACGCTAAGCATGCCAGTCCCGTCGAGACCAGAAAACTACAAATTATTCTTTCAGTCTCTGGAACGTGCGTTTACGACAAAAAATGTCCCAGATGATGCAAAATCGGAAATTTTGATTAGCATACTGGGCGAACAGGCTAGTTACATTTTACTAAATATTTCGGAGAACGACCTAAAAAATTACGAACAAGTCAAAAGTATTGTCCTGCGCCAATTTCAACCCACGCCACAAGAATGTCTTCTTAATTTTCGAAGGAGCCAACGCATGCCGAACGAGTCGCATACGCAATTTGGGTCAAGGCTATCACAATCATTCGCATATTACTGTAAGGTACGCAACGCCACTGACTACGAAACACTATGTAAATTAATGGTGTCGGATAAACTTTTCAGCACACTTGACCGCCAAACACAAGCACACATCGCCGTTCGCCAAGGGGAAGACTGGCTAGAACCTAAAGAACTTGCAAAAGAGTGTGATATTTACTTTACGTCAAAACGTAAATCTCTAAGCGAAACAAATCATCAGCAACAAACATACAACAGCGGGCAGAATTTCCAAAACAAAAATACGCAAAACCAATACAGAGGGTCATTTAACAAACCGCCAAGGGGTTCTTACAATCACCGTAACAACAATGATAATTTTAGGCCAAATGCACCAAATAATCACGTCTGCGAAATAGAAACCGGAAGAAATTACAACCGCGATAAATATTTCAATAAGCTACAGTACGAAGATGTTCTTATCGATGATAAAAAAATAAAAACTTTGATCGATGGAGGTACTAATATAACTTGTGTAAAAACCAGTGTATTACCACCCTCAACAGTCTATGACGGATCAATAACCCTCACAGGAGCTTTCGGTTCCACACAAAAAGCTAAGTTGACAAAAATAAGTCTAGCTCATCCTAAGAACAAAAATCCAATTCTAGTTACGGCAGCAGCTTGTGACGACCTATGTTCGAATTTAATAATTCCACCTAACGTATACGAAAGCATAAAAAAACGAAACACACTCCCGATTGTAAACGAATTCGAAACCCGCGCGGAAAAAAAATGCTATGTTGCTTCAAAAAAGAACTCGGAATATATCACTTTTCCTGCTGACAAAAATAACGAAATTTTAAATACTTCGCAAATCCTTCCGATTCCGGAAACTCAAAAAGATGGCACGTGTCAAGGTCATACAAAGGATAACCCAACGGAAAACACGGGCTCTTCGTTGATGGAGGCGGGGCTTAATGTCCCCAGGAGAATAGACGAGCGGTCATTGGAAGATCCTGATGAAGTAGGCGAAGTTTGTGTTAGAACAGAAGACGGAGGAAAAGGCTCAAAACCAGAAGCTCCTGGTCCAGAATGTAAACAAACAGCACACGTTGACTGTTTACCTTTTCTGTTTACGATTGGGGATAGCGTGAGTTTAAACGAAGCGGATTTCTTGCACATTAACGACGATAACTTGCGGGATACTGTTACGAATATGGTAAAATTTTATAAACCAAATAAGATAAAAAGTACAAATTTTCAAATGAAGATTTTTTTTATCGGATGAAACGCCAATCTTTCAGCGGGCACGCCGTTTATCAATCACCGAGAAATTGGAAGTTAACAGGCAAATCAAACAACTATTGAACGACGGAATTATTTCAGAAAGCACTTCTGACTTTTGCTCACCAATAGTTTTGTGCAAAAAACAAGATGGCTCAACATGCATGTGTATTGATTACAGACGTTTGAATAAAGTGGTAATCAAAGAACGATTTCCAATTCCTATTATAGAAGACGTCTTCGACAGGCTACAAGGGGCTACCGTGTACACAAATTTAGATCTCAAAAATTCGTTTTACCAAGTAGACGTTGATCCTGCCAGCCGCAAGTATACGAGCTTTATTACACCAGATAATCAGTATCAATTTAATAAAGTCCCGTTTGGACTTTGCAACTCGCCGTCTGCTTTTCAAAGATTCATACAGATTGTTTTTCGAGAACTTTTAGAAACTAATACACTGATCTTGTACTTAGACGATTTGATCATCCCATCAATCAATGAGTTAGAGGGTGTCGAAAAACTCAAGCAAGTTTTCAAAGTAGCTTCCGACTATGGACTTGAGTTTAACTTTAAAAAATGCAATTTCCTACAAAGAAAAATAAACTTTCTCGGGCACATTTTAGAAAAAGATACAATTCGTCCCTCGACAGCCAAAACAAACGCTGTTTTAGGTTTTCCACAGCCCAAAACAACAAAAGATGTTCAATCATTCTTGGGTCTAAGTGGATTTTTTAGGAAGTTTATAAGGGATTATGCTGCCATTGCAAGACCCTTAAGTGATCTTTTACGGAACAATACTCCTTTTTATTTTGGTACAGACCAAAAACAAGCTTTTCTAACACTGAAACAGGCACTGTCAACAGAGCCTGTGCTACTCCTATATAAACAAGGCTCGCCTTTACAGTTACATTGTGATGCATCCTCAAAAGGATTTGGTGCTATTCTTCTTCAAGCAGACTCGGATAACATATTCCATCCTATACATTATATGAGCCATAAGACATCACCACAAGAAGAGAAATATTCATCGTACGAATTAGAAGTTCTTGCCATAGTTCAAGCACTAAAGAAATTCAGACACTACCTTGTAGGTACCAAGTTCAAAATTGTTACAGACTGCCAAGCCTTCCAAAAGACCATGTCAAGGAAAGAAGTTCCACCAAAAATTGCCAGATGGGCAATGTTGTTAGAGGACTTTGACTACGAGATAGTACACAGACCAGGCAAGCAGATGACACATGTTGATGCTCCCAGTCGTTACCCAGTCATGTCAATCCAAGTTGATGCAACAACCCAGAAAATCTGCGATGCTCAGTCAAAGGACGAATTCACACAAAACATTAAAAATCTAATCGATCACTCTTCAACTACAGAATACAAATACAAGAACAACATTCTTTACAAACTGGTCAATGACCAAGAACTGTTAGTTATACCACAAGACATGCAAAAACAAATAGTCCAAATAGAACACAATAAAGGCCATTTCAGGATCAATAAAACTGAAGCATTGGTGAAACAACAATTCTGGTTCCCGCATATAAGAAAAACCGTCGAAAGCGTAATATCCAACTGCATTCCATGCATACTTTCTTCACGTAAAGTTAAAAAACAAGAAGGATTTCTACACCCAATCCCAAAAGGCGACGTCCCGTTGGACACTTACCATGTCGATTTTCTCGGCCCACTTCCAAGCACAAATAAAAATTACAAATACATCTTACCAAATTCATATGGATATACCCTGTTAAGTCAACGTCAACAAAAGATGCTTTGGATAAACTTCAACTCCAACAAATTACCTTCGGAAACCCTAAACGAATAATATCAGACCGCGGATCAGCCTTTACAGCAATAGAATTTAAGAAATACTGCGAAGATGAGGAAATTGAACATGTCACAATCACCACTGGTCAGCCTCGTGGAAATGGACAAGTAGAGAAGTTTCATGGAACACTTATCCCTGTCATCACAAAGTTATCCCTCGATGACCCCAATAAATGGTTTAAACATGTGCCAGCAGTCCAACGCGTAATCAACAGCACCGTTTCTTCAGCAACAAAGTACACACCTTTCGAGCTCTTAATAGGGATTAAAATGAAAAATAAGGAAGACCTTAACATCAAGAAAATCCTCGAAGAAGAATACATACATACCTTCGTCCAAAATAAACGACAAATGCGCGAACAAGCAAAAACTAATATACTACAGCTGCAAGAAAGAAGCAAGCACAACTATAATACTCGACGCAAGACAGCAAACAAGTACAAACTCCACGACAAAGTAGCCATCAAAAGAACGCAGTTTGGTACTGGTTTAAAACTGCGTCAAAAGTTTTTCGGCCCATACGAGGTGGTAAAGATTCGGCCAAATGACCGATATGATGTCCGTAAACTGGGGACAACTGAAGGACCACTTCTCACATCTACATCAGCTGATATGATGAAGTGCTGGGAAGATACTTAAGTTTCTTCAATTTTCTTCTACAAGAACTTTTTACAGAAGAGACTTTTTTTTCTTTTTATGAACTTTTGAATGAAGAGACTTTTTTTTTCTTTTTATGAACTTTTGAAAGGAGATACTTTTTTTTCCATCATACAAACTTTTTAAAGAAGATACTTTTTTTTCTTTTTATGGACTTTTGAAAGAAGATTTTTTTTTCTTTCACACAAACTTTTTAAAGAGAGACTTTTTTTTCCCTTTATATAAACTTTTCATGGTGCAAGAACTTTTTCCACAGACTTTAAATTTTTAAGAACTACACATTGTGATCTTCAAGACATTAATGTTGTTTAAATTTTATTATTGTGCTGTATTTTTCAATATCTTTATTTACATGTGTAGTATATATCAATGAGTCGGCGGTCCTCCTCAATCAAGATGGCCGAGTGTTATCCCCAGTGTGATGTAGAGGGCGCTGCTTATGTAATCCCCTTGCGGCGACTTCGTCGCCAGAGAGAGAGTATGATCGGAGGAGTGGAGGTGAACGGACGTGGAAGTCGCCGCTCCTAGTTTGGGTTTAAGAACCTATTTCTATCTAATGCACGAATAAACCTGCTGTCCATTTAATTGGCCTCTTTCACTTTTACCCCTTCATCATACAACATTTATTGAGAGATATTTTTTCTCATAGATGCGTATTACATGTTTATCTACATATCTATGTAATATGATGTTGTATTCCAGTTTAAAAAAGGTCTTAAATGGAAAAGGCTTGAGGAAAATGGTTATTGTGTCTGATTTGATCAAGGTGAAACACTGCACGCTTTATTATGAGACTCCCATTACGAGGTAGCGTTTCACTTAAACGTTCATATATCTGCAACTATTTATTACACAAGCAATATTTATAAATCTCTAAAAATCTGAAAAAGAGTTGAATAGTTTTATGCCAAATGTTTAAATCATTTATTAATAATAGAAGCGCTCTTATCGAAAAATAATAGAAAAATACATGGTTTTTCGACTTTGACAGGCTTTTATCAATTTGTAAGTTAATGAATGATATCAAATTTATATTTAAATTAAATCCCATTTATTTACCTTTCATTTGAGCTCTATTTGAGCTCAATGCGACTAGCCGTTCGTCAGTTACAGCTGCTCCAGCATTTATCTAGCGCCCCAGCATTCCAGCACCTAAAAAACCAGGAAGCCGAAGGGGGAGAGTAGGGGACTTTTTGTGGGTTGCTCAGGGCATCAAATAGAGCCACTCTGCAAAATTTCAGCTCATTGGGAATTTATACAAGATTCAACTCTAGAATGACTGGACTAAATGGCCAAGTAAGGAATTAAAGGAGAAAGGTTGTTCTGACTAAGAAAAAGGTATCACTAGTGAGATTTAGATTTTAAAGAGGAGTTTTAGGGTACAAGTTAAAAAATGATTTAAATCAATGATTTAAAAAAAAAAAAATCAATTGATTTAAATCGCTGATTTAAATCATTGACACCCTGCTATGAAATTTACTTAAATTTGTCGCTGTTCCTTTGTTCTGACTTTTTAATTTTCGATTTTGTAAATGCTACAGTTCTGTGGAAGAAGTCGTCAAATTTTGTATTTTGTTAAGAGTTTTATGTATAGATTTTATATTTCAATTACAAACAAATTTAAATGTGGATCTAAAATGACAATACCCGACTAGGGAAGAAATTGAACATTTATTACTAATCATTAGCAGTGGGAAAAGTGATCTTTATCTATCCAATGAAGAAATAGAAGATGAAAGTCAAGATCATGTCAAAATGAATTTACAAGATGTAGTTCTTTTATAATCTTTTTCTGATGAAAATTCTCCAGACGAGAACAATGAAGACTGTTAGTTTCTCATTTTGACCGATAAAGTGAAAAACAAATTTATTACTGAATGCTCAAAATGTTCTGAATATGTACCAGGACCAGTTCTCAATTTTCTGTTTGGATTGTCTTCATGGGTCTATTTTTAAATTATTTTTTTCAGATCAAATGGGAGAGTTGATAATGATGAATACAAACAAATATGCCCAATTCAGGCAAGAAGAAAAGAAAAAAAAACTTGATGTTCTTTGAAGGTCTTTCAAAAACATAATGGAGATTTGGTGATTTTTATGCATCGCTATGTTGTTTGGAATTGTTCATCTGCCATGGATTAAAGACTACTGGCTAACAATTCCTATGCTTGGAAACAGTGTTTAAAATCCATGAGTAGAAACCATTTTCAAATTTTTTTTCAATGTTTTCATACGTTCGACAGAGATGGAAAAAGATGAGAATTTCAACTTTCCTCAAACAATGCTGCTGATTGTCTATAATATAATGTAAGAATGCTTTTTGATTATTTTAGGCCACATAAAGAACTTTCCATTCACATTCACCAAGTCTTTGTAAAATATAAAGGTTGGCTGAGTGTATATCTCTGAAAACAGCAAAATGGGGTTTGAAAATATGGATGCTCTGTACTGTCCAAGAGGGATATGTACTTAATTTTGATCTGTGTGCAGGGAAGAAAGATCCTAAAATCTGGTAAAGGCCTTGGTTATGATGTAGTGACTCTTCTCCTTCATCTAATAAAAACAACCGGTCATCGCATCTACTTTCAGGTTTTTTACAAGTGTTCCCCTTTTACTGAGATCGATGCAGGATAGACATCAGGACTGTGAAAATGTTAATATCACTCGCCTTGAACCCCCTGCTACATGTCTTGAAAATTGTCATGCTAAAAGAAAGCGATCTAAACAAATACTTCTAGTGTGTCTTCAGTTAAATTTAAATATGCATTGTATTTGCGCCTTTGTAAACTGTCAATAGGTTCCTATTATTGATGGTTAAGGAAGTTAAAAATATTTTTGATATGTTTTGTTCCTTAATATATTTTCTGAAGAATAAGATTTTTTTCTATATTAAGAGTTTTTACTTGTTTTGAATTTAGCATGTATCCAATATTTTGTTATCAAATTGTTTAATGTTCTATGATTTTTTTACTTTAAGGACTATATTCTCAAAATTAAACTTAATTAATCGTTGAATATGTACTTTTTTTCAGTTTTGTCCTTATCCGAAGAATGACGATAGACTATTAATATCAACTGGGAACGATGGTTGTGTGTGTTTCTGGCATTGGAATCCAAAAAACAATGCTTTCAAGTATGTTCTCTAAAATTAGCTTTTGATATTTTGCTTAAAGTTTAAAAATGTTAAATTTATGAATTTTACTTATTTAAATATTTTTTTCTAGCCCCAAGCCTTTAAGGTTTACTGAGCGAAATAAGGCTAATGCTCAAATGATTTGCTCATCTTTTAGTTCTGGTAAGTTAAAGAAATTTTTAAAATGTAATTTCTCTCATGAGAGTTTTGATCTATATTAGTTTTGTATCATTCTTATTCTTAGTTTGTACAGGCATCAATATTGATCATGAAGGATTAAAAAACTATCACTGTTGCATCTTTTTACTGTTTGTTTTTATTGTATCTATAAGAAATTAAGTGTTATGTTCTTTTTTTTCCTAGGTGGCTTATTTTTAGCTACTGGTAGCACTGACAACAATGTGAGAGTTTACAATATTGCTGGCACAAATGGGCCAGAGAAAATTCTAGAAAGAGAAGTACACACTGTATGTAATTTTTAGGCATCCACTAATTTTTGTAATTTGCTGAATTTGTTTTTTCCATTAACTTAAAATAGTGATTTAATTTTCTTAAATAAAATTAATAAACATTAGAAACAGGATATAAAATTAAAACATTAATGTTTTTTTAAATTTTTTTTTATATAATTTCTAAGTTTTGTTACTTTCTAGTAAAATTTTCATAGTGAATGAATTTTTTATTGCTATCTTGTAGGATAGAGTTGACAGCTTACAATTCAGCAATCAGGATTGTCGATTTATAAGTGGCAGTAAAGATGGTACTGCACTTGTTTGGAAGTATGAGCGACAGAATTGGAGTAGCATTACTTTAAAAATGAACACCAAATTGCCTGGGTAATTTATGTTTTAACTAATTTTTCTAAAAAAATTGCTTAAATTCAAATGTTTATCAACTTGATTATAAAACCCTATTGAAAATATTTTTTGTTTGTATTTAATTCATAGTATCAATGCTATGAATAGTTTTTTAAAACTTGTATATCTTTTTCATTCAGGCAATCCGAAGAGCCTGAAGATATTAAAATAAAACTTAGGGTTACAATGGTGGGCTGGACGTTGGATGATGATAGAGTTATTACTGCAGTCAGTGATCACACAATCAAAGTTTGGAATTCCTACAATGGGAATTTGTGTTACATCTTAAAGGTATATTTCAAAGAGTTAACTGTTAAATATCTTTAACAGTTTTCTTCAATTTTTACTTTATTATTGTTGAAAGTACTATATAAATTTGTATTCTATTATCCCCTTTCTTTGTAAGTACAGTCAAACAACGTTAACGTGAAATTGATGGTGCCTGTGAAATTGTTCGTGTTAACCGAATTTCATGTTAAACGAATAAATTAAAGTTAAATTTTAATTGCGGAGGACTGCTTTTACTTGGCATTTAACAGGAGTTTATGTTAAGCGATTTTGCGTTAACAGGGTTTGACTGTATTTATTAATATCAATTTCAGATTGCTATATACAGGATAATTCAATAATTTTTATTTTTTTATTTTCTTATTTCTAGTTATTAGGTGTATATTGTTAACTATTTTTTTTAATTAAGCTTCTATAAGAGTCAAACTAAAATATTAAAATATTTGGTTGGAAAAATTGCAATATTTACAACATAATGTAATTTATACTCATAATTTTAAGTTGATTTATGTTAATAAACATGAGAGATTGTTGTGTTTATGTAGCATACTTTTTTATTGTATTAATAGGGTCACGAAGATGAAGTATTTGTGCTGGAACCACATCCAACTGATTCTAGAGTATTCCTGAGCAGTGGTCACGATGGACGCATCATCATTTGGGATTTGGTTACAGGCACAATAATAAAAAACCACTTCAATTTGGTAAGAAATCTGATCTTTGAATATATGAAATTCATGTACTAATTTTTAAAAATCCTATTTGTTTATCATTTTGGAATAGTTTTTATATTAAAAATTTTCTTTTTCAAACTGGAATTTTAATTAATAAATGTTATCCCTTAAATTTTCTCATCATGGAAAACGTTTCAATAAATACCTATCAATTAATTGTAATAATATTTATTAGATTGTTTTTCGAACAAATGCTTGTGTCGAGGAAGCTTTTCAAAAGTATAATTTCTTTGCAGATTGAAGGTCAAGGGCATGGAGCTGTGTTTGACTGTAAATTTTCCCCTGATGGCTTATCCTTTGCATCCACTGACTCACATGGGCATCTTAGTATTTTTGGATTTGGGTCTGTTGAGCGTTACAAAAAAGTAAGTGATTTCTATACTTAATTTGTTTTATACAGGCAGTTACAACTAAAATTAACTTATATCGACTTGTCTTGAGCAACATATGAGCAATTTGTTTTCACTTTCAAAGGAAAAATGTTTTCAACAGAAAAATAGAAGTACAGTAACAGACCCTTTATCCGGCAAGCTCAGGGCCACCATCATTCCGGTTTTTGGAGTTTGCCCGGATTTCGAATCTATTCAAGAAAAAACGGCAATTAATGACATCTGTTTTAGGTTAACGGAAAAATGTTCTTCGCTCTCCTCACTGGCATTTCCTGTGCATGAAAGATGAATAGTTATAAGCATTTCCTATTCCTAATCATATATACAATGATGAGATTTTTCCGCCTTTTAGTGGAATTCTGCTTTTTTTGTAAAAATTTCCAATTTTTTCCCAGTTTCAAGGATTGCATTTTTTCCTATCTGAACCAGTTTTTCCCATGAAAAGCGTACTTTTCGTCATGTCTGGGTAAGAAATTTTCTCCACATCGCTTCTCTTTCCTCTCGGATTACTTCACAAGTGCTAGACGACTGGGTTATACTTCGTACTGTGATTGGTTATTGAAATCACATGACCACCTCAATGCTTTGGGGGTAAAGCATTCTGCTTTCATCTTGGGTCTAATAAATCTTCTCTCTCATCTGATTTACTTACTGAATAAAAAATAATTAAGTTATTTATTATTGTGTAATATTTTCGTTATTTTGCATGTTTTATTTCTTATAACATCTTTGGCGTATAAATTATAGTACAAATTTCTTGCTCGCGAATGATTTCAGTCTTTTTGCTTTTTTACCAATCTCATCCCTGTATGTAAGGAAAATGTAAGCATCACTTGTTCCTCCGTAGTAATCAAAACAATCATATTTCTGAAAATAAAAAATGCCTCGGAAAAAACAGTATAAATTTAAGTGCTCTTAGTGTTGTGATTTTTCTCTCAATAGAATCTTGAATTTTATAAACCGATATAATGCCAAAAAAAAGACTTGCTCCAATGCCACGTAAAAGCTCCTCAGTTAACTTTATAAAAACACTATTTTTTCTTAAGGTTTGTCAGAAGTAAAGACATGTGATGTCACATAACCAGTTTCTGAAATCGGCTAACTGTATTGCAATTTCCCTCAAAATTTGATCATTAAGAAACGTTATAAAGATTAAGATATTATCTAAGCCAATATATATTTCAGCATTTTTTAATTGTAATTAGTCGGTCCGTTCTATGCATTAGCGACTTGCATACAAAACTAATTGCAATACGAGGTCACAGAGACACAATTGTTCACTTCCAAACAGAATTCGGAAATTATAAAAAAATCCAAGTACGTGCTGGCTTCTGGGGCATTCTGGATTTTGGGTTGCCGGATAAAGGATCAGTTGCTGTGTTTTTTTCCTACTGGAAATATATAACACTTAGTTATATTTCATAAATATTTTTCTTATGAATCCAGTAGATGTTGGCAAGTTTATTAAAATGTGTTGATTAGAACAAGCTTTAGATTGACTGAGTAGCATTAATAAATTAAAGTCGGATGTCTCCAAGTAGTATAATTTTAATATCGCATAATTTAAGACTATCTGGGGTATTCTCTAACCAATATATCTTAAATAAATTTTAGTGTACCTAATGAGATCGTCATGAGTAATAGAAAATAATCAAATTTGACACTCATTTTTCCATGTTTGTGTAGGTTACAATTTTTTTTTTTACTTGAAATTGTTTTCTAATGATTGCATTAACAATGCTAAGTGTACCAAACCTGTTGATTACAGAGCAGACTCTAGTATTTTTGAATTGAAAACACTTTTTATCAATCTCTTGGTATAATTTAAAGAGTTATAATTGTCTTTTAGGTTCCTGAAGAACAATTCTTTCACACAGACTACCGACCACTCATTCGTGATATCCACCATCATGTCCTTGATGAACAGACACAGACTGCACCACATCTACTCCCCCCTCCATTTTTGGTTGACATCGATGGAAATCCTTATCCGCCCAACTTCCAAAGACTGGTACCTGGGCGTGAACATCACAATGATTCACAGCTTGTTCCATATGTTGCTGTGTCTGCAGAAGGTAACTGATTTTTGAAAATTTCTCATATGATTTTTTTTAATGTACAGATGTAAAAAATATGGGCAAAAGCATGGGGATCAAGATCAAAGATGTCTTTTTGCCACTGTATGCAATTGTAAAGCTCAAAGAATTGTAAAATATTGGTTTACTATTTTCATAACTTAATCAGTAGTATTCAAAGAGTTTTTGTACAAAGTGGAAAACATTTTTGGGACTTTTATTTCTGATAATTAAGATAAGAATTTGGTACATTACAGGAAAACTTAAATATGAAATTATATTGCATGGTCATATTCCTAAATTTTTTATTGGTTTTAATTTTATATTAAGTTTTGGCACCGTGAATGCGGATTGAAAAAATGTTGCTGCTAAATTCAAAATTCACGCATTTCTACTAATATATAAAATTCACGCTTCCTGGATAAATGTTTGTACAGATCTTAAAATTTTCAAATTTTTTATTAGTGATTTTTTCACGAATACTACCTTCCAAATATTGTAAACACTTGTTTCACTTTCTCTTCCCGACAAACCCTTAAAGGGTGAAGCCAGTCTGTTTTCAAATGTTTTTCCATTGTTTATATTTTAATTTTCTTTTATTTCCAGGAGAGTCGGAAGTTTTCGAGCCCGTTCGACCAGCCAATGATGGTTCATCTGATAGGCCAACTATAGATGACATGATTGAAAGGCTGCAGCAAGAAAGGAATCAGAACCATGCAAATGTCAATGACTTAGCCTCTCAAATGGTATCGACCGATTCTGCTCGATCTCCTCATTCTAGTCACAGATCAGTAAGTGGAGAACGTAGGGTACCAGATCCTCCATTTTCTCCACGCACACCTCGTTCTCAAGCAGGTAAGGTGATTTTTATTTTATTTATGCATGGCATGAATGTTATAACTATTTTTTGGCATTCAAATGACTTAAAATATTCCTATGTAGTTTTAATGACAATATCAAATCCAATTATGATAATTCCTCATTAATTTAATATCATTAATAATATTGTTGGTCATATTAATCCATGTTGGTAATTAATCAATAGTTGTTTTTTATTCTTTATCGAATTTTTGCCTGCTTTGTAAGTGGCATAAATTTGATTTCTAGTTAACGAGCTTAGTTTTTCAATTATCATTAAGATTGTTTTTAAAGATTTCTACTAAAATCATAGAATTTCAGTTTGCAACTTCATGGGCAAGTTAAATGCATTCTCTACTGACTCATTCCACAGAATCCTTTAGTGTAGACTAGCGTTTGTCACTAACTTTTAGAGGTGGGCCATAAGACTTATGTTGGAGCTTTTTGCGGTCTGGATACACCAAAATATGTATATTTATTATCAATTTATTAATATATAGCATTTCTGAAAACTGGCAAATAAATATTATTTTTTTTTATCTTAATAAAATTACAATTGATATTTGATTATTTTTTTCAAATAATTAAATTTTTTTTATTATTGTTAGTAAATCAAAGTCTAAAAAAGAAGTGAATCTTTTATTTTAATGTGACAATGCAACTTGACCTAACTTTTAATAAAAGTATTTAAAATGTACTTCCAAATTACTCCTTTTCAGGCAATATTGTGAGAGGATGACAATTGAAATTGTTCAGTTTGTTTTATGATAGAGTGGAGGTATTTGTTGCAGTCAATTTTAATAAATTGTCCAAATGAGGGATTCAGTAAGTTATTCCTATATTTATATTCTTGATGAAAACCACCTTACTGAAAGCTTCTTCATATAGTTTCTTTGGGCACGTAGTGGAGAACTCTGTTCTTCACAATCAACATATATTATTTTGGATGAATTACAATTATGTAAGGAAAACTCTATATCGTGAAATTTGATTTTTTTTAAAAAAAATCTTCTGTCATGCTGTCGGGCCGCAGAAAAAATCTGTCGTGGCCCAAATCCGTCCGCAGGCCGCGTAGTGGCTAACACTGATGTAGACTAATCACATTTAAGAAGACAAAACTCTAAAATGCTTTCTTTCAATGTTCCAGGTCACAGCCGTGTTGGATTACGAAGAACAGGCGATGTTGAAGGCGTCCAGTCAGTGGGCAACTGGCAGTCCAGAGGCAGCGATGCCAATTCCACTTCCAAACGTGTTGTCGTCCAACCCATGAAGCCATCCATGTTCAAGCATGCTCTTCGCATTAGAACGGGCATTGCGGATTACGAACTGAGCTTTTTCAACAAGGAGAAGAAGAAACGCGCCTTGCTAGAGAAATTTGAGGTAAGCACGAGTCTTTTATGTTGGATTTGTTTGTTTTTCCATAGATACAGGGTTGGTGTATTGGTTCCAAATTTCCATTTCTACTTTAAGCTGCTTTTAAACCCTTTTTTTTAGTCAATTTGTTACTAAACTATTTCGCTTTAATAAACTTCCCATAAAAGAAAGCAAACTTTAAAAACATTTTGCTAATTCCACTCCATTTTGAAAAAAATTTGAGTTTCACAATGGGGGACTTTTGTCTATTGGTTTCTGAACCTCTCCCCCTACTATCACAGCTCTCTACTTGATACTTCTATAAAGAAGGAGGACATAAAAAAATTTGGTATCTTCAGGAAGGGGGACTTCATTCCAATTTTATTTGGATTCTGATCAAGTTATTTTACATTTTCTTTTACTCTAACTTTTTGAATCTGTCTACATCCTTGTCAATGTTGCACTTGAGAGTTTTTTTCATTCTCTCTTTTGATTTAAAAGGGTTTTTGGATTTTTCATTGTAATTTAGAAAGAAACATTTCTTGAGAATGAAAAAGTGCTTTCCAAGCAAGACTAGGAAAGTAAAGTATTGTATATACAAAAAAGAAAAATGTTGGAGCAAAATTATTCTGCCCATTTAAATCCAAAGCATAACTATGCAAATAGTTGTGAAAGGAGAAATGCTGGATGAGCTTTCAATGTTTACTTTCACTTCTCAAGCTCAATTAACTGAAATTTAAAATATTAACTGTACATTAGTTTTAACGAAATATCTTTAGTAACCTATAAATTATATGTTTAATCA
Source organism: Linyphia triangularis (assembly GCA_963978545.1). Classification (NCBI taxonomy): domain Eukaryota; kingdom Metazoa; phylum Arthropoda; class Arachnida; order Araneae; family Linyphiidae; genus Linyphia; species Linyphia triangularis. Next base: position 42,685,272 of record OZ021731.1, read on the forward strand.
ATAACTTGTATTTCAGTAAATTGTAAAATAGATGCCAATTAGGCTTTGAATTAAAGATAAATTGTAAATTCTCAAATAGTATCTTGATTTTCATCCACTACACAGATTCGCACGAAATTTTTGGTAATGACATTTGCTTATGGAGGAAGGAAATATTTCTAGAGTTGCATAGTATTTTATAAGAGGAATAATCAATAGTAATAAAAATTTGCAAGCAGAAACCAAGCTTTCACAAGTATTGATAAAATGCCTGCTGTAAAAAGGACTTGGAATATTGAGTTTTATTTATAATCTTTAAAAAATTTGGTAGTTGGATTTTGTATAATTTGTAAATATATTTTTGTTTATCTAAATGTTCTTCCTTTGTAATTTACTTAATTTTTAAAATATTTTTTTAAAAAATCTAGCCAAACTTGCCTATGAATACCGAATAATAAAATTTTACTTTTTAGAAAATTCAGTTACATAATTTACGATGCATGCATTTTTTTTTTAATCGCTAGATCTCAAGAACTGCTATTGAGAACGATAAGAAACGAAGTGGTAATCGAGCTGGATTGAGGTCTAGAGCCCAAGAGGATAGCTCTAATAATGCCTTTGAGGATGAAGAGGTGAGATATTATTCATATTTAAATAAAATATGACTTTTTGTTTTCATCCTTTGTTCTATTCTTTGTCAGGTACAAGCTTTTTAATAATTGGGGCATTATTTTTCTTAATTAGAACCCAGATACTGCTCAAACTAGTCCATCAGATTCAGAAACTGAACAGGAAAATAATGATGAAACTACTGAACAGAGGTATGTGTTTAAGTATTATTACAAACAACTGAAGTGTGTAAATCTGTCATCTAAACTAAAAAGGCTGTATTTTAGCATTAATATAGTTAAAATATAGCAAGTTTTGTATAGAACTGTTGAGTAGCATAGGGTTTCATAATAGGAATTGAATACCATTTTTAAATGTGTGATTTTACAAATTTATAGCTTTGTTAGCAGTACTGTAAATAATGGAAGCATACAGGCAGAAAACACACAGGAAGAGATGAATGGGAAAAATATGAAAATTTGAAATACTGCCTTTTGCCTTGATTCATAGAAGACCTAAAGGTTACCTTAGTGTGCAAGGTTGACACCCGAGAACCAATATTTGGAACTAAATTGCTATGTTAGCAAATTATTCTTATACTTTCACAGAGTGGCCTTAGAACCTGGAAATCAGGGAAATGTCAGGGAGCCTACTGATTCTGGAAAAAATTAGGGAAATGTCAGGTAGTTTTTTAAAATTTTAAATAAATCAGGGAAATTTTCTTTGTTCTGAAGGCACATTTCCCCGTTCATCCATATTTTGGCGCAATTTTTCCGGAAAATTGTGGTGGTAATCGTTGGAAGTGTAATGTTATGGAATAATTCAAATTTTATTACTGCCAAAATTATTTTTAAAAAATGGGTATATTATCCCTTTATCATACATGTTCTGTTTGATCAGGGTGTCTACACATCTGGAAAAGTTGGGGAAATTTAAAAAAAAAAAGTTAGCCGTAAAATCAGGGAAATTTTTAAAAATCTAAAATTTTTTTCCTGAATTTTGTGGTCACCCTGTTCCATTTTTTTTAATTGAATCCTTTTTTTTTAATCTGGAACTATTTAAATTTCATTCTAACCTCATTCAGACATTTGGACGTATTCCATCCTTATTTCTTTACCCTTTAATAGTCTCTAATCCAAAAATACAATAAAATAAAGTTTCAAATTATTATTAATATAAAGGAATGATAGAATTATTCTTAAGTTTATTTATATATATTTGTTTCTTCATGTGGTAATATAAACATAATCTTACTAATTTTTTTTCAGCGACTCCGACTATTCTGACTGGACTGAAACTAACAGAGAAGCAAAGGAAACCAGATCTAAAGCTAAAGCTAATTCTCAAAATCAACCTCGGCCTTCCACTTCTGGCGTTACCAGGAGATCGGCTTCCGCCAGGCAGATCAAGGCGCCTCGGCGATTGGTGTCATCGGGTGAGGAAGATGAAGGAGATAGTGATGATCCAAATAAAGATGAGGAGGATGACGAATCCCACACAAGTGGGTCTCCTGTGAGAAAGCCTAGGAGGAAACCACCCACGCCTAAAAAGAAGGCAACTGTAAGTGTTTCGATCCACTTGTATACTGCTGGTAGTTAGCAATTAATTATATGTATTGATATTATACTGGATTAGTTATTATTTGGTATTTGAATTTGATATTGATTTTGGGCTTGAAAGACTTATGCATGCATTTGTCGTAAGAACTTTTAAGATTTTGCATACCACTAAACATCGGAGCTTGTTTTGATAATTTCAGTTTCAATTATTGATTTAACTCGTTAATTACTAATAAGTGTATAACTTGCTTTTTTAAATTCTAGATAACATTTGTTTTTTTGAAGGGGAAAGAAACAGGAATTTCATGTTTAAGCCCTTTTTGAGAATCATTCTGGATAGTCATCTTCTCTGCTATATTTTCAAAATGAGCTAAAATTTTAAAAAAATAAACTATCAACATTCATACTTTAAAATTGGGAGTACAACTAGATTAATACTTTTACTAATTTAAAAAAATGACTAATTTATTATGGAACAGTGTTGTAGTCTGTATTGAGCAGTAACCAATAAATTGTTTTGATACATTGTATATTATAGAAACCCAATTTTGCTCTTGTTAATTTGCAACTCAAAGCTTAATTATTCAACTAAACTTTGTTTTTTTATTTTCAATAAAAATAATTTTAATATTTAAACATTTTAAACTTTCATTTTATATTTTTGGTTAGCAACAGTTCCCTTTTGCTTGACTCATATGACTACCTATTTCATTTCAGGTGAATGGAAAAAAGCTTCCTGAACGATTCCGTCCACCAGAGTGGTTGACTGATGTCACACCGCACAAAGCACCCTATGTCCCTCAAATAGGAGATGAAGTATTGTACTTCAGGCAGGGCCATGAGTTGTATGTTCAAGCTGTGAAGCGCAATCGAATTTATGACATCTACATGCGGAGTCAGCCTTGGAGGACGATAAATTTAAGGGCAAGTTTTCTTTGACTAAGTTTAATTGATTTTCTTACTATTGCTTTTATTCAAGGATTTAGATTTGTTTTATGAGAATGGCAAAAGTCATGAAATTAGCTAATGATTTTGGATTGAAATGCTTACATTTAAACTTCTAAAATTAAAGTTGTTAGATAAGTATTACTCTTTTCATTGCTTTAAATTGTGTAAATAGGTTGATACTATAGTAGTTTACTCTATCAACATGTTTTAACAGGGTTTCCACAGTCATTAAAAGTGCTTATGATTTTTTAACTTGTTTTCAAGGCCTTGAAAGTACTTGGAAAGGCTAAGAGGTGCTTAAAAGTCCTTAGTTTTTAATGGTGTTGTATGCCCAACTGCAAAATTTAAAAAAATACATCCGCCACTTATCCGCACCGTATCGGATTTCTCTGACATATTTGTATTACGCATGCACCAACTTGTAACTTTTTTGATAGATTCACAAAAATTTGTTTATAGACATGATGCCTGAAAACAAATTTCAAAGGTCATTAAAAACATTATTTAGATGCTTTAAAGTCATTGATTTTCATTTTGTGATTTGAGTGGGAACCCTGTTTAGTCTCTATTCTAATTTAACTTGTTCTAAGAAGTATTTAAACTTTTTTGCTCAGATATTCACTGCTTTCTTTTGTGCACTTGAATAAATTTTTATGCGAAAGTACTACATTTTTGCTTCATTGTAACCAATGTTTACTCAGTTAATTACTATGTTTAACCAATAGATAATTAATAACTTATTGCTAAACATTATTAGATTATAAGTAGACTTTTGTAATTACGTAACTTATTACCGATAATGATTACATTCTTTCTTTTCTAAACTAAGTTCTAACTACACCACTGTTGGTGTATATGCACAAAATAACACAAATTGTGAAAATATTTATCATAATATAAACAAGTCAGCTTGTTTACAATTCGTTAAACTCTTCATTTTAATATTATAGGACCAAGAAGTAGCAAGAATCGATGACATAACTTTTGAAAACCATCCACCTCGTCTGTGTTGCTTGCAGTTGACTTTAACGAATCCTGCCTCTAAATATGATGAGACATTCACTGTAAAATACCATGATATGGCTGATGTCATTGACTTCATTGTTCTGAAGCAGAATTATGACCAGGCTATGTATTATGATTGGAAACCAGGTAAATATATCATTCATGTTAAGTTTTCTCTTGCGAATTCATGATTTTGTAACATAGTTTACTGTGTTTCTAGTTACTTTAAAATTTTGTAAAATTTTTATGAAATGTAGCATATAGGTAATTCATAAGTATTAAAAACTGATTAGACAGAAATATTGCAGTTTTTAAATGTAAGTGTCTATAATTTTATTGTTTGGTTATCAAATAAATAATATCTGTTGAGAAAAGAATGTCTAATATATAAAATTTAAAAGGTTTGTTTTTAATTGCTTGTATCAGATATTCTAAGTATTGGAGTAAAAAGTTTAACACACCCAAAAGTTGTATGCCTAAAAGCTAATTGCAAATAATTGCTTGCGCACTAGTATTTGGATATAAAATATTAGGCATGTAATGGGTATTCACACTTGATGGAAATCTCATAAACAACGGCAGTTTGGTATGTATTATTCAGGAGCTCAGTTTTAACATGCCAATTTGTCTCGTTGGATTAAGAACTTATCTGTTTGCATTGTTAGAAGGTTTTCCATTTCATAACTTAGTATAGATTTATTGATATTAAATTATTTGATACTTTACTATGAAATATGCTACAGACAAAGCCTTAATTTGTGCAACTTCTCAAAATGATTAGTCAATATGAGAAATGAGAGAGACATAAGTTCATCAAAGTAAAATAGTGCACAGTAATTAAAAGTAATGTAGGCATCTGACTAACCCAATTTTCCCTTCCTAGGTGATAGGTTTCGTTCTGCCATCGACAAAGCCTGGTGGTTAGGCACCATCAAGTCCCAGAAACCTCTCAACCCGAATTTCCCCGATTCCATGTTTCAGTGCTTCATGGTCAAGTGGGACAACGGTGAGAAAGAGCATATGAGCCCATGGGACTTTGAGCCCATAGATAATGAGCGTTTGCCCAGTGAGGAAGGTGGCAGTGTAGACATTGTCCCGGAGGAGAGACTTGCCATGATGTATGTCCCGGAACCGGACGAGTGGTCTGAGTATGGACGGGATCATGATTGTGACCGGATCGCTCGCGGGCTGACTCGAATAATGGAGCTCGGGATTGCGGAGTCGTTTACGTCACCTGTTGATCTGAATCTGTACCCTAGCTACGCCATTGTGGTGGAGTATCCGATGGACTTGGGGACAATTAAAGCTAGAGTACAGAATCGTTTCTATAGGTAGGTGTTGAAGTTTGTGTATAATTCAGTGTTAAAGCTGTGGCACAAAATTTCTTCAGCAAAAAAAAAAAAAAAAAAAGAAGAAAAAAAAAGTCAAAATTTTCTTTTCAGAAAGATACATTATTTTACACCAAATGTTAAATGGAAAAATACTTTTCAACCTTCATTTGAGTTGTTCGTTTAGGTTGATAACTAATTTTCAAATAATAAGAATGGTAATTTTGCAAATTTTTTAGTTAAATGCTTTAGCAAAAAGAGGCTACATTAATTTTCTCATTTTGGCATTTAAGGAAGTTATTTAAAATTTGCTAAGAATACATCCACAGCTTTATCCCTGGTATTGTTTAAATTTAATCGAGCTGGCTTTTATTTTCTGTTGGAAAGAATTCGTTGCAATCTGCTTTTTTTTAGTAATTTTCTATTGAACTGTTTGCAAGATTTCTCCATAGTTTGAAATTCCAAAGTGTAATTTATTTCAAATTTCTTTTTCAATAAGTAATTAGAATTGGAATGAAACTAGTGTTTAAGTTGGGGTACATTATTTCTTTTTCAAAAAAGCTAAAATCACAATTTTCATCTTAGCAAAATGCTAAAACGATTAGGGCTTCCATCTCTTGTGATGTTTAATTTGTCAGAGCACACTTTATTATAAAATTATTATTAACTTTTAGGTATATTGTTTTTTATACCAAATATTAGCTGAAAAAATACTTTGTCTTCAGCTTATTTGTTTTTTTAGGTCGATGACTAAACTTGATATTACAAAAATGGTGATTTTGCACATTTTGTGTCAAAAGGTTTTAGCAAAAGCGCTAAACCACACTTTCAGATTTTAGCATTAAGAGTTCTTAAGCATTTTCTTAAAAAAACCTCCCATAGCTTAATCACTGAATGAAACTTTAAATAGGGTTAGGGGGATTCTAAATTAATATGAAAAGACGTATGAACTTAAGTTGGCAAGTGTAATAAAATTTTTTAATTTAAAATATTGCAATTAAAAATCTCTTTGATATTAGTTTAAAGCTACTATTGCATATTCTTTGTTTGAAAATATATATGAGAATAAACAAATATTAGTAGATGTTTACATTACACAGGGATGAGTTTTTTCCACCATGTGGCGGAATTCCGCTTTTTTAATTTTTTAGAAAAAAAATAATTCCGCTTTTTCAAAGAAAGTTCCGCTTTTCTAATTCCTGAAAAAAAAATTCGTTTTTTCACGATTTTTCTATCCCACAGAAAAATAACCTTTTCTTTAAGGTTGAATCGCGAAGCAGCTTTTCTTCCGCCCAATCGGGAAGAGCGGAAAACCTATGGCATTCCTGCTCCAAATACAAAAATCTAATGGAATGAATTTTTTTAGTTAGGTTGGCGCTTAAACTCGCATTTTAGACTTTTTCAACTACTCCGAAATTTGATCCTTTTGTGTAATTTCCTTCATACTAATTCACGCTATTAATGTATACGAATAATGTGCTTGCTTTCAAGTCTGACATCCACGGAATTATCGTTTGTTGTATGTCTATACGTATGTGAAGTTCGTTTTCGCTAATCGTTACGTTGATGTGATGTCCACTCTGCTGAGATTTGTGTGGCTATGACGTGCGTTATCGCTGGGATTTAAGTTGTTGTGGTTTTTATTTTCGCGAAGTATTATGCCAATGCAACAACTATTGCTAAGAATTGTTCCCGTATATTCGACGCTAACACTGATATTTACGTTTATTTGATAGTCATTTTCGCTGAGTGCTACCTTGTTGTAAAATCTTAGATTTGCACCGATGTTACCGAAAGAATGTCGATATAACTGTGATGAATTGCGCTCTCGTTGATGTGCATTATTGATGAGGTGCGATGAGATTTGTGCTGATATTGTGGACGCTATCGCCGATATGCACGTTGCTGTGATGTTCGTATTTGCCGATACCTAGATTTTATGCCGTGATTTACGTTGTTGTGTTGTAATTGTAATTTTCGTCAAGAGTTTTGCCAATACATTAGCGCTATTCTTGAGAGTTGCCCTGGTATATTTGGTTCCAACTTTGATATTTCTGTTGGCGTGAGAGTAATTTTCGTCGAAAGCCATACTGTAGTAACATCTAACATTTGCACTAGTATTACCAAGAAAAGATCGATATTACCGAGATTTGTGCTGATATTGTGGACGCTTTCGCCGACGTGCACGTTGTTGCGATGTTCGTTTTTAACTGATACCTAGATTTTCGCCGGTATTATAAGCGATATTGTTTATAGTACTTTTGTTAAAGTGATGGTCATTTTCGCTGAGGTTTATGCTAATTCAATACCAGCAATTACCAAGATTTTCAACACCGAATTGTACCCATTCATCTAGACTTCCGTCAATGAATGCAATAGCCGCCATATTCGTGATTAGTGTCAGGTTAAGGTTAAATTTTGCGTTTGATTCGAATCTATGCAGAATTACTCAAATTTTTATATAATTTAGTGTAAAAATATTCTGAAAATTTGTCCAAATTGTAATTTTTTCTAATTAATCTGTGATTATAAATTGTTATTTTAACTGCAATTGTTTGTTGCTTTTTATTTTATTGAACACGCTTAACGATATGAATAAAAATCTAGATATTAATATTTTTAATACTTCTAGCTTAAAAATTTAGAAAACTGGATTTAATTAAATTTGGCCTGTTTGTCAATATGGCATAATTGCTTAAAATTGTCTGACTTGTTGAAATTTTGAAGTTTTTGCCAGTTTTTATCGCTTTCACAGGATTTTTTTTTTTTAAAATTTTCTTTGGAGCTATACCATGCCTAATGACAGCTCAAAGTGTATCCCTATGCTTAGGTGCCGCTATTTTAAGCCATTTTTGCTCGTGGACGGACATAGATGGTGCAGTGTTATAAATGCACATGGAAAAACACAATTTTTTTTTAAATATAACTTAAAATGTACTTCACGCATAAAATTTTTGGATTTCTATTTTCAGCTTTTTGATTTTTTACCAAACTCATCCCTGATTACAAAAGAAAACATGTTTGATGAGAATGATAATTGTATTATGCAATTTCTAATATGTATGGTTTTAAACCATTTTTTCTTTATTTTTATATTGAGTTACCTTTTGATTTCTAAGATTTGTGAGATAAGATAAAAAAATTTCAGCAAAAGCAAACCCAAGCCTCAGATTATTTTGAAACAGTGATACTGGCTAATGTAACAATTGCTGCCTTACTACTCGAAAATTTAGTAAACTTATTAGTGCTTATTGATACGAAACAGTGATAATTTAATTTATTTAACCTTCTTTAATATTACAGGAGACTCGATGCTGTGAAATTTGATGTTCGTTATATAGAACTCAATGCTCAAAAATTCAATGAACCTGCTAGTCGTATTGTTAAACAAGCAAAATGTGTTGTGGATCTTTGTATCAAGTTTATCAAGTAAGTTATTTTGTAGCTGATTTGTTGTGATTTTTTTTACTATTTTACTCTACTTTTTCATGTGGATTGTTTTAAGATGCAATCGATATATAAGAATTTAGTTGATTGAATCCTTAAAAAATGAATAATTGACAAATGAAAGAAATTATTACTCTTAATGTTTACATTAGATTTGACTTTTAGTGCCCATTATTGTTCTGATCCAATGGTATTTTACAATGAAATGATGGAAGCCAAGCAGTCCCGTTCTCAGGATTCTCAAAGTGAATTGGATGTTCTCTGTAGTGAATTAGATAGTGATGGAGAGGCATCCACTTCAACTCGAATAAAGAGAAAGAAGGTTAGTATTTTCTAATTGATAGGCTATTTTCAAATAAGATAAGCAAATTTTGTTCATAGAGCTCCTGTCTGTTTAGCAACTATTTGTATTGTAAACATAAGCATCTTAGAAAAATATTTGGAATTATGTATGATTCTGCACTACTTTCATTTTACAATAGTCCATATTCGAAATTTTAAAAGGCATTAGTTCAAAAGAATTGTTCTACTAGTTGACTAGACTCGGAGGAAGGATAGTAACCCAAAATGTTTTCTTTTGTAATGTAAACATCTGCTGATATTTGTTTATTCTCCTATATATTTTCATAACAGTTAAGAGAAAAATATAAATATTCTCTTTTGTAATGAGCTTGTTCTTGAATAAGTCTATCATTTGAATAATCATTTGAAATAATCAACTAAAAAATATTTTATGATAGTATATATTCTGATTTAGCATGATGTTTATGTTCAAAGTATGCACTTCTAAGTATAAAAAGAGAATGAAATACTAAGCAACTTTACTTTTATAGCAAAATTCACTTCAACATTCAAGCAAACGGGTACGTTTAGGAAATCAGAAGTATACCTCAAGTAGTTGGAGACAACAAGCCTCAGATTTAATAAACAACTTTTTCCAATGTGATGATTCCACGCCTTTCCGCCAACCTGTGAACCTCAATGACTATCCAGTATGTTTGTATTCTACTTAAAAGTTTGCTACTCTATTAAACTAAGACACAGTTAATCAGACTTTTTCTAAGTATTGGACAGTTTAAAACTCAAAGGTAATTTAAGAAAGTTTAAAGTTTTTAGTACTAACATCTTTAAATGTCTTTATTTTTTAAAGCTCATACATTTTGTAATGACTATTTAAAAATAATTAAATGAGTTTTCATAAAGTTAAATATATATCTCCAGGTTTGTTTTGTTGAAGCCATTGAAACTATCCTTCTAAAACATAAATTTTAAAGTTTTCCACCTCCATTTTTCCTAATTACACACAAAAACTTATCAAAGTTAAGAAACTGCTATAGGGTTTATAAAGCTTTCATAAGTCCTAAAGATCTACTTATTTTTTTAACTTTTAAATGCTGTATGAATCCTGTCATAAAATTGACCTTTTTTCTTTTAGGATTACAGAAATATCATAGACATTCCTATGGACTTGTCCACTGTCCGTGAAAAATTGAACAATAATATTTACAGCAGTCCAATTGATTTTTGCAAGGACATGCGAATGATCTTTCAGAACTCTCGTAATTACAATACAAACAAGAAATCTAGGGCAAGTCAAATAATTTGTTTTGTTGCCATTTATTTTATTGATATGATTTTGTTTTGGGTTTTTTATATTTTCTTAACATAAAAAACTCTTCTTGTTCATAAATTATATATTGGCTATCCTTCAATCATTTATTGTTTTATGTGAATTTCATTTAATTTAAAATGGGGTTTTAAAGATAAGCTATTAAAGTGTAGTTACTGAATTTTTTTTACCTTTACGTTGAAAATGTTAGCTAAAATAAAAGTTAATTTTTGTATTTCACCTTTTAGATATATTCCATGACAATTCGATTGTCTGCTATGTTTGAGGAGCATATCCGAAGTATAGTTGGTGACTGGAGATCTGCTGTTAAATATGAAGAAAAAATTAGAAACAATCAATATGTTAGTAGTAGGTAAGTGATGTCATATAAAAAACATATTACATTTAAATGTGTAAAGTAGTCATTAAACTGTCATACACTGAAATTACGTACTGATTAAAACCAAAGTGTAAACATTCTCAGTTGTAGCATAATTTTTTTATCCTAGAATTTTCAGAAGCCAAACACAAAATGTTTTGGTATCGATTATATGAAGTTATTGATTTATTGTCTTAACAAAATTTAAAGACACTTACTTAATTTTAACGTCTTTTGTCCAATAAAAATATATATATATAATAATAATAATAATAATAATAATAATTTCATGTAATAAAATATACTTGAGACATTTTTAATCAAAGTAAATAATGTTAAAACAAAGTATTAAGCAACACACATTTTGAATAATTTATAATTAAATTGTATTTTTTTTTTTAAAGTTTCATCAATGACTCTCTAAAAGCTACCACAAATTACTACTGATGGCATTGTACTCAAATTTATTTAATAAATTAAAAATTATTTTGATTTTCGTTAAAATTCGGAAAAAATTTACAAGCATTATTCCGATATACAGTATCAAAATAGAAAAAGTTTCAAAATCTTTAATACAAGAGTTATTGTCTTTTGCTTTAGAAAATCAGGCAACAGTAAATGAAACCTTGTAAATAGCGCCTTGAACTTGTACATGTCCTTAAAAAATTCAGTATCCTAAGAATATATCGGACATTTTAATTTCTATAATCGATTTTCCAGTTACTAGGTAATACAGGGCTGCCACTGGCGACTAAAAAGGCTACTAAAGCAACTATTTTAGTGACCAGGCGACTATAGCAACTATTTTAGTGAAAAAGGGCCCAAAACGACTATTTTAAGCAAAACCTTCAACTATTTTTTGGCCGAGTCTACTATTTTTTTAAAAAAAGTAGATACTGCCTGATAGTAGGACGGAAAAAGAATTGGCACTAAGGTACTGATGCAGTTTTGTAAAAATAGTGATATTTTTATGGGGGGGAGTGAACTCTACAGAAATAGGTGTTAATTTTAGTTCATGTTCGCGGATCGAGTGGTAACCTCATTAGTACGACCTGGTAATCTCACACGCTCAATTATTATTTTTGCCTAACTGTTAGGTTCCAATGTTTTATCTTTCGCAGTGCAGGGCGCAACAACATATACTATTATAATATCAAATTATTTTGCTTTTATTTACTTTACTAGACAAAAATGCATTTGTAAAATTTGCCTTGAATACCAGAAGAAAATGCCATCAGTACGGACAGTTTCCTTCACTTGTTCTTTTTTAATTGAAATCTTATATCTGCTTAAAAATATCAATTGAATTGTACATTTAGTAATTGAGGGTTACCACGTAACCAATGGAGCTTTACTTTGGCACTACTTAAATGGCTTGATAATGTCATCGTAAATTCATCGTCGTAATGTCATCGTCTTCTCTTGTTAAAAAAGTCGCCTAATTTTGTCAAGGTCATTAATATTTAAGTACAAAAAACCCTTATTAATTTCCTGAATCAATCAAAGGAGTTAAGTGTATGGCATTTTGGGACTACACATCACTAAATGTAAGCAATGCTCCGAAGTGGAAGTTACTTATTGTGTATGAAAGGGAAGCAAGACTTGTGAAAAGCAAACTTTTGTTTCTTAACATGCAGATCAATGTATGAAATCCACTCTAAAAATCACATATAGTATAGTTTGCTTATGTGCTGATTTCAGCTTTTTTTTGGCAAAATTTCCTGAGATCGATGCAAATCCGCATTAAAATTTCAAGGGGATGCATTTGTGTACTTACTTACAAGTCTGTTCGCCATAGACCCTTGCCGGCATTCAGAATTCAAAAATCTCCTGTGGAATGACTTTTATCGCTGCTTCCTCTACTGTTTGTCTCTATCATCAATATTTATGTTAGTGTGTGATTGTTAATTTCATTGAGTATTACGCTGATATAATGGCCGCTATTGCCGGTTTTTGGGTTTGTATGCTGGGCGATCACAGAGATTTATGTTTTTGTGACGCGTTATTTTGCCTCATATTACGCTGATGTAATAGACCATTGCGAGATTTACTCCTTTATGATGGACACTATCGCTAATATTTACATTCTTGTGATGATAATTTTCACCAAGTATTACGTTGATACAGTAGACTCTATTGCTGAGATTTGATTCGGTATGAAAGGCACCATCACTGATATTTACATTGAAGTGATAGTCATTTTCACCAAAGATTAAGCTGATTGGACGGTTTAACAGCTGTATTTTTGATATTTGCGCCGCCGTTTTGGTGCTGATGTTATAATTGATTTGCCTTGTAATGCTTGTTTTTGCCAAGGCTTCCGTTGGTGTAATAAGACATATCCGTGATTTGTACCGGTGTGATGATCGATTTCGCTGTGTAGTTCAATCGATCCAGAATGACTAAAATTTCAACATTGTAGCTAAATTTATAACTACTAATAACTTAAATTTGGAAGCAATTTTTATAATTGCTTTGAATGCAGCTTAAAAAACTCGAAAACTGGGCTTACTTAAATTCGTACGTCATTTTCAATATAGTTTAAATATTAAACCATTTTGAAAGAAGAAATCGTTATTAAGTTATGAAAAGCGAGGTTACTATTTTCAACGTATGAGACTACTATTTTGGCTACTATTTTCAACGTCTAAGACTACTATTTTTAACATCTGAGACTACTAAAGCAACTATTTTCAAGGTTTATAGTCAGTGGCAGCCCTGGTAATACTTATTATTCAAAAACTTAAAATGTACTTTAAATGTACAGCATGCATAAACTTGACATCATGAGTATGAGAGGAAAGTTTTACAGGAATTGACGTCATGCTCTCTTAACAGTTTAAACATAATTGATTTTTATAGGGGTATTGATGGTACTATTCAATCTATACCTTGATGAGCCTTTACTTACAAATTATTTTGAAAATAATGCGAGTGAACTTTTCCATTGAATGATTTCAAAAAGTATACATTCAAAAATTGTTATTTGTATCTTGAACCTTCTGGTCTTTCTTAATCCTGAAAGAAGTTTCCTATTGCTGTTTGAATATTTTCTTTTTAAAATGATGGCAATTTTGTTTATTAGGCGGAAACCTCTTCCTGTTCAGGAGCCTGGTATTAATGTCGGGGCTTCAACCTCTCGAGGAGCTTCTAATATGCCTTCTTCATCCAGAGCTGAATCATCACGTCACACTGTTAGCAGAGCTTCAAATAATCTTTGTGAAATAGGCAGTTCTCTTAGTCATTCTAGTAAACTCAGTAATGGAAATGGTAACTGTTATTTATCTTTTACCTGCTGATTCAATTTCATTTAAGTCAACATAATTAGTCTTAATATTTTTTTGACATTTTTATTGCATTAAGCTAAATCAAGTAGTCTCTTTTAGTTGCAATTAAAATGAACATTTTCTTTGAAAAAAGTTAAACTGATAGGAATTCATATTTCATGTGAGTTTAAAGCATTAATTTGCATTGCAGTAATACATTATGGAATTAAAAAAAAAATATATTATTTTTTATGTTGTACTAATTACATTTTTAGCAACTTTTTTGTACAAATTTTTGCTTTTCTTATTTATATTATAGTGCCTTTAAGCTGATGTTTCTACTGATATTAACTACTTCTTTTTAACACATTTAATCAAGTACAAATTTATTTGGATGATTTATCATTGTGATTTTTTTTTTTAAATCTGGTACTTGTAATAGAAAAACACCCAAATTTTATTTAGTTGTGCATTTAAATAACAAATAATCTTATTTCTTTTTCACTAACATAATCTTCATAAAATTCTCATCCCCAACTTATTTTTAGGACCAAAGAAGAAAATCAAACATGGTGATTCCCACTCATCTAAAAGATCTACACTTAGATTTAAAAAGAAAACTTCGAAATCACCATTAGGTAATTTGCCTATTTCTGAACGCTAAGATTTTATTCATCTTTCGGAAATATTTATGTGCAGAGCCTCATTAATCTGAATTAATTATTGCTGTAAATATAAACCAAACATGCAATTGGAAAAGATGATTAAATATCATATACAGTAACCAAACATGTTAATTCTGCATTTAAATGTATTTTATAGACTTAATCATAAAAAATAAATTGGTATTTATTTTACTATTAATATGCTGCCATAATAGCTTTTATATGTTTGGATAATGTAATGTCTAATGTTTTGGATAATATTATGAAAAATGTAAAAGAAATATACCAGTTAAATTTGTACTAAGTCACTCCTTACTCCTTTTCTGTTACAACTTTGTATTACTCTAATGCAATTGAATATTATTTGACGAAATGCTTACTTCTTTCCCACTTTTCATAGCACAAATTATTCTCCAAGTTTTAATCTACTATTGCTGTGTGCCAGCAATCATAGAATGCCTAACATCTAAAAAGTTATTTAGCAACATCTTGGTTTAGCAATATTAAACATTTGAAATTTTGTTATGTCAATTTATTTATGACATTATTATTACTTGTTTTTATTGCTGCTAAGGTACTGATCGTATTTCAAAAACTGATTTTCATCTTTCTTGCAGATAAAACTGATTATTTTAAGATCTTTATTTAAAAAAAAAAAAATTTGTACAATAGCAAATACTTTTAATTGTTTTTAGGTCCCATGAATGGTTTTCCCAAGCACACTCAAGTCTCAAAAAGAAAAATGTCCGACAGGTCACCAAGAAAACACTCAGAAAGGACTAGAAAAGTGAAATCATACAACGAGGAATTCAGTTTATCAGATACCAATTTCTCTAACTCGGCCTCAGAAAATAACGAAAGTGGTGACGGAGAATGGGGCCACGCTTCCAAGAAGCGAAAGAAAGACTCTGGCTCGCAAAAAAACTTGAAACCAAAGAAAAGCTTACCTGTAAAAAAATCCACCAGACCGACCCGATCAGCCTCATACCACCAAACATCTTCCTTGTATTCATCACTGAGATCGTCCATTGTCAGATCGCGATCATCATCACCAGAAGATGATAAACTGAACTTAAAGAAGAAAGTTGGCAGCAACTACTCTCCTCTACAAACACGTTCTGAGAGACTCCGTAATAAGCCGAGGAGAACCTACCATGACTCTGGTGATAGCTCTGACAGCGAAAATGAAGAGTCTCTGAATGAAAAGATCTCAAATAGTTCTGGTAGTTCAAGTAAATCCTCGCAGGTGGTCAGTGAGAAAAATAGCAGGCGCCAGAACGAAACTAGAAGCAAACGCTCCAGTCAATTGGTTAATGAAGACAGTAACAGCTCTAGTAGTCTGAGCAAATTCTCGCAGGAGAATTCTCAGGTCCTTGAAAGGAGCAGTAGACGGCAGGCTGTTAACGAAACCAGAGGTAGACGCTCGATTCAGCCACTTAACGAGGACAGCAATAGCTTTGGCAGTTCGAGTAAATCATCACCAGAAAATTCTCGTTTGGTCAATGAAAGAAGCAGCAGGCGGCAAGCTGCTATCGAAGTAAGAACCAGGCGCTCTGCTCAGCCAGTGAATGAGGATAGTAACAAAAGCCAGCCGTATTCGAGCTCCCAAGAAGATGAGGAGGAGGAGGAGGAAGAAATCTTAGAACGAGATCAAGAAGATGTGGACTATGAAGGTTCAGAGGAGGACTGTGCTAAACCTCGCAAAATGAAAAGAAACGTGAGGGCTAGCGTGTTACCAGCTCGGTACAGGGGAGAGGTCCCAAAGAAGTCTGGTCGAATCCAAACTCGAAATCGAGGCCAAAGAACTGTGCAGTATCGAGAAGGAGAGTCTGAGGAGGAAGAATCCGAGAATGCTTTGTCATCTCGAAGGCATAACAGCAGAGGCTTACGTAAGTTTACAGTACATCACAGGCACTTATTTCGTGATTAGCAATGTGTGATGGTTTTTATAAGGTTGTTTAATGATTGTTTATCCAAACTTATTTGCTATTCGAGAGATTTCAAATGCCACTATTTTAGTTGTATTTTTGTAAAGACAGACCCAAGTGTTCAATGTTCCTTATATATGTACAGGCTGTTTACTTATGGCGTTATTGAGATTGTGATGGAAGTTTTTAAACTTTTTCAACGTACTTGCATTCATTTCATAATGTAAATTCATTAATTGCATTGAGATTGCAGCTGCCTACATTCGTATGTCTTTCATGATTCATAGTTTATTCTCCTATTTGTTCATGTTTATAGAGAAAAATGAGTTCAGTTCAGTTTAGTTTCATACTTGTGATGCATCGGTTGATTTCATTACCAAAGTAATTTTGTGGTTTTTTTTTATTTATTTAAATTTCATCAAACAGTGTGTTCATATTTTTTTTATGTCTTACTTTCTAAAGAGCAGTTAATGAATTTCACTTGTTTTGCTGTTATATTTTTATATTCCTATGTAGTCATTTAGGTTTTTACCTGTCGACCAAATGAAAGTCTTTCGATCAAACCTAAGAAACTGAAAACTATTTTCTTGTTACTGAAAACTTATTGCATTTTATATCTCAGGATAAAAAATATTTCAGGAAAATAGATTTTGTAAGCACCTTGAGAAAATATATTGCAAAATCCTTTCCAAATGAAATAAAAAAGAATTTAAAAAATGTATTTCTGTTTTTTCTTTTTTAGCAAATTAGTTTACTCATTTAACTTTTTTCTACGTTGTATGTTTATCTAACTTTATAAGGTGTAAATTTTGATATTGTATACAATAACTAAGGTGCTTTTCATATTTTAAGCTTAAGAGTGAGAAGGCATTTATTTTACTTAAAATAGTACAAACACCTTAACTTGCCTGCCATCAGTTTGAAATGAGCAAGTTTTTTTTATGAAGTTAGTAAACACACAAAAGGATGAATTTGAAAAATTATTTTGATTTTTTTTAGAAAAATATTTATAAATCCAGATTCAACTAAAATCCAAATGACATTCTATACAAGCAAACTGATCGTAAAAATATCCTTTCCTATATAATGTCTGCTCAATCAATATGTAAAAGAACTGACTTTTACACATTTAGTTTTATACTTAGATTAGCAAATTTTCTTAAACTACATATTTTTACATATGTAGTTAAAACTATTTCCTCCATCTCCTATTTTAGGATCCCAGGCAAATGAGGATGAACAAAACCTTGGGATTCCTAAGGAGGACAATGAAAATGAAGGTTGCACAGCAAAATCTTCCTTCGTGGGCAAGAAACTTTACCTGTCATCTGCGACACAAGGCTCAACAAATCATTATCTAAAAAAAGGCCTCCATTTAGGAATTAGGATGAATCCCAGCAGAATGCAGAGGCAAAAGTCTTCATTTGGACACAGTTCGCATACTTTATATGCATTGACTAAACTGAAAAGTGAGAGTAGTCCAGTTGTTAAAAGTTATAGGAAAAGTGTGAGTAACAGGGTCTTTTCGGTTCCCAGTAAGACTGGTCGTACAAGTGAATGTGCTACTAGAAATAAGGAAAGCAGTATTTCTTATAGTTTAAGAAAGTGTTCCGAATTGATAAAAAAATCCCTTAATAGGCCAGGATGTTCTACAATGTATCGTCAACTTGGTGCACCACCAAAAAACTTTATTGGAATTCAACAAACTAAGCTAGGTTTAAAAGATGCCAAGAGCTCAAAAACAAAATTCGCAAAGAAAGTTAAGGTTAGCGGTGCAGCAGTCAGTACTATGGTGCCTAGCACTAGGAGCAAAGTATTGCAATCAAGAACTATCTCTCAGAAAAGTGTTGCTGTTTCATTGCGATCACATCAGTTAGGTGTAAAGAAATCATCCATAAATTCAGGAGAATTATCAAATAGATCTCAAGAAAGGATTGGTAAACCTACCATAATATTCTTCAATCCTACTTCTTCTAATGCTCATATTGATGGGAAAAGTAAAATGAAGGTGGATGTCAAAACTGACTGCAATTCTGAAGAGAAGTTGTGCTTGACTGTAAAAGGACTTGAAAATTCTCATTCCAATGTTTCAAGTGAAGGGTCCAGCACCATAAAAGCGAGTGCCATTTCTTCTCATACAAGATCTGCTTCACCTAGGTTTCTTAAACCCACAACTTCATTAAGCTATAGTTCTAAAAAGGGTAGATCTGTTTCAGCAAAACTTCTGGCTAAAGCCAAAGGAAATTACTCCTGTAAAGACACTAAAAAGTTGAGTGTAGCTTGCAGCAGCAAAATCGGTGAGAATTCCAGTTGTATATTAGAAAATAACAAAAGCAAGTGGTGTTTAAGGAAACCTAATTTGCCACCAAGAATCTGTGACAGAATTTCTCAAAGCTTATCACATTCCAACAAAACAGGGTCCAGGAAAGTGCAGACCAGAAATCAAGGTCAAAGAACTGTTGTGTATAATGAAGACAGTGATAATAACTACCTCACTGAAATTTTAGAAAATGAAGATCCAGTGAAAATGAAGCGTCGGCACAGTCACAATCCGGCTAGTGCTTCAAAAGATTCGCCAAACACATCATTGAATAACAGCCAATTAGATTACGTTGAGGAAACTACATCCAACTGTGGTAATGCAGCCAGCAATAGTAAACAAAGTGCATCTAAAATTCTGAGGCCAAAAAAAGCGTTTAAAATATTGTCCAATGGAATCGAAACTAGGAATCATGGTCAGAGAACTACAATGTATGCTGAAGATGGTGATGATTATTTGGAAGAGTACTTTGCTAACTTTGATTTGTAGATGACTTTTAAAGTTCCGTTCTGAAATTTCATTTTTTGGCTCTTGACAAATCTTTCTACCAATTTGTGTGCATGTAGAAAAAAATAGAGTAGTATAACTTATATTTTTGTATACAATCGCAAGGTATCCTTGTACCAATTGAATTTGTACTGATTCCGAAATACTCTGTCTCTCTGTACCATTATTAAGCTGTTTGTCTAAATGTTCATTATTTGTTAATATTGAATAACAATCATGCACTTTATTTAGAAATCTTTATATGCCTTTAGGCTTGTTTTATAAAATTGACTGCGTTATATGCTCATTATTGACTTATCGTGAAATCATTTCTAGATGTTCTCTTCACAAAGCCCTCTGAATGTATTCTATTCCCTGTTATTCAATTGTTTGTCGATATTTTTCCCAACTGGAAATTATGTGCTCATTTAAAAAGGCCATGCAATTTCTAGTCTAAATAAAGTTGAAGTTTTGAAAAGAAGTTTTTCTTGTGCATAAAGAAATCCTTAGTTCATTCAGTCATATAAATTCACTTATGCCAACATTACTCAATATTCATTTTCAATTGGTAATAGGATCCAGTTTTGCCAATTTTATATTTTTTTAAGCCAAGATTTTTAGTTATCAATTTCAAGATATTGACCTGAACAAAACTATTTAAGTTAAGGAAGTTACAACTGAAAGAAATATTTTATATCAACATGAATTCTTAACTTAAAACGTATCTCAAAGGATAAAGTAATCTAACACATGCTTAAAAAATAATTTGGAAAGCTTTTACAAATTATTGGTTGAAACTTTGAAGTAGGAATGTTTAAATTAAAATTGTCAAGGTTAATTTTGGTATGTGTGATTATAAATAATAAATTGTATTTCATTAAAAAAAATATAGGTTCTAACCCCATTATGACTAAAATACTTGCCTGACATTTTTTTGTTGAAAGAGTTAATATTTATGGCTTAGTGCACAAATGTTAAGTTGCATACAGTATGTAATTAACACATTTATGTATTAAGCCATTCGTATAATTCTCGCCCTGTCATGAAGTCATATCCTGACTTCTTATTCACTTGAGTTTTTTTTTTTTATCTTTATATGTATGTCAAAAAGTAATTGCCTCTTATAGATAGTTAAAGATAACTTTTTTGGAAGGTAATAACACTTAAAGTCTGCAATTGATAAACTAGAAATACCAGGATTTTTACCAAGTAATAAAGTAGATTTATTAAATATAAGAGATATCAAAATTTGGATTTTATAAATAGTGAAATGTATTAAAATAAATTCAATATTAAAAAAAACAACAGAAAAATGCTTTGTAATAAAAACAAACAAAATACTTTGTTCTGTAAGTAACTACTAAGAGTTAATATATTGGCACATTAACTATAAACAACTGGTTAACATTACAAGTATAAGTTTGGCAAATTTAGCTATAAGTAGATATACAACTAAAATTGAACTTAAGCGTGATCACCATTTGTCCAATTTCCAGTTTTATCTAAAGTTGAATTTTATGCGCATATTTATTAAGATAAGTCAAAGTTAAATGATTTCTGGAAATTAAAAATTTAATTTAAAAAGACATAACTAGAGTTTAAGGTATACAAAATCTTGCAGTGAAAATTTTTCCATTATTTCTAATTTTTCATAAAATCTATATGTTGAATTCATAATAGATAATGCTAACAAAAGATAATTAAAATTATTTCAACTCAAATCAGACCAACTTTTTCAAGATGCACAGATTTAAATATTTTTAATAGGAATCTTACTTTTTCAAGATGCATACTTTCAGTAGGAATCCTAATGAAATAGCTACTAAAAATTAAGTAGATATTGAAAATTTTAATGTTAAAAGTAAGAGTGTATGGTAGAATTACACAAGCAAAACATCAACTTTCTCACGATGTCCACTTTGATGTATTATCTTCATGAAAGATCCCACTGCTAATGGAAATAAATAACTAAGTATTAAGTAGTAATTGAAAGGCATAAGTTTTGATGTGAAAGGCCATAACCACAGGCCGCGGTGTAAGGCATCTCGCAGGTGATGGGACACTGTAGCAATCAGAATGTACCATCCAATATTTTCCATCTGCTCATTTTCTTTGTAACGAGAAAGGAGGATGAAGCATGATATTATAGATACCATCAAAGTTGTGTTGTGGAATGGAGGTCTGGACCCCAAATTTGTAGCTTCCTGCAAAACAAAGTTGCTTTTATCATCAAGGATATTGATATCATGCAGGAGTGTTTTTGTGCTAGTTTGATTTTAAGCATTGCATGGTGACCACAAAATTGGTTCTATGTGTTCAGTTGCGCAAAAAACATTTTGTAGTCAAGCTGGCATGTTAATCCAATTCCATGGATCACTAAATTTCATTATTCATTGACAAGAGAAGAAATTTTGCTACTTGATAGCATACAAACTATGGTTTAATCAAGTAAATGATGTAAATTATTTTTTGGGCTCGACTACATTTCAATTGCATTTTGAGTCATTGTTTACATTTTCACCCTTTTCTATTGTAACTATTACTATTTTAAAGCAATTGAATACAATTTAAAAGAATGGTTATCCTTCCTCTTTTTTTACGACTTCAATTTGTTCACCAAATTATAATCTAGCATGTTATGTGTCAACAATCATCTTAAGAGATAAGATTTTTTTTAGCAATATATATTTAAAGTTTTGTTTCATCTTAATATCATGTACATTCAGGTTCATTCATATACTAATGCCTTGTGTTTAATCTGAGCATCTGAATATTTCAAGACCTTTTTTTAAAATTTTTTGTATAAATAATAATTTTTTTTCCAGGTACCATGAATGGTCTTCCGAAGCACACTCAAGTTTCAAAAAGAAAAATGACTGATAGATCACTGAGGAAACACTTTGAAAAGACAAGAAAAGTGAAATCATACAACGAGAAATATAGTCTATCAGACATCAATTCCTCTAACTCAACCTCAGAAAATGACAGAAGTGGGGACAGAAAATGGGGCCATATTTCCAAAAAGAGAAAGATAGACTCAATGACTCAAAAAAATTTGAAACCAAAGATAAGTTCACCTGTAAAAAAATCCATTCGACCCACTCGTTCATCCACATACCACCAAACATCTTCCTTATACTTATCACTGAGATCATCCATTGTCAGAACACAATCATCATCATCAGAAGAGGATGATAGATGGAATTCTTTAAAGAAAAAAGTCATCAACAACTACTCTCCTCTGCAAACACGTTCCGAGAGACTCCGCAATAAGCCAAGGCGAACCTACCATGACTCTGGTGATAGCTCAGACAGCGAGAATGAAGAATCTCTGAACGAAAAAAACACAACTAGTTCTGGTAATTCAAGTAAATCCTCGCATGTAAGCAGTGAGAAAAATTGCAGGCGCCAGAACAAAACTAGAAGCTCACGCTCCACTCAACTAGTTAACGAAGAAAGTAGCAGCTCTTGTAGTTCGGATAAATTCTCGCAGGAGAATTCTCAGGTCCTTGAAAGAAGCAGTAGACGGCAGGTTGTTTACAGAACCAGAGGCAGGTGCTCTATTCAGTCAGTCAATGAGAACGGCAACAGCTTTGGTAATTTGAGTAAATCTCGTTTGGTCAGTGAAAGAAGCAGCAGGCAGAAAATTGTTAACAAAACAAGAACCAGGCGTGCTATTCAGTTGGTTAACGAAGACAGCAATAAAAGCCAGCCGCACTCGAGCTCCCAAGAAGATGAAGAGGAAGAAATCTCAGAGCAAGATCAAGAAGAAGTGGATTATGAGGATTCAGAAAATGACTATGCTACTCTTCGCAAGTCAAAAAGAATGTTACCAGCTCGATACAGAAGCGAAATCCCAAAGATGCCTGGTTGGATCCAGACTCGACATCGGGGCCAAAGAACTGTGCAGTATAAGGAGGGGGATTCGGAGGAGGAAGAATCTGAAAATGCCTCTTCTTCTCAAAGGCATAACAGCAGGGATTTACCTAATTTTACAGTACACCACAAGCACTTATTTAGTGAATAATGGGTAAAGCTTTTTATAAAGTTGTGTAAAGATTGTTTATCAGAACTTATTTTGCATTGAGATATTTCAAATACCACTATTTTAGTCGTATTTTTGTTAAGATGGACCCAAGTGTTCAATGTTTTCTACTATATATGTATAGGCTGTGTACTTATGGCTTTTTTGAGATTGCCAAGGAAGTTTTAAAAACTGTATGTACATATTCATTTCATGGTGTAAATTCATTAATGCCATTGAGATTGCAGCTGCCAACATTCACATGTCGTTCATGATTCATTGTTTTCCTATTTGTTCATCACAGTTTAGTTTCGTAGTTGGTATTTTTTAGTTGATTTCATTACCAAAGTAATTTGTGTTTTTTTTTCTTTTTCTAAATTTAAATGTTATCAAACACTGTATTCATGTTTTTCATGTCTTATTTTTAGTTAAAGAATTTAACTTGTTTTTTTGTTATATTTTTATGTTATTCAATGTTATAATGTTGTTCAAAAAAGCCATTCAGGACTTTACCTGTAGAGGAAATGAAAGTTTTTCTATCAAAATTAAGAAAGTCAAAACTATTTTCTTGTCTCTGAAAACTTATTGCATTTTATATCTCAGGATAAAAACTATATCAGGAAAATTGTCTCAGGACCATGAGAAAATACAATATTGCAGCATTATTTCTAAGGGAAATAAAAAAAATTGCATTTCTGTTTTTTCTTTTTTAGTAAATTCATTAAATCCATTTATCATTCAATTCTAAATTGTATTTATCTAACTACATGAAATTTTAAAACTTTATACCATAACTTACATTCTTTTCACATTTTAAGCTTAAGCATAATAAATATTACTTAAAAATAATACAAAGACCTTAATTTGCTTTTGATTGGTATTAAATGTGCATATTATTTATGAATTGGTTAGCACATAAAATGATTAACTTTAAAAAATAAGTTATTTGGGCTTACATTTTTAATTCCATTCGGTGTCGATAACAATAACAAAATTTTACTATTAGATTAGAATACTATTCAGATTATTTTTCAAAAAAAAAAAAAAAATATTACTTGGATGCATAATAATTACAGTGTTGCAAAGATGTTGGTTTGAGTCCCACCTCAAAAATTTTTGTAGGCCCCACATTTAATATTTCTTTTTTTTTTAAGTAGTCTCTAGCATGCTTCTTTGGGACTGGTTATTTCCCTTAAAAATAGGGGTGGTTCTATCATTTTGCAACAGCAAATTTCCATTTTTTAAAAACATTTGCTTATTAAACCAAACTCAAAACTCCTAACAGCTTGATGTCATGCATGCCACTTAAATATATTATTTTGATTTTAGGAAGTATTACAAATTCATAAAGAAATGCATTATTCTCTTTTTACACAGAGTAAACAAAGTGGTTCTGTCATTATGCAACGCAGTGTATTAATTGCAAAATGTAGTTCAGAAAACACTCTAGACTTCCTTTGTTAAGATTTCTAAAATCACTAGCTCTTTTTTGCAAAATAACATTTTTCTAACCAATAATATATTCACTACCGAAAAGGAGTTTCTTTTGTAGTTAGCTGTCAGGATAGGAATTGCAATTTATGAGATGTTTCATTTGATATGGTAGAAAATAGTTTGGGGTTAATTTTATTGCCCCATGTTAAAAAAATCCCATTCACATTGACTTACAGCTTAACATGGATTCATCTTCTAACTATAGTTTGCACATGGTGCTGTAGGATATAACATTATTAGAGCTGGATTTGGCCAG
The DNA here is from genome assembly GCA_963978545.1 of Linyphia triangularis. Lineage (NCBI taxonomy): Eukaryota > Metazoa > Arthropoda > Arachnida > Araneae > Linyphiidae > Linyphia > Linyphia triangularis. The sequence goes on from OZ021731.1 coordinate 42,710,574, forward strand.
GTGAGAGTAATCTAAATCTAAGTTGGAATGCCTTCCGAGAGGTTTTTGAAGCAAAATCTATGTTACAAGGATGTCTTGAATAGAGACTAAGCCACTCGGCTATCAATAAGTCAATTAGAAGTGTTATATTATATATGGCCTTTTTAAATTTTTTTAAAATTTTAATTTAGTTTCTTAAGTATTACTTAATTTTATTTAACACTTTGTTTTTTTATTAGTTATGTTGACGAATCATGATGAGTAAAAGTGTAGAATCGGGTAGCTATTGAGTTTTTTGCAAAATTTTTTTGTCACTAAAAAAGTGCCAAGAAGAAATATTTCCAAGATGCCACCCAAAACAATAGACTCCTGTCTTGTGTTCTGGTTAAAGGCTGTTTCTCTTAACAAATTGTAGAACAAAGTGAAGAAAAAAAAAACTTTCAATCGATCCATAAAGAAGACAGGAATCAAAATCTACCTTTTCCTTTATAAAAAAAACTGTTGCCAGAAATAACAAATCACGATAAAAGTGTATAATCAACCAAAGCCAATCCAAAGGACACTTACTCATCAACAAAGTTTTTACTTTAGATGCAGGAGAGAAATTGGGGCTTAAAAATGACACCAACAACTTCAGTAAGGATAAGAAGTAGTAACTCTATCTATAGGCAACACAATGAAAAATCAAAAAAATTGCCATTTCCTATACTATACATAATCTTTTAAATAGGGGTATCGCTTTTTAGTCCTATAAAACCCATTTAAATTAGGTTTTATAGGACTTAAATTAGGGTTTTATAGGACTTAAATTAGGGTTTTATAGGACTATTATTATAAAGAATATCACGCAACTTTGAATTATTCTAAAATACTGGTCACTACATTTTACATGGATTGGTGTAATTTACTGTGGTTGCTTTAAAATTTTCATTAATTAAAAATAAACTGGCTAGTTAGGCAATAATTATTAAAATGGCAAAAAAAATACCCGCTAAAATGTTTTTCAATAATTATTACATTATCCTTTCGAGTAATTGAAACAGAGGGGAAACAGGTGTTTGATGAGCAATGCTGTGCTAAAGACTTTTTACATCTTTATCCAATTTCTGCTGAAATTTCAGTGGTAGAGATGTTTAAACTACTTCAAAAGACAATTTTAATCTAAATCGTTAGAGCCGTTTTTTGACAATTACAGAAAAACATAAATTTTTTAATGGTCGTTTTATCTTGTGCCTTATTTTGATGAAGACCTTAATGATAGTCTTATGATCACCACTAACCTGTATACAAGAGTTGCGCATCATAGGTCAATTTTTTTCAGGAAGTACGCTGACCACAGACCGATATTTTTCCTAAACCACTTTTTTGCATTCAATACGTTCTAAAACGTGTAGAAATGTAAAAAAAAATATCGATCTATGTTTTAAAGAAACAACACTATGTCAACACGACTGACAAACTGCACGTAACAGGGGTCGCAGACGTCCTATATGTCCTATAAATCCTATATTTTTAAAAAAATCTTCAAAAACGTCCTATATTTTACAATTGTCCTATATTTCTATATTGATTTGATCTATATTTTCTTCGAATTCGTAGTAACGGCACCGTTCGTTGTCATTTTTTATATTTCGGAATCTTGGCGCGATCGTAGGTGAAAAAGACCTGATAAAAGCGATGTTTGTAACGTTGGCGTTTTATCTCTTGTGACGTCACGTGCTGCATAACCTACAACTCAACTCTACTGGACCGGCGGGAGTTGTAAAATGTAAACTTGTGAACTTTTCCACAACACGCGGTCTTGAATTTCTGATTTATTTTCTTCTCCACCGTAGTAAATTAATTGGTCATAATACAGAGAGAGAGAGAGACTGCCTCAAGAAAAACGGATAAAAACGACTTGTGATTAACTTGCAGGGCTACTAAAGAACATTTTGAGTGCTCAATCAATAATTGATGAAGGAAACAAAAGGGTTAAGGTTTACTGTATGATGTCGGATGACGATTTTTTTATTCCAAATTCGGTACGGATTCTGCGCCACGAATTGTTTACATCAAACGCTGCATAATTAGGGCAACCATAGGTAGTTCTCTTGCTCTTAAAAAAGTGACGGGGCTGCCATTTTTTTGGCGAAAATCACCTTGGCGCAGAATCCGTACCAGATTCGGAATATTAGCCACGATTTTTTCATAAAAGTCGCCAAAATTGAAAATACGTTGTGATGTCAAATCCAAATAGTCACTAGGGTTTCCGGAAAACCAAGTCCCCGGTTCTTCACATTCGGCGCTAAATCTCCCACTTTTCTCCGCCAATCCAACCGACACTGAACAGTAAATCTGAACCAACAAAAGACTGCAAACAGGGATAAAAAGAAAATACTTAAAGAAATTGGAGCAGTTCAAGCAGTTATAGATACTGGAAGCAAAATACTCAAGATTGCAAATAATGTAATTGATAAAACTTGATTTAGGGATGGAATATTGAGGCAATAACGGATGACATATTCAGGATCAGGTGATATCTTTTTTTTAAAGGTGTGTTTTCTATTCTCTTAAATACAATATAACGAGTATATAAATGTATAACGTGTTAATTTTAAAGTTCAGTAGCAACTGTGTGCAGTTATTTGATGCTTTAAATTGTCCTATATATATTTTTTAAAAATCCTATACTTATTTTGTCACTTTGACCCCTGACGTAATTAAATTCAATTTGTGGCAGAGTCGCACTCAAGTGGTTAAAGAGCTGCATAAGACTCGCGAGCTACTATTTCTAGATCACTGTCCTATGTTTACATAGAGGTAATGAAAGTAAAAAAAGCTTAACAAAATAGCATTATAGAAAATATAAGAATATATTTTATCACTGTTGGTAACAAAGAAAAAATGTGTCCAAATTATCATGTCAAAGCGTTTTTCATATTAGAAATAAAGCTATTCTCACCTTTAAACTGAATGATTTTGCCATCAGAAAATGATCGACGTCTAAAAGGCTAGCAAATATTCCACATAATAAACAAGGAAAGACTAGGCGCAGTGATAATTTCTCGTAACTGGTAACAATTAACCAACTTATTATTCCTAGACACATGTGGGTGAAGTTATCGGAAGCACACCGTAGAAATATGTTGCTTTGAACAGTTTTAAGACATAAGATAAAGTCGCCTAAGAGGGATACAGTTAACAAAACTGAAAAAAAGACACACTGTTTAAAAAGGAAGACAAGATTCATTTGTCGTTAATAATGCCGCAAATTGTGAGCAAGTTTCTATTTAATCTATAGTTTTCATGCTATTTTATCATTCTTGGGTGAAACGTTTTGGAATATTCGTGACGACTCATCGTAGTTTAGGCAGAAAATTCTTAAATGTGACACGATTACATAATTTCCATAATAGGAATTTACAGATTCTAGGAAGTATTTTGTTTGAGGAGCAACCGGAAGACTACGGAAGTACACGAGAAGTACGTCATAGAGCAATATCTGTTTCTGCTACAAAGAAGCTAAGAAAAAGGCGGGAATTGTATACGGCGGTTGTGTTGTTTTGACGAAACGTATCCATCTCATCCAGAACAATTTGGATACAATATATAAGTGAGTGAAATATTCAATTACATCTTGTTTATAATGCATTGAAACTGTCCCGTTCTGATTTTTAAAGTGCGTAGTCAATTTTGTTAGTTTGTACATTAACTGAAACTTCTATATTGAATTGGAACTGATTCACTTTAAATTTCTTCGTATCATAATTCTTTAATCTCACTCTCTAAACAGTTTTATAACAACTTTAAATAGTAATCTAACAGAATTTTAGGTCACTTAATACTTAAGTTTCAGAGTGTATATACAATTGATTGAAAAATAACTAGTTTGATATTTTACCAGACATTTTCAAACAACTTTTATGACAGTACCCATAATCAATGTGTATATTTTACTGCTCTCCACATTTTAAAAACACATTCCTTAAACTTATTCCCTACTCTTACCTTAAAGTCAATGAAGGTTTTTTCAACCAGTAGTTTCTAGGTGTAGCCACATGGTTTGCTATCTTCGAATGCTAATTCATAAATCTCGCTCTCTGCACAGATTTATAGTAACCATACATATTTTTCAGTTGTATTTCAGCTTCAATCAATCGAGTAGGCAGTGGAATGTAATTAGCGTCAATGATTTCTATGATTACCAACTCGCCCATGTATAGAACTAGAGAGGATACATTTTTTCTGGATGAGGTAAGAATGCTAAAGCTTCACAGTTGCTGGCTCATTCATAAATCGGTCTATTCATATTTAATGTGGAAATATTGTCAGGTGAATATGGTGCCAGTTCCTAGACGATAGTTTCGTACTATTAGCAAACCTATTTCTTGTGGGTTTTCAGTTGTTGTGTAATACAGTCAACTCGCGATAACCTGAAGTTCAAAGGACTGGCCAAATTCTTCGAGTTATTGGAATTCACTTGGATGTTTTTTTTATATTCAAGGCATATTCTTGGGACCGAATGAAAACTTCGAAATAAACGAATATTCGACTTATGAGACTTCGATTTATAGTGAGTTGACTGTATGAACAGCCTTTTTGAATATCCCACCATGTTATAAATTTTGAATTGGGCACCATATTGAATTGGCCATGTTTAGGCCTTGACACCAACTTATCAAAATAGCACCAACCCTTCTACTTAAACTAAGAATTTACCCATTAATTGATTGCTTAAACCTATTTAATTAAATGGAAGGCTTGGGATTAATTAAAATTTGCAAATAAATTTATTGTTTAAGTTGTTAAGAAATGTCTAGTTATGTAAATAGTAGGTGGGTACTCTTCCTTTAGACGGGTATCGGATAAAAATCGCCAAATTGCAGCAATATCTCATTCAAACTTGTAACCTTCGAATCATTTATATATTTCCTATAACAAACCGTTATAGGGTTGCTATAACAAACAGTTATAGGGTTGCTATAACAAACAGTTATAGGGTTGCTATAACAAACAATGAATATATTCATTGTTTGTTATAGCAACCCTATAACATTTATGCATCATGTAAACATTTAAACTTGGTACCAACTGGTACCCGTCTAACGGAAGAGTACCCAGTAAGTGTTTGATTAAATTTTCTGTATTAATTTAAAAAAGAAGCTAATATTTTATAATTTAAACTATTAACTTTGTAAACAAAATCATGCCAATTTTCAAAAAGCTCCTATTGTATTGTAGCATTGAAAATAGATTTCCTTTTATTGTGGTAGAGCTGTAATATTAGTGTTTACCAAGTGATTTTGTTGATATTTAATTGTTTGTGAAATAAACAATTTATATTGACAAAGTGGCAAAATATTTCATAATTTAAAACCACAATAATATATTCAATGCATGTATTTATATTGCAGAAAATTTGGTTCACCATTGCAGTCCCCCTTATCTCCATTTTATTGCAGCTTGTGTTTCTTAAGCTAGTTGGCAATTAAAGTGAGAAGAATTTCTGGTGCTCTACACAGAAGATCCTGTAAGTTATTTCAGATTCAATGTTAACTTAAAGCGTTGTATTTTTATCCACCAAAAAATTGCTCTTTACAAATGAATCGTTCATTTGGAAAAACAAGTCACTGCTGGCAACTTTGGAAAATCATGAGAAATTAATATTTCTGAATTGGATTTTAGTATTAATGATAAAAATAAGTTATGTAGCGGTACATTTTTTTTTTCACTTAAATTTAAACAAAAGTGAATCCGAAATGGCAAAAAACACTGAGTCAAAAGTATGGCGAACCCAGAACAACAACTGAGGTAAAAATCAATCCTGCTCTAGTATTGAAAGTTGATGTTTAGATATGTTGAAGTGAACTGCCAAAACCATTAGGTTATGGTTGCGATGTATGCTATTGCAATTTAAGCATTTCGCTTTTGAACTCTGTTAAAAACAAACAGCGCAGGAAAAAGTTAAACAAATTTGCAAGTTTAACAGCTAGAATTCTAAAGGAATAAAGTTGCAAGTATATATGGTTATATTTCTGTAACCTCATATGTATATCTGTAGGGAATATATTTTACTGATTTATTCCATTTGAAACTTTATTGTTCAATGACAATAGACTTCAAAGCCTAAATACCTGTTTTTTCTTGGCCCCAAGCAAATAGAAATCAATCTCGATCAGAAGTAATTACTATCCACGTCCTACATAATGTATTAAATTGCTTAAATGAAATGCTTTGACTATTACCGGTTTGCAAAATTATAATTTCCAAAAAAATATAGAAAGAGTGTTGCGCAAGAGTAGTACAGTTGCATTTATGTGTCCTATCCAGGGCACTTTGGAACACAGGGTTAACCTGTTAAAATAATTTATGTTAAATTAAAATTTTACATTATATTGCTATGTGTTTATCATCTAGAAGTGAAAGAAATTTGTGAAATTTTGTTTTTGATAAGTTTGGATTTTGCTGCACCAACTAAAAGTGACTTGTAATCCAGTAGATGGAATCCAAAATTATTGTAAATAACCAGGTTACCAATTTTCTGTACAATTTGCATTCGTGTAAGATTTTACATTGGAAAATTATATTTTATTCGAATTCAATTATTTTTCAGGGGTTCAAAAATTGAAAGATTTATGTGTATGAAAGAATAAACTTTAAAATTACATCTAAATTCCAATAAAAAAATATCTCTAAAAGTATTGTTACAATGATTTATATTTCCTAAGCACTCATGTAGAATAATAAATGAAGTGTAATTATTTCATTAAAATATGTTTATTTTGCATTCGAAGTGTGTGTTAAGAACTTATTTTAGTGCAATAGTTTTATTCATATTTTTGGAATGTAATTTTTTTACTTACTTTTATGCTAAGCATTTGACTCATTGAATGTATTGAAGCTGTTTACTTTAGCTAAAAAACAATTATTTTTACAGAACTTGAAATCAATTCCAGCTTTCAATGTGCAACAGTGTGTAAAGAAAAAGTTCATATGATCAGATATACATATATTTTTTCTCCTAAATCGTAGATTTCTCAGCTCTTTTATATTATGTTATTTATGGTATTGTTTTAGTTTGACTCTAATTATTTTACTTGACCTCTTTACTGAAAATTAAAGAATCATCATAAAACGTTTGAAATGAACTATAATAAAATGTCCAACAAGTAAAACCATATTTTTGACGTAAAGAAATATATTCTTATTTGTCAATAGCAAAATAAACGCATTATTTTTTCCTTTAAAATCTCTTAATATGTTCTAATCATTGTAAAAATTTCAGTAAACAAAAGTATTTTATTTTTAAATAAAAGAATTTAAAATAGGTTTTTTTTTGGGGGGGGGGGATATATTTTATTTATATCCTTCACATCCCGAGTGTTAGTCTTACTTTGGGATTTTACTACAACTTTACATTTTTAAAGATAGTTACATTCTGTTAGAATCAGGTTTTTTAATGTGTGTCCAAACTAAAGTTACATAGAATAATCTGAAGTTGCAGTTAATGACATTTAATCAGTTTTTGTCAAACATAATACAGATCAGTAGAAACACTAATTTCAGTACATTGAATGTAGTTTAAAAAAAATGGGAAACTTAATCAAATTATATTCACCTGTTTGTCAACATAGTATAATTGTAAGTTTTGACTTTTTTTTTTAAGCCATTCTATGTTTATTGTATACTGTGTTTCATAGTAACTTAATGTGAGAATTTTAATAATTTCTTTCAGATTCTGTGCTAGAACTTCAAATAGACTGCTGTGGCTGACGATACTATTTGACATGTTTGAATGATTTACAATATCTGTTCAATTTTTAATTGTATTAATTAATAGTGAATTATTTTATGATGATACCAATCTTTGTGTTGTTAGTAAACAAAGCATTCATTTTATTCATGTTTTTTATTGAAATAAATGGACTTTACTAAAAGTTATTATAGTTCTGTAATTGTATTCGTTGATTGATTTTTTGGTCAGCTTCTTTTATGCTGAAAGTTCTAAATTTAAATTTTTGATTCTTGATTTTTTTCAGAGATGCTGCAGTTCAGCGGAAAATCTAATTTCAGTTCTTTAGAACAAAATTTTAGTTTTTTTTTAATGTAATAAGAAAATTAGGTTTAATTAGATTAACCTGTTTGCCTATATAATTTATTTGTTTAAAGTTGTTTGACTTCTGGCATTTTCTTTAAAAAAATGAGTTTTTTTACAGGTTTTCATTGCTTTTATGTAAGTTCTGTTTTTTTTATTGGCAGCTGTTCCATGTCTGTTTTTGTGGGAACAAAATTGATTGTATCACCTTTTTTAACACAAGGTTTGTGTATTATTCAAAAAAAAAATTCAAGTAATACATTAATTTTGTCTTGCTATTCATTATATTGATCGTGCAATTCAATTTTTAAACTGTAATAATTCAAAAATTTAAATTATTTCTTACAATGACAGAAAATTTAATTCACTGATTTCCTTTAACTTGTACAAATGCATAGAAGTAGTATGTATGTAGTGAGAAAAATGTGCAGGTTTTTTTTTATGTAACCGGAAGCTAAAGTAAATACAGTTTTTCTAAATCCGTTATATATATATATTTTTCAAAAGGTTGGCTTAATTCAGTGTTACTTTGTTCTTTTGTAAAAATTACAAGAATTCTGAAATATACATTAACAGGCATTTTCAGGAGAAAACTGGTATTAAAGCCTACAGTTAGCTTTCATAAATTAGAGGTTTACATCCAGGTTTTTAGAAATCTGTTTGTTTACACTTATGATCCTTTCTTAGAAAGTAATTTTATCCAATTAAATGTCCCAAAATTCAACTACCATTAAAGTCAATCATTGTAAAAGGAGAATTTTTTGCAGAAGAATAAAAATGTGCATTTTAAAACGCAATTTAGATTTGGGACCTTTTAAATAAGGATATACTTTATATGATGTTATTAATTAAAAAATATGATGACTATATGGTGGTTTTACATAGTGGCTAACACAATATTTGTTTCAATTGCTTGCCACTGGTTCAACCTGAAAATATGGATACCCCCATGGATTTTGCAGAATACTCGGCTAACAAATGCGGGGCTTTCACTGATCCAGTAAATCTCGCAACAGCAGAAGGCTGTGTAGATCTCACTCAAAAAGACCACCAACCAATACCTAATTAAAGTAGGTGCAGCACTGCCACAATTAGCTTGGCTCTTTTGCCATACAAACTCACTGAATTAAAAACTTTCCCTACAGTAAAGTTTTTTTTTATGTTATTTGTACCAAAATAAATGGAAAGCTGCTATTCTAAATTTAATAATTTGTGTTCATATAATTTTAATTGGTTAAAATTTACTTCCTTTTAATTTTGTAAAAATGTTAGATATATTATTGAAATTAATTTCATGTTCAAATGCATTTATAGTAAATTCTCGATAATGTTTCCCTCTCAGGTTTTATTCTGTGAATTTTTAATATTGTAAATTTCAAGAAGGAAGGCACATTCGTGACGATGCATATTGTGAACTTCAGTACCTTTGGTCAGTGGCAAAATAATGTATGTTTGAGCCCCACCGCCAAAAAATGCCCCCCTCCCCCTTTTATTTTTCAAAAATTGTTATGAAATATAAGAATTAAATTTTTTTTTCAATGGGGTTGTAAGTGAAACAATGTGAAATTGAGTCTCCCAAAATATCAAGTATCCCTTTTTCACTTTACGAGCACACATAAAAATTTGGGGTGTGGAACGTCTCGCAACTTTCAATTACTCTAGAAAATTCGTCATTGCAATAAAATTTATAGTGTTGTATACCATTTTCATATATTTACTCATTTTAATAAAAATGGCCAGTTTGCCGATACTTATGGTAATAATTTTTACAATGGCAAATAAATATCAGCCATGATGGAGAAATTTCAATGTTTATTCGATAGACGTTACATTGTCCTTATGCTTGAAACAGAAAAAAAGTCAATCGTTGATGGATGATGCTCAAGAGCAGAGAGCTCTGTATTAAAGGCACTCGTTTTCAACTTTTTATCGCATTTCAACTGAAATTTCTAAGGTAGAGACGATTAGAACACCTTAACAAGCATTGGCAGAAAGATTTTAATCAAAATTGTTAAAACCGTTTTTGAGCAATTATGGAAAAACATGATATTTTATGATTTCAATCTTATGCGCATGTACAATTTTTGATGAAAACCTTAATGGTAGATCCCATGGCCACCACCAACCTGCACTCCAAATTTGAACATCTGGAGTTATGCTGACCACGTACGGGGGAGGGGGGGGGCGCAACAATTTGCTGTGCCCTAGTCAGGACGAAATTAAATATTAAAAAAAAGTTTGAAAAAAAAAAATTCAAAATCTAAGCAGTGTTCAAAAAATATGTTTCAAGATCATCCATATCCATTGATTGACCCCCCTCCTCATTCGTCACATCTCCGACTTGATAGCTTAGCGTAGGGTGGTTAACACTGTCCTTTTGTTTTTTCATTTACTATTTTATTTAGTAAAAAAATTGTATTAAAAATGTACCGTACATATTGAACATTTTAGCGAGCTACTTTTCCGGAGGTATCGATTATACTGAAGCAATTCCAAAATGAAAGCGGGAACTTGCTACTTTTATTTGTGACTAACTAACTACATATAAACCTTACATTATACTTACATCAAACTGGGAAATCAGTAATTGTACATCAAAATTTAACATTCATAAAATATTTATGCAGTGAGCTTAATAAGTAAAAATACGTAGTTTTACTGGATAATTCATAGCTACTCGAGTAATCTAAAGTATGTAGGGAAAAATTGTTTTCCAAAGAGAATGTTTTACTAATAATTATAAGCAATATTTTTAATAAGGCAATAGAAACAAATACAATTTAATTATTGATCAGTTATTACAAAATAAATTCCAGTTTCGAAGTCTCTATTGCCAATAGTAGTATATACTTACACATAAAAAAAAGTATAATGATAAAATTAAATGAAAAAGTCCAATGATAAAATTTGACATTATATAATATCGTAAAACAAGACCGCCCCCCCCCCCCCCTCCCGAAATAATCACTGAAAAGAAGTAGATCTTCCTGCTTCCCGTGGGCACCCACCGAGTACTGCTACTTTACACAGATAATACTTTTTACAAAACTGTTTGAAAGTCTATTTCTTGTAAAAACTTGGCATACCTTTCCACTGTGGTGTTGCAAAGGAGGATTTTTAATTTGATGGCGACAAACATGGCGCTTATTTAGAAGCCCGAGCTAGAACTGGACGAGTTTTTATGCAGTTTATAAACAACCTTTCTCTTCCTTTCTATCAAAACTTTAAAGTTTAGCCAATTACCATCATGTCCAGCTGAATGAAGATGACAATTTCAGAGGAGGGAGGGTAACCCAAATAGTCAGTTATTGCCCCCACCCCCTTGTTTGGCGTGGAAAATTACGCATGTGAGAGTAAAAATCTTTTCCTCCCAGCCAACAGAAAAAGGTATCTTTGGTCCTGAAGGACGGGAAGAATATTTATTGATAATTCGATCCCAGAATACTTTTAACAGAAAGAGATGTGTTTTGAAGTGTCATGAAATGTCTTCAAGATCAAGGGGGTGGAGGTTTGATTGCTTGAACAATCTTTCAACGTCCGTTTGAAATAGAAGTTAGAATTAAGGCTTTAAAAAGAACCTCTTGATCCAAAAATAAGCTTTTCCCCTCCCCTCCCCTCCCCCCCCCCCCCCCCGGAAATTAGATGAAGGTCGAAATATGTTTGTTGTGTGAACTTATTTAAAAGGATATATATATATATATATATATATATATATATATATATATATATATATATATACTCAAGCTGAGGGAGGGGCACGCGCCCCCTGGCTGGATCCGCCATTACATAGAACAACACCATCAGTTTAATTTAAAGACGTGTTCTTTAGATTTTCAATAGATTTAAAAAAATTTAGATTTTCCATGATTTAAATTATCAAGTCTTTTTTCTTTCAATTACCCATACATATACATATAGAGTAATGAAAGTATAGCATTCGGTAAAAAAAATTACGATTTTTTTTTTGTTTTTGCATTTTTCCAAATTTTGGAATTTCCTGATTTCAAAAAAGTGATCGAGAAATATTGTCTGTCTCTGTGGTCAGCATAACTCCCGAATAAATTGACCAACGATGGTTAAATTTGGTGTATTGATTGGTGGCGGCCATGGGACCTAACTTTAAGGTTTTCGTCAAAATCGCGCATGCTCATAAGGTAGCTGCCATTGAAAGAAACATGCTTTTCAATGATTGCTAAAAATAGGCTCTAACAATTTTGATCGAAATCGCTGTGGTAATGCCTCTTATAGGGTGCTAAACATCCCGCATCTCTGAAATTGCAGTAAAAATGCTTTAATGGCGTAAAAAGTTGAAAAAAAGAGTTCTCTTTCTTTGAGCATAGCTCATAAACGACCGTTTTTCTCTTCTTCTTAGTTCCCCTTATAAGAAAGGATAATTTAAGAATTATCAAAAAGTATAAAGCCATAATCATCATTTTGGCGGAAGTTTTCCTTTTTAGAGACCCAGATAAGAATTATTACAAAAAATATCACCAAACTGACTATTTTTTCTAAATGAATGCGGAAAATATACAAACGGTAAATAACACAAATTCACGTCAGTATTATAGTGTAACTGAAAGTTGTGCGATGTTTCACACCCCTAGTTTACTTTGTAATTTGTTGATTTATCTTTTTTGTCAATTTATAACAGAGTGGCCTATTTATCTCCTTTACAATAAGATATGACGTCAAATAAGACAATTTAATTATTTTTGCCTTTCCCTTTTTCATATTTCATGTGTCTCGGAACATCTCAACTCCACTAATGGCATTCTTTTGATTTGTTGTTATGGATAGTACTATTCTCTTATATGACGTACTTCTCGTGTACTTCCGTAGTCTTCCGGTTGCTCCTTTTCTTCCTAGAATGTAGCGCGTCCTTCCATAATATCGTGCATTTGTTTATCAACAAAAACAGGAACTCTCTTCAGTACGTTCTACAAGTTTAGAATAAGATTATGATTATGACGTCATCATATGAGGATTATAAATTTGACGTCATAGGTAGATTGCTTCGCGACGTCATGATGACTATGTTTTATTACTGTTCGTATTTGGGATTTGTGTTAGTAATTTGTCTTCTTTTTGTATTGCAACAATTAATACATATAATATAATTCGTTTAAAAAAGTTCCTCGACATCACCTTATTTTTTTGAACTTTCCTCATATATTCCTTCATATACGAGGTATTCTCCTCTTTGGGGTATTCTCCTCTTTGGGGTATTCTTAATTAAACTGACACTACTCAGAGAGATTTGTAATTTGATTTGTCAATAAGAATAGTCCCTGAATACTATCAGTTAAAAAAAAGTACATATAATGAAATAAACAAATACATTGAGGGGTATCCAGCACGATAATACGACAGAATAAATCATTCAATACTTTTACATTGATCTGTGACCAGCTTCAGGTTTGGATTGGTTTACAACGATACTGTGGCGACCTCAAATAACAGATAAAGCTTCTGTGTACTGGAGTACTCTTTTGCACAGCGGTAAAGTATCTGTCTCGAGATCCAATGGTTTCGCGATCGAGGCCCGTCGCCCGCAACGAAAGCTGCATACGCTTTAATACGTAAAATCGAAAACATCTGCTCGTGTATTATATAAAATCAAATTCCATATTTTTACTTTCAATTACCCTACATGTAATACTAGCTGAATACCCAATGTGCATTTCAAAGATCCAAAGACATAAAGGGTTCAACCACGTTTTGATCCCTTTTAGTTAAAGAGGTTAATTGGCTGACCTTTCTGACATTTCTTCAAATTTTCAGTTGCGACTAGATTGGAAATGGATCATTGGGATAGTCTTTTTTTAGAATGTCTCGACCCCAAACACGAGCAAACCCGACGACAAAACATAGAAAAGCAAACGATTCCGATATCGATTAACCAACTTCAAGGGGCTGAAGTTGGTTAATCGGTATAGGAATAGTTTTCTTTTTCTATATTTGTCCTTGACATTTTAACCAATTTTCATAGTTGTGGCTCTATAGTAAGTTGAATAATTAGTGGTAGGTGAGTCAGTCAGTGAGTGAGGACTTTGCCTTTCATATTGAGAGATAGGGTAATGAAAGAATCGCATTCAATCAATCAATTATTATTATTTTTTTTTTTTTTTTACATTTCATCACGTTTTGTAAAGTTGTGAGTTCAAAAAAGTGATCTCGAAGAAATGTCTGTGTATCTGTCAGTCTGTGTAGCATTGGGAAAAAAATAATACCTTTAACTCAGAGTTTTCTTCCCTTGAGCATTGCATCAACGACTGTTCCTCCTCTATTTCATTTACCCGAAGGGATAATTTAATAATTATCGAAAAATGTATTGCCAATTTCGCCATTTTGAAGTTTTTTTGTTGGGGTGGTGGTTCAAGAATTGACAGACAAAAAAAATTATTGTTTCATTAATTGTTTTGAAACATTTTATATATATATATCTATATAAAAGTGGTAATCCTCTTTCCTATATAAAGCAAGAACTTATTCTTTTTAGGTTGAAGATTTTCATGGTTATTTTTCGTTGTTACTTATTTTTAGTACGTATTTGCATGTTTTTAATTGTAATTAAAAAGTTAAAATAGGTACATATATTTAATTATGAACCCTTTTTCTTGGTGTGGCAAAACGGATTTCTACTTGAGGGGAACGACTGTGATTTTAATTGCAAACCTAAAATTCTCTTCAATATTGCATCATAATATTTGTCACTCCCAATACAAAGAGTCGTATGGGAATCTAACTTTGTTGTCGCTTACACCATTTTGCGTTTAAGGCGACTTGTGTGCGTGTGTGTGTGTTTTTACTTGGGTTGCGTGTGTGTGTTTGGAACTTATTGAGTTCAAAAAATCAAAAAAGTGGTATAGAAAAACTGTTTACACGTGTGTCTGTGATCAACTCCCGAACGGATTGCACGGTGTTCAACGTTTGCATACAAATTAATATATCATAGTATATATATAATATTTGCATACAAATTAATATATTATAGTCAAAATTGCAGCTGCACATAGGTAGCTGCCATTAGAAAAATTATGCTTCTCAACAATTACTAAATATCAACGGTAACGATTTTGATCAAAATAGTGTCCTAAGGTGTTTTAAATATTCCCGCATCCGAAATTGCGATAAAGGGGAGAAAAGAAAAAAAAAAAAAAAAAAAAAAAAAAAAAAAAAAGAAGCTGAAAAACGAATGTTTTTAACACCGAGTTTTCCCCGTTGAGCATTGCTCAAAAATGAACTTTCTTCTCTGTTTTTTTAACAGTATAAGAATATCGCTAAACTGGACATTTTTTTATGGAATGAAAATATTAAAATGGTAAATAACTCCAATAAACGTCAAATTTAAATGCAGTGACCATTATTATAATAGTATAATTGAAAGTTGAGCTATGTTCCTCACTCCTAGTTTCTAATCTGTCATTATGTAAATTTTTAGAAAAACTAAGAACTCATTAAAATATCAATAAAAAAGAAATTTATATATTTTTTAGAAGAATTGAAAGAAGGAAATGGAGGTGAGAATGGAAATGATCTCCGAATTATATAATATACATACTCATTTTCCCATCTAACTCTGTTTATATGAAAGACATTTTTGCAAGCAATATCACATTTTGTTTCCATGTAAATTTTTTTAAAACAACAACCAGATTTTCTTCGAAATGTTCTGCATTAAATTTGGTGTGCTTGTCTCCTTTGGGTTGGTTGTATTCAGATTATCTGGCGCCGTCAGCAACACGAGGGCTATAATGCGCCGAAACATTTCGTCATTTAACAAACCAACATACATTTACAAACACCCATTACTACACGGGACTCGAACCCGCAACCTCGCGGTCTAGAAGCCAGCACTCTAACCACTATACCGTTTGGTCGGCTGTCTCCTTTGGGAAGGGTGATTTCTGTATAAATTTGGAGTTAAATATCGATTTTATGATCAAAATTGGTTTTTTTCAATTTTTTTTTCTCCTTTTTACGCATACCATTTTTCTAATGCGCAATGTCGTAAAATAAAAATGGACCAAGAATATTTGTAATAAGTGGATTGCTATTTCTTTTGCAAGCCAGATTTTCTTTCTGTGGCCCTGTGATAATGCGGAAATGATTATCTTCATCAAGGAAGAGTGAATTTCGTTGTAAAAGCGAAAAGCAAAATATTGAAGTAAAAACGTCTCAGTTAGGGATAGTTCGACAACAAAGAAAATTCAAGGTCATCTCAACGATTTACAATGAAGAGAAGTCTTCAGGTTTAGAATTATAAATATTAGAAGTTTTCAAGAGAACGATTGTTATTTTTGTTCTGTTTAAACTTGACCTTAACCTGAAAAAGGGAAACAGCGCCCCTTATGGTATGTGTATGAAAATCTTTACATAAGGAAGAATACCTATTAAAATATCACTAATTAATTGTTATTAATATACATTTTATTTTGAAGATGATAACAATAAAATTCATGATTATTTCAAAGCTCCAACACTGAATATGTTTTTTAATATTTATAATGCTCATTAAGTCCCCGAACTTTTTTAAACTTTTAAACTCTCGTGGCCAAGAGGTGTTGAGAAACACTGTTTACATGGATGTAAAGCGGCAGTTGCGAACTGTTGCAATTATAAATTGTGCTCACAAAAATTTTTTACTTTAATTTTTAAAAATTGAGATAATCTACGTATGCCACACAAAAAGTTTATACAAGAAATTAGTATTAAATAGTTACCCTTCGTAGATTAGGGAGTCTCCCAGTGAAGGTTGCTACATCGTGATGTTCCTACCCTTACTAAAATCCTAAGGTATTTTTAAGGTATTTTCAAGGTTTTTTTTCGAGGTATTTATTAGGTATTTTTAAGGTATTTCAATGTTTTTTTCGAGGTATTTATTAGGTAGTTTTAAGGTATTTTATTAAGGTATTTTTACCTACTAAATGGTGCAGATTAAAACCTTAAACAGGTTTTCCATAATACCTGTCCCAAGGTATTTTATATAAACCTAAACGGTTTCTTAGAATACCTTTCAACAAGGTATTTTATGTAAACCTAAACGGTTTCCTAGAATACCTTTCAACAAGGTATTTAATATATACTTAAACGGTTTCCTAGAATACCTTCCAACAAGGTATTTTATATAAACCTAAACGGTTTCCTAGAATATCTTTCAACAAGGTATTTTATATAAACCTAAACGGTTTCCTAGAATACCTTCCAACAAGGTATTTTATAAAAACCTTAACAGTTTCAATAGAATACCTTTTAATAAGGTATTTTATAAAAACCTAAACGGTTTTTTAGAATAGTTTTTAAGGAGGTATTCTATATAAACCTGAATGGTTTTTTCTAGAATACCTTTCAATAAGGTATTTACCTAAACAGTTTCCTCGAACATCTGTCAATGAAGTACATTAAAATAAACCTAAAAGGTAAACCACAAATAATTTTAAAATATGTAGAAGTTGTTTTTGACAAAACTTCCACAATATTTTTTAAAAACATATTTTAATAGACTTCAAAAGGAATTTTTAGAAATCTAATAAAACCTAGGAAAAGTATTACATTCTATTTTACTGTGTATAAAAGAGAACCAATAACTTTGACACAATTATCATACAAATAATTTTTATTAATATGTACTTAACACTATTTTACATTAGGATAATCATTTTTAGGATATGTATTTTTTACTCAGCCAACCCTGTTGGGCCTTGAGCCTGTTTGCTTTAAATTTTTTTTTTTACATTTTTATTCTTTTCTCTGCAATTTTGTTTTCTGCGTAAATTTGCAAGAATTTCCAGATAGAGGCTGTCCTGTCTGGATCTTCCACCTGTATCTTGCATAAGAATAGACATGGTTTACCGTACCGGTCACCCCAAGAAACTTCAGATGATACTTGTTAAAAAGCCCTAAAAATATAAAATTGCTATAAAATGAGGCATACAATACATATTCAGAAGGACAAGTTATTCGGAGGCTACAAAATTCAACCCGTCTTTATTTGCCTCCGAAATATTTTCATTTCAAAGCGGCTCTAAAAGTAGTACAAAATAATGCTTATTTTGATTTCTATAAGAAACTAATTAGGCGTCAAGTCCGTATTTGTTTAACAACTCCCCATATATTAACACAAGTAGTAAATCAAATTATGAAGAGTATAGCTATTAATTTAACAACACGAAGGGTACTTATTTAACAATTCATTTGAGAAATTACCTAGAAATAAGCGATAATCAGAATTAATTTTGAATATTAGCCTTTAATTTTATATTTTTTAAACAACCCTGAACACATTTAAAAGATTACTCTGAAAACTTGAATACCCATTGAAAATCATGATTGTATCTATATGTATATTCTTACATTTCAATTTCTGGATGTTAACTCTTTAATCCCCGCAACGGCCCAAACGGCCCAGTCGGCAGAATCCCATTCCGGCCGTGTCTTTTCACTTACATCTCCTACCCCCCTTCTTGGGTGGACCTTGGAGGTCCGATACCATTAACGGCTCACTACAATGGGTCAGAGATTTCCCTTCACAGCGGGAGGGAGAAGAGGGGCCAAGGTATTCTTGCGACTGTCGTCACACTAGGGTGGGTATAACAGGTGGTTTTCATTCTTATCTTTGGAAGCCTTTCTTTTCACAGCTTCATTTCCAAAACACAAATACTTTGTACTACTAAAGAAAACAAACAAAACGCCTTGAGGATTTACTAGTTGTCAATCTCTATCTGGAAACCAGAAAGCGAAGAGAGATAAATTACCCTTAGCTTAGCAGGGGGTCTATTGCCCTTTTCTCTAAATGCGGCACTTGGAGGGATGAAAATGGTTTTTCTTTTCGGGCGGGAACCTGGTCCCTAAAGGATATTCCAGAAAACTGCATTGGGAACTAAAGAGTTAAAATATACTCAAGTGTTTATTTTACCTTCTGAATATTTAATTTTTTTTATAGAATGTGTGCAATATTTTGTAACATAAGTTAAGTGAGGAAGTAGTTCCTCGATATTAGTGGGATCAGTTCTTGAAACATTGACTTTTTTTGCATTATCAAACACATAATGTGAAAAAATTCTCAATTTTCTCCAAGACCTGCACTAAAGAAATATTTTATGGGAAAACAATCAACTACGCTTGTCCAGATAAAAGCGTCAGTTTGAAATTTCTATTTAATACGAATAACAATTTTAAATCCTCATAATAATAGTTTGAAATTTTTAGCACGGCATATGTGATTTGTTTCGAAATCAGAAACAAACGATAAAATCATAATTTTTTTTTCAAAATCAAAAACCCTGTCACACTCTTCCAATATTCCAACCTATCTAAGAATTCATAATGAAAGATTACTTTCTCACCATCAAGAGAAGCTAGCAAAAGTTCTTAAAATAATATGTGTCTTTTACATTTCACTTCATAATTGGTTAAGTATAATAATACAATTTCCGGTGTGAAAATTTATATCTCAGGGACAAGGTTGCAACCCCTTCCCCCTCCCCCCATCGTTACATAAAACAATTTAATGTACCTTTTTCCCTGTTTATTCACATATCTAAAAATATTTATATATCCCGGACCCCCAAATCCCCATCGATATCACCCCTCCAAAATTAATTTCCCTATCAATACAGTCATTCCAAAATCCATTTTTCCTTTAATACTGCTATTCCAAAAACTATTTCCTTATCAATACTCTCCCTCCAAAATTCATTTTTCCTTCAATACTGATATTCTAAAATTTATTTCCTTATCAATACCACCATTCCAAAATCCATTTTTCCTTCAATACTGCTATTCCAAAATATATTTCCCTATCATTACCCTCCCTCCAAAATTTATTTCCCCATCAATACAACCATTCCCAAATCTATCTGTGTAAGAAAACCATTGCATCTTATAATATAGTTTTCAAATCTTGAAGAGTGCCACCACTGAGGTAGCGAGAGGTCTTCAGCTTTATTTGTGTTTGTATGGTTTCATACCGAGAAGAACACACCAGTTCTTGTTCAAGCACCGAAGTCAAGCATCATCGTGAGTGGTCAGTCCTTTGGATGGTGACCACCTGGGAACACTGCATTATAAGATGCAATGGTTTTCATACACAGATAGATTTTGGAATGGTGGTATTGATGGGGAAATAAATTTTGGAGGGAGGGTAATGATAGGGAAATATATTTTGGAATAGCAGTATTGAAGGAAAAATGGATTTTGGAATGGTGGTATTGATAGGGAAATAAATTTTGGAGGGAGGGTAATGATAGAGAAATATATTTTGGAATAGCAGTATTGAAGGAAAAATGGATTTTGGAATGGTGGTATTGATGGGGAAATAAATTTTGGAGGGAGGGTAATGATAGGGAAATATATTTTGGCATAGCAGTATTAAAGGAAAAATGAATTTTGGAATGGTGGTATTGATAAGGAAATAAATTTTAGAATAGCAGTATTGAAGGAAAAATGAATTTTGGAGGGAGGGTATTGATAGGGAAATAGATTTTGGAATAGCAGTATTAAAGGAAAATTGGATTTTGGAATGACTGTATTGATGGGGAAATTAATTTTGGAGGGGTGATATCGATGGGGAATTGGGGGTCCGGGATATATAAATATTTTTGGATATGTGAATAAACAGGGGAAAAGTTACATTAAATTGTTTTATGTAACGATGGGGGGAGGGGGTTGCAACCTTGTCCCTGACAATGGGAGTTCATGCAGGTAGTAATATAACAAAATTGGAGAGTGAAGTCCAAATAAATCCCTAAAAATAATGAGAGGAAGGAATAGTTGCATATCCTCTAAATACCTAAAATGAATGCATAGGAATAGGGTATTTAAATTGCTCCAAACATTTTTTAGAACAAGCAAGTAGGTACTCATGAAAAACTAAAACATTCAAAAAGATATGAAATTATCGCAGATTCAAAATAATATCTTGAAAAATAAATGGACAGGGAAATTTTCTTTTAAAACAAGCATTAAATAGTCAGTAAGTCAAGGAGAGTTGTCAGACTTTGGCCCTAAAAAGGACCATTCGTCTGGGTCCACAGACAATCGGAATAATACAGACAACAATGTACAATGATAAAACTAGGTATGTCACAATAATGTAACAATAATTTTAGTAGAAGCAAAACAGAATACAAATAAATTTAAATTTAAGAAATCAAGTATAATCAACAGATAATTTCTTTGCTGCCATTTTTTCTGCACATAAAACATTCCAAACTTGTCTCCTGTGGCCTGGGCAATTGCATCACCGATTTCTCCAGAGACAAGTACAGATACAGGGCATGAGTTAAAGAGCAATGATTTTCATTGTTATTTTGAAGTGTTCCACATAGAATGTTTATTTATTAATATACATTTTTTTGTCAGTCAGAGAGCAGATATCCAGTTTTCAGAATTTGCGAGGTAACAAAAAATATTACAAAAGGAATACAAAAAGAACAAATGTATGACTACCACAATCACAATTTTTTTACAAATAGTCCTTCCTCAGTTGAATGATTTATCAGCATATTTCTTACGAGTATTTGCATCAGGCTCAGGGTGTATTCGTTATATAATATTTCTAATTAAATTCTTGCAAATTGTAGAACAACGATAATACCTTTAATTTGACAATTGTATCATATATATTTATATATTTATATTTTTGTTTGAATATTTGGGAAATCTATTCCGGTCACCTATTTCTGCTACAATGACCTCTGATCAAATAATGAAGTAAATATCTGAGTGAGCACTTCTCACCTTAATCCCAACACAACAGCAATAGAGTATAGAGGTTACAATGGATTTATGTTCACTAGCCCTCATTAATATACACACCGTTATTCGGTGAGGCCAGACCGAACTTGCGAGTCTTCCATCACAAACTCGAAGTCATAATTCATTAGGCTACCGGGACCCCTTTTTTTTTAATTTTGTATATTAATGTGATAGTCGTGATATCCTTTTTTAATTTACTGCAAAGTCATGTGTAATACGAAAGTCTTAATTCAACAACCTCTTTTCCGATTATAGTTGTAAGGTTTCCAAAAAAAAGTTAAAAAATGAATAAATGAATTTAAAATTTGGAGAGAAAATAGTATTTCTCTGTATAAAACTGCTAAGACAGGGACGAAAAAACAATTGGCACCTTCACCTACTCGACATACATTTTTTTTAAAATTTAAAGCAAGTTTTTCAATTTGGATTTGTAATAAGTTATTATACTTAAATATTTCCAGGAGTCATAAGCAGTTCTTGATAACAATTTGGGTGATAGAACATATTTGAATTGTGTGTGGGCTTTAAGTGCTTCATCATTTCAATAATTAAATAGGATTAATTAATAGATCAGTGCAAAGTATTTATAAAATGTAATACAAAAAAAAAAAACTTCACATAAATTCAAAATGTTCAAGTTAAACATCTTTACATGTAGGGGCCTTACAAAATTTATTCCAATGTTGATGATTATAGGCACAATTTTGAAGTTTTAAGGCCCCGTCAAGTGCAGTGACTGAACACTTAAATATCATTTGACAACTATAGTAATAAATGATTCTCTACAATTGAGTTTTTGGCCCCTAAATATGTTAATATGAGTCCCTGAGGAGAAATCGTGCATATGGGAACCTCTCTATGTGTAAAGTGCCACTAAAATATTTCAAGTGTCATCAAGCATCTAAATAACTCCATAATAAACACCGAATTAAACTATTTTTTGATTAAAAAATGAGTTATAAGTGATTAATTATCGAAATTTCCCTTTTGTGCCTTACCTTTGAAAATTTTATAGGGGGAGAAGCTGCCTCCTCTCTTAAGTTCCACCGCTATTTTACAAATAGTGGTGCAACTAGAATAGTTAATTTTTGCATTCTTAAAAATAAACATTTGGGCAAACAATAATTGACTGCAATATCAGGGTTCCCACTCAAATCACAGAAAGAAAATCAATGACTTTTCAATGACTTTTAAGGACCTAAATAATGTTTTTAAGGATCTTTGAAAATTTGTTTTTAGGCATTATGTGTACAAATAAATTTGTAATAAAATATATTCTACCAGAAAATGTACAAGTTGGCGAATGGGTAATAAAATACGTCACAGAATTCTGATACAGTGCGGATAAGTGGTGGTCAGACGGTGATAGCCAGGGGCGGTCAAAGCAAATTTTTAACCCTAAGCGAGAATAATTTTGGCGCCCTCCCCCAATTTTGGCGCCCCCCAACTTTTATTAAATTCTTATCCCTCTCCAATTTTTAGAGTTTGGAATCCAAATATTTTGAAAGATTTATGTTCTATGCAAATTGCAAATTATTTATTAAGTATTAAAAAAAATCTTAAAAACCTTAAAATTAACAATTAGTCGGCGAAAACAGAAGGGGAGAGAAAAATTTAAAATTTAAAAAAACAAATTAATTAAATTTAGCATTTATATTATTGAAATTTGTTACCCATTTTTCTTCATCTACTAACATGCATAATCATATAACAAATATTATAAACATGTAAATTTATCAAAAAAATATGTTTCCGGCACTTAAAATACGATAATAAATATTATTTGTCAACAATGGAATGTAATCTAAATTTTAAAATGCCACTTAAAACGAGATCGAAAATTTAAAATAAATCTTTAAGTCTCAATTAACTATGTATGAACAGTTATTATTTTCTTATTTATTAACATGTTCTTCTTGGTTAGGTGGGTGAACTCCCTTTACAATCACACATCGACAGCGATTACTGCGTTAGGGAACTAATTTAGCAGTTGTATAACACCATTTTGACTCGAAAAAGTTTTTAAACTTTCGTTAAGTTAATTAAGTTAACAATATATTAAAATAAAAAAAACGCTTAATTATTTGTATTTACTTATTTAAATTAGGCAAATAACTAACAAAAAAAAAAAAAAAAACTTTATAATAGAGTACAATGATTAATTTCATTTTGTTTTGTTTTTCAATAATAAATATACTTATTTTAAATGCTAACTATTCTTTATATTTCATTGGATCATATTAAATTGAAACATGTAACTAATACCAATTTAAAAAATATTTTATCACTGCAAAAATTAAAATTGAAGTCACCGTTTTATCTTAAAATAGTCTCTTCTACAATTTTATCCTAAAACAATTTCAATATAAAATTAAATTGCATGGCTGGTTTTGAAATTAGGCTGCATTCTCTCCATAACTAAATTTTTTCAACATAACTGAAATAACATAACTTCATACTTACAATTCTCGAAATTTCTTCGCTTGAGGTGGAAGACTGTAGTATAAAAAACTGTTTCATGACTTTTGCCTGTTTTTCATGTTGTTTTGTTTCTTGAGCTTTCCTTTTCCTGTTAAACCATCCGGATGGTTTTTTCTTTCCTAACATTTTGTTATACACAAAACTCAAAAGAACTCAGATAGAGTTTGCAATACTTTTACTAGAGAACAATGTGAATAAAATGAATTTTTTTTGCTATCGAAATTTCTCCCGTCAAAATTTCAACGAGACTCGCTAACTCAAAGGTGTCTATAAGACCACACCCAGAGACTATATGCCATCTCCACTTTTAAGGAAATGCAGGCAGGCACCTTCTAAGTACTTGAGGGAAGGGGACACTGAGTCATTCTAGGAAATTTCCTCCTGTACGTAATTAACGAACTCCCCCCCCCCCCTTCTCCTTCAAGTTGACCGGTGTACATGATTTTTTGTTACAAGTCGGGACCGTGCACTAAATGGGAACCTCTTTTGCTATCTACAATAGTTTATTGTAGTCAGATTCTCAATCTGACGTATTGGTACAAATTGGCTTTTCTGGATGATGGATTACCCTACCCTGCTGAGACGGCAACTTTAAAATACTGACGAGTCCAGCACAATAGTTTGAGGGTCATTTATTGCCCTGTCTCTGTCTGGTACTTTTTTTTAGTTGCCGGTCAGTAAACAAGTATCACGACCTATTGGCGACAGTTTTACATCAACCATTTAGCAAGATCACCCATCCTTTCTGCAGCCCACTTTCCCGCCCCGAAAAAGTAACACCCGAGAAGGTGTATGGTATTTTGAGATGCCCGAACAAGATACTCTGTCGCCAACTATAGTAATGGGTTTATAGCCTAACAGTAGTCTGCACGATTACGGCACGGGTGGTCTTCAGACTTCTTTGGACCTTTTCTCGCCTCAGGCGTGAAGCTATCTTCATCCACTCTTCCACCAATGTCCCCAATAACCCCATATTTTTCTTAGAATATCCTATTACTCCTACCAAAAAAAAAAAAAAAAAAAAAAAAAGGAGGGACATATTGAAGCAATTGGGATTTAAAAAAAACCTAAAAAAAAAAAAACCTCAAAAAAAAAAAAAAAAAAAAAAAAAAGGGGAAAAAAAAAGGAACTTCCGGGCCGGCCCATTTTTTACAGACACTAATCGACCTGGTCCATGCACCGGAAAACCAAATGGCCAATACGCCCGTGGTTTGACAGCTTGAACAAAACTCATTAAACTTTAACGACGGTTTTCCGCTTATTTCACATGGATTTCAGACATTATTAAGATTGTTGCAAAACCTAATAAATACCTCATCGTGTGAAGTTCAGCTATTTGATATGGGTTGAGGTACCTCAACTTTAAAATGTGAAAACTAACCGTAAACATTTTTTTATATATTAAATACCTTTATCAATTATAATTATAACAGTACTATACTGCTACAGATGAGTATATATAAATATACTTGTCATGCATCCTTTTAACCAATATGTATTGCATCTGCAGTAAATCGTTAATCTATATAGTTTGCATCTGCAGTAAATCGTTAATCTATATAGTTTGCAATGTAATAATTATAATTGCGCTTTTATGTCATAACATAGAATAATTTTACTAAGCAACTCAAAATTGTCAATATTATTATTTCAACAAATATATATTACTCATATATGATACAATACATCTAGCAAATTAAGCTACTCTAGATGTTTTTTCGATCGAAGAAAAATAAAATATAGAATTAAAGTGAATTCTCTGAACACTTGCTTTATTGACCTACCTTTTCCTAAATTAATTTCTAATAATAAAGTATAATTACTAGACAATCAAACACAATGTAGATTGTTTAGAGGGAACACGTTTATAGGGGACATATCTATTAATTTAATTCTGAAAATGTTAATTTTCAATTTAACAATTGGCTGATTCAAACATTAAAAAAAAAAAAAAAAAGAAACATATAAGACTGATCTCTTGACGCCCCCTCTCGCCAAATTTCGTAAATTTGGCACCCCTCTCAAAATTACCAAGTTTCCGTAAAATCATTTTTTTCCCCTTTCCTTTTCTAGACACAGCACGATGGTAAAGATAGAATAGAATTTAGGTAGACAGATTTCAAACTTGTAACCTTTTGATATTACCAGATCGCTATAGTGATTATCGATGTCAAAAAATCACATTTCTTACCGATACGATAGAGGGGCGCTTTTTTCGATTTGAAGAGTGGAGACAGGGTGGGGGGGGGAAAGGGGGGGGAGCAGTTTTCATTTTGGGAAGTGAGAGAGGCACTTTTGGGAACACATTTATTAATTTAACCCTGAAAATTTTAATTTTCAATTTGAAAAATGGCTGAATTAAAAAAAAAAATCACATACAACTGATCTTTTGGCGCCCCTCCCAAATTTACGAAATTCTCCTAGAATATTTTTTTTTATTTTCAAGACGCAACACGATGAAAAATACAGAAATAGAATTGAAGTAGACAGATTTCAAAGATTTATCCTTCTGGTACTACCAGATCGCTAGCGATTTTCAATGTCGAAAAATCACATTTCTTACCGATATGGTACAGGGGCGCTTTTTCGATTCGGAAAGTAAAGAAGGGGAAGGGGGAGGGGGCACAGTTTTCATTTTGGGAAGTGAAAGAAGCAAATTGGGGAACACATTTATTGATTTAAACCTGAAAATTTTAAGAAAAAATTACTGATTAAAAAAAAAATCGTTTACAACTGATCATTTGGCGTCCCTCCCAAATTTATGAAATTTCCCTAGAATATTTTTTTTTATTTTCAAGACGTAACACGATGACAAATACAGAAATAGAATTGAAGTAGACAGATTTCAAAGATTTATCAATCTGGGTCTATCAGATCGCTAGCGATTTTCGATGTCGAAAATTCACATTTCTTACCGATATGGTACAGGGGCGTTTTTTTCGATTCGGAGAGTGGAGAAGGGGAAGGGGGGGGGGGGGGGGGGCGCATTTTTCATTTTGGGAAGAGAGAGAGGCTCGTTTGAAGAACACATTTATTGATTTATTCCTGAAATTTTTTATTTTCAATTTGGAAAATGACTGATTTAAGAAAAGAAAAAAAAAAAAAGAAAAAAAAAAAAAAAAAAAACCCTACAGAACTGATCTTTTGGTGCGCCTCCCAAATTTACGAAAATTTCCTAGAATGAATGCATTTATTTTTCTTTTCAAGTCGCAACAGGATGTTAAAGACATATTTGAAAGATGTATCCTTCTGGTATCACCAGATCACTAATGAGTTTCACTAATTCAAGAAAAAAAAAAAAAAAAAAAGAAAGAAGAGAAAAAAAAAAAAAAAAAAAAAAAAAGAATACAGAACTGATCTTTTGGCGTCTTTCCCAAATTTACGAAACTTTCTTAGAATATGTTCATTTAAATTTTCTTTTCAAGACACAACTCACACAACACGAAGGTAAAGACAGATAAAGAATTGAGGTAGACAGATTTCAAAGATGTATCCTTCTAGTATCACCAGAACGCTAGCGATTTTCGAGGTGGTAAACAAAAACCACATTTCTTACCGATAAGGCACAGGGGCGCATTTTTCGTATTGGAGAGGGTAGAGCAATCTATAGTAAGGGCGCATTTTTCATTTTGGAAAGGGAGTTAGCCAGTTTGAGGGACACATTTATTGATTTAACCCTGAAAATATTAATTTTCTATTTGAAAAATGAATGATTCAAGGGAAAAAAAAAAAATAAAAAAAATAAAACGTACAGAACTGAACTTTTGGCGCTCCTCCAAAATTTACGAAATTTCCCTAGAATAATAATTTTTTTTCAAGACATAACACGATGGTAAAGATAGAAATGAATTGAGGCAGACAGATTTCAAAGATGTATCCTTCTAGTATCGCCAGAACCCCAGCGATTTTCGAAGTGGTAAACAAAAATCCCATTTCTTAACGATACGGCACAGGGGCGCTATTTTCGTTTTGGATGGGGGGCATGTTTCATTTTGGGAAGGGAGGGAGGCACGTTCAGGAGACACATTTATTGACTTAATCTTGAAAATGTTAATTTTCAATTTGAAAAATAACTAAATTAAAAAAAAAAAAAAAAAAAAAAAATTCATATATAACTGATTTTTGGCACCCCTCTCAAAATTTTGCAAATTTGGCGCCCCAAGCGAAGGCTTGCTGGGATTGCACCTTTGACCACCCCTGGGGATAGCAAGTCTGAGTAGTATTTTTATAAAATTTGCGGTTGGCACAACAGCTGCAAAAATTAAGGACTTTTAAGGACCTTAAGCATTTTCAAGTACTTTCAAGGCCTTGAAAACAAGTTCAAAAATATTAAGCACTTTCAATGACCGTGGGAACCCTGAATATGTACAAACGGGACAATTGATTTGTAACCTTGCTAAAAAAAGAAACTCAAGCTCCATATATTGACACAGGTTTTTCTTTGAATTCTTAAAATGTAAATTATGCCCCCATTCCGAACAAATTTATAATTTCTGTTCTGTTTAATTCTGCAACTGAGGTGTTGACCTGAGGACGAAGTTAGCATAGGAATTATGAGAGGGAAACCACAAATTGTATAGCTTTTCTCTTTCAGCCAAAATTAAAAATGCTTTTTTTTCAGAGAGAGGGGGCGCATTTTTCATTTTGGGAAAAGGGGAGGCACGTTTGTGACACATCGACTAATTTAATTCTGAAAATGTTAAATTTCAATTTGAAAGAATTTTACCTGTGAAACAGACTCGACTGTAATACAGTGTTTTTCTGGAGCACTAAATCGTCCCTGTCATTAGGAAGTAGTGAGTATTTTAGGCCCACTCTAAGTTCTTCTCAATCCTTTTCTGAACTTTCCTTACTAACCACTGTTGTTGAAGACAACATCGATGATGGACAAAATCTATTCTGTCAGGATGTTCCATCAAGAGGGGCTCAACAATCTTTCCACATCATTATAGAGTGCCTAAAAATATATTTAAAATTCTTTATTGTACATCAAAAGCATAATTTTCCAAAATAAAATACATGTTTTTAATGCTAAACTTATAACAACTATACTTGAAACAGCATTGTATGGTTGATACTGAACAAGGAAGGGACAAGATGTCAAAGGGATTAAAAGCACTTAACTCAAAAAAAAAAAAAAAAAAAAAAAAAAAAAAAATACAATGCAATCCTGCAAAAATTGTTGGAATTTAAAATTTGCAACTAATTAAATCATCAATCACCAGAATTTAAACTACTCCATTTCAGATAAATATCGTAATGTTTAACAACAAATTTCATTTAAATTACTTTATGAAATACACAACTTTTTGAATTTTAGCCTTCAAATTAGCCAATAAATAACAGGAGAAATCTAAATGATTTAATGTCTTACATTTTACAAAAAGCATTCATCTGCATTACGTTCAACTCTACACACTACATTTCAATGAAGTATATCAAATGAATGACAAAAATCGAAACAACCAGTACACTGCAAATTTTATACAACAGTACACATTTTCGAATTACAAAACTTTTCTTACCTTGGATCAGGGTAATGGAAAGTTGCTTGAGGAAAAAGAACATGGTCACGTTCGGATTCGAGGACGCCATTATATGACGTCTTTAGACGTCTGGTCTGGAGCAGGATGAAGAAGACAGAGGACACTCGTGTTTTGATTGGATAGTTATAGCACGTGACCAATCTGAATCCTTACGTCATCCCCTAACGTATCTTGCAAATCCTTTAAGCGTTGGAGGTTTTTATCAGAAACCTCGCGAAACCTTAAAAATACTTAATAGCTTCACAGGTGTTTTTAGGTTTCTAAAAATTAAACCAATTAATTTAAGTGTTTTGATT
The DNA here is from genome assembly GCA_963978545.1 of Linyphia triangularis. NCBI lineage: Eukaryota > Metazoa > Arthropoda > Arachnida > Araneae > Linyphiidae > Linyphia > Linyphia triangularis. The sequence continues at coordinate 42,740,711 of OZ021731.1, forward strand.
TTTTTTCTTATGCACTTGAATACTGATTTTGCTTTTGTTTCATTTCTCATGCAAAAAAAAAAATTAAATCATTTTTCAAATTATAATTTATCATGTACTTTAAAAAAAAAAAAAAAAAAAAAAATAAATAAATAAATGCGGAATGCATTTTACAATTTACTGTTCTAATTTAAAACAATATGCATTTTGTGTGAAATTAAAAGTTTTTTTTAAAAAATTTATTATTATTATTATTATTATTTATTATTATTATTTATTATTATTTATTATTATTATTATTTATTATTATTATTTATTATTATTATTTATTATTATTATTATTTATTATTATTATTATTTATTATTATTTATTATTATTAATTATTATTATTAATTATTATTATTAATTATTATTATTAATTATTATTATTATTATTATTCCTTTAGTAATGTTATTAAAAGGTATTCACTTATTCACTTGAATACCTTAGTAAAACGTTTAAAATCTGGAGATTTTATCAGAAACCATGCAAAACCTGAAAAATACATTAAGCTTAAAATACATTCCATTAGTCATGGTATTAAAAGGTATTCACCTGAATACCTTAGTAAAACCTCTAGAATCTGGACGTTTTTATCACAAACCTTGCAAAACCTTAAAAATACCTAAAGCTTCACAGGTTTCTGTAGGTTTTACAGAAAAAACCTTAAAATACCTTCCTTAGTCATGGTATTAAAAGGTATTCACCTGAATACCTTAGTAAAACCTTTAGAATCTGGAGGTTTTTATCACAAACCTTGCCAAAACCTTAAAAATACCTGAAGCTTCGCAGGTTTCTTTAGGTTTCTAAAAATAATACCTTAAAATACCTTGAGTTAGGTATATTTCCATGAGGTATTTTTAATTAAAACCTCAAAAATACCTAATAAAACCTTGAATACCTAGTTTAAACCTTAAAAATACCTTTAAAATACCTTTTTTTTTAGTAAGGGTAAGCACATCGCAGTTGTGGAAATAATATTCGTAGAATATTTTAACGTGGTAGATAGATAAAGAGGATGTAAAAATTAAATTCCATTTGAAAAAGTGTCTAATTGGAGCATAAATATATATAAAAAAATATTTTATCAAAATTAATAAAAGTTTCGTTCAGTTTTTCAATTTGGACATCTATATATTAAGTCTTTTTACCATAGGGTTAATCGATATAGTAATTTGTGTTTGAGGAAAAAACAACACCCATATTGCTGAGGGATTCTCACAAAGAGCGCAATTCTTGACTTAAAATATTCCTATTATAGGCTTGTTTCGATATAGTAATTTTCAGATCAGTTCAGCAATTTTTATGTGAATAAGTGTTGAACAAAAAAAGGATATATTGTTACAAGTTTTTTTCTCAGAGGAATGATGACATTGGATTATAAAAATAAATCCTTTTATTCTTCATAAAGAATTTTACAGCAGCAGTATCAGCAAAACGCATTGAAGCTCAAACCTGAGCTTCTAGTCATACCAACTCAACAGCAGTGAAAACACATGCTTATTAGGGTGGATCGTTCTTCTACGGAGGAATTTTTTTTATTATTAATCAGAACCTACCTATGGGGAAAAGATATTCAATGATATAGAGATTAGGGGAAAAATAATGAAAAGAATTAATTTTAAAATTTCACACTGCCACAAAAGTGTTAAATTTTCGAAAAAAATGCAAAAAGTCATAATTTTGGTTAGATGATTTAACACTAAAAATAATTATTTTTTACAATATAAATCCTAAAAAAGTGATGCTTAGTGAATAACTAGTAGTACAATGTGCATTTCAACCTTTTTTGACCCAACTCCCCCCACATCACCATTAAATCAGCCCTACAACCTTGTAGTGCAGTTGTCAGCGGCTTACGGAATTGGACGCCTAATCGGTGAGCGTTGTTCTTGTAAAGTAAATTAAATTACAATTTAATTGTGTGACATTTGTTTGTGTACTTGGAATAATACACTACGGGAAAAAAGTAGAAGGACAGTCATATTTTGTAATTTATGCTTTGTATTTCGATCCTCCTGAACTAAATTTCTTTTTTTATGTAGTTTGGCTATTTTTTCTTTTTTATAAATGATTAAATTTTATCTACTACTAGTAAAATTTAAGGAAAACAGTACTTAACGATTTTTGGTGTGTGAAAAAAGTAGAAGGACACGTGCTAAAATAATTTGTTTTGGAATATTGTAAACCTCAAAGGTAGGTGTTTCATTCTTTTTAACTGTTTTTGTTAAGAAAAACATACTATTTTATTGAAAATCCGTCGTTTTCATCTTTTTAGAATGCCTAAAGGAAAACCTTTAAGTGAGTTTGAAAAAGGCCAAATTTATGCCTACAAAAACGATGGCAAAGGTGTGAGAGAGATTGCACGCCAGCTACATATTAGTCCAAATACTGTTTCAAACTATATAAGAAATCCTAGTAGTCAGGGAACCAAAAAGAAGACTGGCAGACCTAAAAAACTGACGCAACGCGATCAAAGAAAAATCATTCGGGAACTAAAAAAAATCGGATGGAAGTATTGCCAAAGCTCAAAATAATGCAGGCATCACACACGTTTCAAGAAGAACTGTCTACAACTACATAAAAAGGTCCGAAATTTTCGTATTCCGAAAAAGGATGCCCCAATCCCAAATGGAATGAAAGGCACATTGAACACCGACTGCACTGAGCTAAAAACCACATGTCCTGGACGTCAGAGTGGACCTCCGTTATATTTTCTGATGAGAAAAGATTTAATTTAGACGGTCCAAATGGCTACAAATACTATTGGCACTGACTCGGTACTGAAGAAAAGACTTATTCTACCCGACAGATGGGAGGAGAGAGTTTAATGGTTTGGTTGGCAGTCGGGTACGGAGGAAGAACAAGCCTAGTGTTCCTGAGTGGCAGGCAAAAACACGCAGATTATATCCAAGTCTTGAATTCAGATCTCCTTCCCTACGTCGTTGAGCTAGGCGGAAATGACTGGATTTTTTAACAGGACGGAGCATCAATTCACACAGCTAATGGGGTTAAAAACTGGTTTGCAGCAAATAATGTTCGGGTTTTGCCATGGCCTGCTAAAAGCTCGGACCTCAACATTGTAGAGAACATATGGGCAATGATTGTTCGTCGCGTTTACGGGGAAGGCAAGCAGTTTGAATCTATAGTTGAGCTTCGGAGAACTTTTAATTATGTATGGGACAATTTCTGCCAAACAGAAATTCAAAATTTATATGATTCGATGCTAAATCGAATTTTTGAAGTAATCAAAGCCAATTGTGGAAGAATTCCCTATTAATAAGACTTTTATTTGCATTATTTAGAAGTGTCCTTCTACTTTTTTCACAGAGTATGATGAAGTCAAAACTGATTTATTGCTGTACTTGACCTGTATTTTTTTGTTTCAATTTTCAGATACAGTTATCTGTTTGCAATTAGTAATTTAAAGTGTTACTCATTAAATTGTTATGGAAAAAATCAGTGTTTTTTATTTATAAAAAAAAATCATGTGTCCTTCTACTTTTTTCACGCAGTGTACTGTACTGTGGCGTTGTTAAGAAAATACATGATTTGTCCTATATTTGGTTCAGGCTGTAAAATGCCCACGATTATGCTTCCTACGTACGAAAAACGTAATAAGGTGTGTATATTGGCTTTCAAAATGAGACGTAAAGAACAGTGTATTTAAATACACTTTTCTCTGCATGCCAATAAGTTGCAAGTAAGTTAGAAGAGACCTGGAAACGAGCTCTAATACCAATTAATGACCCCTACAACATTTTAAGAAAAATAAGTTCATACCACGACAAATATCGCGCTATCAAAGCTAGAAAATAAACTGAAAGCTATCGCAAGAAAAGCACATCATAAGTTTTGGTCATGCGCCGACAATGACATAGATGTAACAAAGTTGGTTGCGATAATAGGTTGTCTGTCAACACAGGTATCAGAGAAGGTATACGAAATATGGAACTGATTCTGAAGCGTCCACTACAATGGTTTGTGCCAGTTACAAGCCAACGAGTGATACTACCTGTAGTTTCATTCACTTAAACCCAACCTATGCGAACTGACAAACAAGAAAGACTTAAGTACAGGTCAAATTACTTAATGGAAATTTGTGAAGCCATCACCGCGGACAATGCAGCGAAGGGCTGTTTAAGAGAAACTCTGGAAAAATTTGCCACTCAAGGTGGTTTACAACCTCCAACAGAATTATCATGTTCTATTTGGCTTAGAAGAAGTCCAACCAAAGCTTTATTGACATTAATTACGTTCATCGTAAAAGTCTAGGCACCTATATGATTCAAGATCAAAACCAAACAATCGGTAATCCATGGTCCACAGCATTTGCATCAATCAATATTTCTATCGCATTATTTTTCAATTGATTTGAAGAAAGTCATTGATCTAGTAATTTTTGAAAAGGGGGTTTGGGATTTCCTGAAAATATCCTGTTATCAATGCTAGCTGACGACAGAAATAACATAAGGGAATCGGTTTTCCAAAGAATTATGAATTCGCGCAAAGTCAAACAGTCTGCTGCAACCCAAACCCTTTTAAAGAATAATATCCGTATCTTAAACATACAAACTTTTGACCCTTGTGAGACAGATTATGTGGACTTGATTAAGTGGGAGAATGGGACAGAATGATTTAGTGATGACATGATTTCAGGACCAATAGTAAACCCAGCAATCATTTCTACGGCAATACTTCCTACTATCAAGGGGTCATCCCTGTCATACTCAAGCTACAGAATGAATATTCACAGAAACTTTTTCTGCTGTAAGCGGATCATACAGAAGAGACGGTTAATAAGAAATTGCCTGGAATCATGAAACCTCAAGCCAGTTTTCAACACCAACGTGATTACCGTTCACTGTAATTCCGAAGATTTTTTAGATTTTTCTTGATTTAATTCTTAAGAAGCTGTTATATGTACCTAAAGATTTTTTTTTCTCCCTGTAACCATTTAGTATATGTCCTCTCATTCCAATAAACATTTAAAAGTACTAAAAATTCTGTAGCTGCATCTACAGAAGCTTTATCGCAAAACATCCACATATGGAACCAGAATGTGCTGACCATGATTAATTCTCGCGCGAGCCTTTTATAGGTTGGCAGTATTCTTCAAAATTTTGGAAATATCCAGATAAACCGAGCGGTTACCACTACTTTAAAAGCAAGTACTTCCAATGCTATTTATAATTTTTGCTTTAACAAAAAACTATAATTAAAAGTGATTTCAGAACTAAAATAGAATTTTATTTTACCAAACATTAACATTGTGTACAATTACAAAGTCTCGATCTTTACAATATGAAGCAACGTAGTTTTTTCTTAACACGGACTCCTCCACATCTGAACTTTCCCTGCAATGCCCGAAACTCTAGGAAACAAAATTCCGTAGAACAGTCTTTCCAGTCAGTCTTTTGCTACTATCCTTTTCCACCCTTCGATGAACGAGTGAACGGCTGAGGAGTGGAAATTAGACAAAAGTAAGAGAAACGAATCTTATAGAAATTATAAATTTGATTATTTTCACGTATATTTACAAAAATACATTGTTTATCAAACTGAATTTTTAAAGTTGTCCCTAAGAAAAATCCATGTTTGGTGCAAATATATTATTAATTAATTAAAACAGCTTTAGCCACTATGTGTCCCGAGGACCAGATTTGGATAATTGTAATTTATCCGAAATAGTGTGTGTTAACTATGTAGAACAGTTTTTCCACTACGTGTCCGAAGAAATTATATGAAGAAGCTTTCAGCAAGGTGGTTTTCATCAAAAATAAATACATGAATAACTTAACTGAATCTCATCTGGAAAATTTATTAAGATTGCCTGCAATAAATACTGCGACTGTCATCGACTCTGTTTTAAAATAAACTGAACAATTTTGACAGCCATCATTTCACAATTGATATCGACTAAAACGGAGTAATCTGGAAGTATAGTTTAAGTACTTTCATTAAAAGTTAGGTCAAGTTGTATTGTCACGTTGAAACAAAAGATTCACTTCTCTTTTAGATTTTGATTTACTAATGATAAAAATAATTATTTTTCAATTATTTGAAAAAAGAATAAAATATTAATTGCATTTTTATTAAGATAAAAAATAAATAAATAAATATAAATTATAAATATAAATTATAAATATAAATTATAAATATAAATTATAAATATAAATTATAAATATAAATTATAAATATAAATTATAAATATAAATTATAAATATAAATATAAATTATAAATATAAATTATAAATATAAATTATAAATATAAATTTTAAATATAATTATAGATAAGTATACAAATAGTTTGTAACACACATTATCTCACGTTAAAGCTGTAAAGAGTGTTAAATACATACTAGAAAGTAAATGCAAATGGTACAAAATAAAGATAGTAGAAGAAAGAAGTGGTATATTTTTAACGTTATCAAGAAGAAGCTTGCATGTAGTGACTAAAAAAAGCAAAACACATTCTATAGTTGGGTTGGACAAGTGTCAAAATTCAGCACAACTGTCTCTCAAAAATTATATACAAATATCTTACGAATATATACGAAAATATGTAAACATATAAATACAATTTCGGAAAATAACTTGGAGTCTAACTTTTAACTTTGGATAATGGAGTCTTCTATTCTCCCTTAAAAACCATTTACTTTAAAAATATTTCCTAAACTAGTTTAAAATGGCGTTTTCAGTCTTTACGTTGATTGCTCATACCTAAAATTAGACGTTTAACTGCCAAACACATAAATCATTAATTTTAATCTGCCACTATCCTTTCAACCGAATTCCAACAATGATTAATAACATAAATGTACTCTCAACAAGCCTTACTGAGATCCAATACTAAACTATTTTAATTGCTTTCTAGCATGTTCTAATTGTCCTACTATCTCAAACTGTACTTATTCAAAACGATTTTTTCTCGCAACAAATTTTCCATACCTGCGTTTCAATGACTCATCATACAGTCATGCCACCCAATGACTGAAAAACTCCAGGTTGAATCAAAATCATTAAGATATGCCAAACTAGTTACAATTTTTCTTTTATTTCAGTATCCTTCCTCTGCTTTCATATCTTCTCCGCTGTAGGTCTTTTCAAAAACAAGGCCCTGTCGACGGTTCCTATTAAGCTGTGGGACAACTAAATTGATCCTCTGGCTCTGACGGGGTATTATATACTCCCAAAAATCGTTATTATCAGCATATTTTTTGTAATGGCGACTATTATTAGCGACTTCTCGTATCAGTTTTAAATGCAGCGTAATTGCCGTGCCCGGAATTGCAGGCGTTTAGCGCTGTCTTTGCAGAATGGAGCCGGGGACAATTGAATAGTTGATGGCTGTTGACGTCTTGGGTTGAGGTGCATAGTTTCGGCCAAGCGTGTCATTTTGATGTGGTTTGGGAGATAATTACATCAATTAATATGTTTGCTGGTCACTGACTCTTGGAAAGTGAAACAATTCTTCAGTCCCATAGATGGTTAAGCCATGAGACTATTCCAACAACAAAGTTCATGTCCAAAAACTGGTTCAGGTTGTTAATCTAACCATGCGATGTATTAACATCCTGAACTTTTTTTGGACATAAACCTTTCGAATACATTTTCGATTAAATGTTGTTTTGTAAAAAAAAACCAGCAAGAGTTCTTGGAGTATTAGTACTTTAAAAAGCAAACTTATAGGCCGTAGAAATATTTCTATGTAATATATTACATATTATATTTTATAGATGGTTTGCATGATATGGATATCAAATACTGAGCTCCATTAAAGATCAGCAACATATATAATAGTTATCTCTTTACTAAATGTTATTATTGTTGGACTTACAACAAGAGTTATTATAGTTCTCCATGATAAAAGTTATTGCAGTTGGCCCTACAGTAAAAATTGTAATGATTGAGCTTGTGTTAAAAGCTGAAAAAGATAACCCAATCTTTCTTTATATAATTATAATTAATTACAAGGCATTGCTGTCAAACTATTAGTTATCAAACTATAAGTATCAAAAGAAGTTGTCATTATTATCTTAAATTCTTTGCTTGAAACTTTGAAATCAAACTATGAAATACTTAGCAGTGTAACCATAATATTCGTTTAATAATTTAGTAGTTTTTCTTATTAAAGTTACCCATAAATTTGAGGCAAAAGATTTATCAAACATGAAAACGTATTTAATTTTATTTTATTGAAGGTTAGTGGTTTTAACGTTATTCTTTTTTTAAATTTCAGAACGCTGTACTGTAAGTCAAAACCTTATCTATCTCTGCGGTTCATGTATTGCGCTTTCTAATAGTTTTGCTAAAAAAGAAAAGAAGAAGCATGCCTTTAAATCCTAAATATGAAGAGTTGACTGACGCCGTCTACGAACTTCTCACAGATTGGACATTAAAATAAGAGATCTATTTGGCATTATAACGAGGAGATTTAAATCTATCAATAAGCCCGTTTTACATGCTGGATGGACTTGAATCCAATAATTACCGTCTGAGCGAAAATAATTCACTGCAGATTGAAATTTCGTATAATTATTTTTTTTCTTTCCGCTTTCCACAGAATTTTCGGTAGCCAATCATGTACTCGCGTTAACGCCCAGTCGATTAGCAGGAGAGATTAGTGGGTTTCGCCTAAAAGAACCAAGACGTCAATCTATTACAAATCAGCAGTCGTCACTGAACCACAGCTAGAAGTTTTGAGAACTAATTTTAAGTTAAGATGGGCTGCTCAGTTGAATGCAAAAATACACACATCGGGTTGACAATTTGCACATGTTTGCATCATGTCGCAATGTCATCACCTGGCTGTTTGCTTTTTGAGTAATTGATATTGATGGCAATCAAATAAGGGATGAATTATTCATTTGTCTTTCTGTGGATTCTAGAGATTGAATATGAAATCGAACGGTGTTACTTAAGCAGCTCATGTAGGAAATGATTCTGGTAGCAAATATTCAGACTCACTAAATTGAATTTACATTTCTTGTTAATATTTACAATGACTGCAGGAAAAAAAGTAATTATTAAATCGGTTGGCATGTCTTGTGTCGCTAATTGGTGGCTTGAAACTGGAAGGAGCAAATATAAGATCAGAATATCAGGACTAAAAACTTAAGTTGATAAGTGACGTGAATGAGTAATGAATGGAAATGTTCTATGTAATCTCTTACATGAACAAACCTAGTCAGCATTAAATGCCTTGAGTACAACTTGACTGAAAGGCATTTGAGTTGAAGTTTGTAAAATTAATTTGTATACTTGAGATTCTAAGCAAGATTTTTGCTAAAAAAAGAAAAGGAAGGCTTCCGATGCCCTTTAGCGACGTTATCAGTCATATAGTTTCTTTGATTTTATAATTTCCAATAATTGTGCCTTCTGTGTTACAATCATATTGTAATTCTGAACTCTTTGAAGGTTCAACTATTATGGAATTTAAACAAGAATCTTTGACAAGCCAACGTATTAGTGCTGCAGTATAGGGCCATTGTACCATTTGACTTTTTTATTTTTATTTTATTCTTTAGAGCTGAATTTTAGAAGAATTTACTTAATAGGATTTTTAATGAATTTTTTTGCATGTTCTTAATGTAAAAGTTTTGCTTTGTAAAAACAAGAAAAAATTATTTGATGACATATGATTAACGTTTCTGTTCAAAAGTTGGAACAAAACATTGCAAAACATGTACAAGAATCTATTTCAAGTTGTTTTAGTCTACTTTAATGGTATAGTAACTTCTTTATTGGTTTAAATATAATATTTTTATAAAACCTTAATTTCAAAATCATAAAATTGTGGAACTTGAATTATAACAAACAGTAATACTCGAATATTACACCCCAAGACTTGAGCCTGCTATTGAAATTGAAATAGAAATTCTTAGGGCTAGATTGGCTGTTGGGTCATGAACGCGGCAATGTTCCACCGCCAAGTCCAATGTCAAAGTGGTATGTTATCTAAACCGTGCTTAGACCCATTTTCGACCCTTCACAGCTCAGCTTCTATCATAGCAAAAAAAAATCCTTTGAAAATCTCCGAAGTCACCGGAATATTGTTCTTCTGATTCTCCTTTTGGTTGTGACCAAAATTTTAGTCTCGGTTACAAAAAAAAAAAAAAAAAAATGGATGATTTTTTACCATTCTTTGTTATTCTTTTCAGCTTGATTAGAGGAAGTGTCTTTTGTATGATTTGATGGGTATGAGGGTATGAGGGTCTATATCCCCCCCCCAGAAATGATCCCGATACTTGGAAATTTTTGCCAGCCCTACAGCTTAAACGCTTAAATATAATCAGGCCATTCTTTTTTTAGTCCTCTCAGCTTGAATAGAGGAAGTGCCTTTTGTATGAATTAATGAGTTCCAGGGTTTGTACCCCCCCCCCCCCAGAAAAGATACAGGGAGTTGGGAAATTTAGCCCGGGTATTGACTCAATGAAAACGGGTGGATGGATTTTGGATATTCATTTTTCGTTCACTTTCAAGAAATGACTTTGAGAGTTTAAGTTCATCTATTACAACGGTACAGCTAAAAAAATGAAAATGACTTATTTTTCAATAAAATTGTAAGCATATAAAAGCTCCGAAAACCCGTGTTAGAACTTTTTAGAAAACCATTTTCAATTTAAATTAAAGTTTTCGTGGTGACCGATTGGATTTAAACCACGCACCTTATGATCACTAGCCTAATAGCTTAAGGACTCCACCACTAAAGTTAGATGAATTATCTTAAAATAATAACAAAGTCTTATATTTCAAACTAAAGCGAAAGTTGTTTTGAGACACATTTTTTTATATATATTTATTCGTATGCAAAAGCTGGTAATCCTTAATTTTGCATAAAAAGTAGGTATTTCGTTTGTATGTTTTACTTACTTTGTATATTTACTTATTTTTTAGTATATAATTGCATGTTTTTGTACTCAAGTTATAATAGGTGCATATTTTTTACTTTAATTTTTTTTCTTGTTGTGGTAAGGAAGATTTCTTTTTAAAAGAAACGAAAAGGATTTAGATTGCAAACCTAAATCTCTCTACGATATTTGAACATGATATTTACTGTCACTCCCAATACAAAGAGTAGTACATGAATCTAATGGTGCTGTCGCTTACGCCATTTTTTTTTCTTAGAGCGACGATATGATTATTCACACTAAAATATCCATTGGTCGTATCTTACTCATTTGGAACATAACAAACGCATCAAAAGAATTGATATCTCCCAAAAAAATAACTAGACGTTGTAAAAAAAAAAAAGCCCTCCAAGTAAAATAATCTGTTAGAAAAAGTTGTGAAATTTAATGTTTGCCGCCAGGCTGCCTCATATAGGTTCTTGAGATTACTTGTACACAATAAAATAATTGGGGATTATAAAATAAAAAAAAATAAAATAAAAAAAAAATTAGTGCACTTGTACATGGGCTTTCTTAGTATCCTTGAGGATATCCAGCAGGTTGCTCAATTTCATTGTAGAATTTTCGTAGTCACAGTAGCAATAGCAGCAGTTATAGAGAGAAGAAGGTCTTCAACAGCACGGTACCTTGAGTAGACTTTGTCTTTGATGTCGTTCCAAAAGAAAGAAAGGGGAAAAAAAAAAAAAAAAAAAAAAAAAAAATAGAGGACTAATGTCAGGAGATCTAGGCAATTGGGCTTCCGCATTCAAAACCGAAGGCTAGGTTACAGATGGCCAAAAAATAAAAATTGTCTCCAAAATCTTAAAGTTCAGCGGCCAATTTTGCCTAATAGTGCCAAACTATAGCTCATAGATTTTTTTAATCGAATGTTGAAATTAAGGACATTTGATTCGAATACCTCGTATTACAACGCATTTTCATATACAGTTGATTTATATTATCACTCTTTAACCATCTGAGCGGTACCACTCCTTCTATTGATAAATAGCATGAAATTGATTTAACAATTTATCTTCGTGAAGTATCTTAAAATTTTATTTACTCAATTTTCACTTAACTCAGTTTTCTACAATTAATGCAATGTTACGGCATTAAGTTATCCTACAAAATGGGCGACGAAGTTTGTTGGCATGTGACACGAAAAAGGAGCGGCGAGAGCTCGATCTTCTCATGACAGTGTTCCGAGTTCCAATTCCCCGGATAGTTGTGCTTCTCCGTTATTTTAAAACAAGGAACTGTAAAGATTTTGAAGAAGTATGTAACTTTCTTTTTCTTAATATCACCATCTTAGAGTGAGAAGGTTTAAAGAAGAGAAAGACCAATTGATTAGTAAGTGTTGCATCTTGATTACAGAAATAAATTTGTGATAAATGAGTGATACATAAAATTGTTAAGCTCATGTTGATTTAACACTGTAAAAGATTTAAAGCTTTTAACTGTTTTTCACCTTAGTCCGACGCTATGCTAAACATGCTTCAACACTATTTTTCTATTACCTTTCAATCTTCTCACACATTTTTGTTTTTTAATGTATTTCAATTTGATAAAGAGAATTCATATTGCCTTATATTGAGAAGTTAATTATACTAATACATTTCAATATAAGCAAGGATTTTACAATTTCATTGTAAAGGTTGATGCACAGTGAATAACATATCAAAGAAGGCTAAAATAATCGCCAAAATACTAGCTAAAGATGCCTCACTTACTGTTGAGGATCATTTTGGAGGATTCCACTCGAGCAAACACCATTTTATGCAAATAAGCAAGCACGCTACTAAGAAAAGATAATATAAAAACACCGAACACAACCCATGAATGAAAGTCACTCCCTCGACTTTTCTGGAAAACATTTTTCCTATTCTTTACTATGTATGCAACACTTAGCAAACATAACGGCTCATTTTATGCAAAAAAATAAATAAATAAACAATGGCTTCTTACAGCGACAGAATTAATTGATTATCTGCAAAAAAATACTACCATGAAAAGCAATTCACGCAACGACAATGGCCCAGCAGCCAATTGATCAACTGAAAAGCCCCATTACTCAAGCCGGTGGTGTAACTTAACTGCCCCTCTTTGTTACCACATTACATCCCTTATTCAAGAGACATCCCCTCCACTTAAGTTAAAAGGGTAAAAAGTAATTAAAAGACTCGGAGTTTTTTTACTATCCATAATCGAGTTTTTTGTTGTTGCTGTCTGTATTCTTCTGTAGTGGCATTAAGCATCTAATTACTAGCATACATTACACATTGGGTAATTTTTTCTCTCCTTCCTGGGTGATTTGTAACACAATGCTTGCCAATCACGCTTTGTTGCCCACTGACGCTTGTTGTTTGATGAAAAGAGTTGTGTTTTTTAAATTTTGGTGTTGTTTGATTTTTGCTGCTTCTATTTTCGGAAGTTTGTGAGTAGATTGATAAAGGGGTTGAGTATTTGGTAAGTTTTTATTGTTTTAAGGATAAACTAACCGAGCAGTCTTTTACGGCATAGCTCAAATGGAGTGCTAAAGTAGTGGTGGAGTGATATTTCTCTTGGAGTTTACTTTCGTAGATAGTAACGGCTCTTGAGCAGTAAAAGTCAGGGGGCACTAATTATCAATTGTATGTCTTTGAGGAAAAAGGTGCAAACATCAAAATACATGAATTGTAGATAATTATGTAAATGTCACTCACTATGCACACATGCAGCAAAACCTACAAGATTAATTAGGCAATTAAATTATTTAAATAAATATTAATAAAATATATATTTTAATAAAACATGATTATAACATACCCGACATTTCGTTTAAGTATGGAAGACGTCAGGGAGGGTCAAATAAAAGAACTTACATCCCCATGAATTTTGAATGAAGTGGAGAAAAGTTGTAAATTCACAGGAAAGAAGCATAGTATTGATTTGAAATTATTCATTTGAATTTAATATCAATGCATATCAATTAATTAATATTTCAATTAGAAATTCAATATTCATTCTTTAAAATTCATGTTTTGAACAAAAGCTTAAACAGCACTTGCACTCTCACCTATGCGATCTGCACCTCATTGTAAATAATACTGTAATAATCCTTTTGCCAATAAATCATTGTAATAATCCTTTTATTACGGGGTCATATCATAATCAGTCATATGTTTAAACAACTAATCACAGAAAAATATCAAATTAAAATTAACACATCTTAAATAAAATATGACTCAATACTTTAGAACATGACTGTAACGTATAACACTGTGAATATTCCATACCTGCATAGAAAAGAGTTGACTTATTAATTTTATATTAACATTAAAATAACTTAACAGATTACTTCGTATTCGATTACTAACTTATCATTTATTTTGGTTAAAGCCTTATTTTTAACTATAATTTTTTATTAGAAAACATGATGTCAGGAGGACTGGTTGATTTAGATAACTATATTTGAGAAAACAATTTATTTTATTGAGATACTTTTAGAATGTTAGGAAATATTTTCATTATTCGACATATAAATATTTTCAATATTTATTATTACTTTTTTATTTCATAAAAGAGTTGGTTGTTCATTCGAGATCCACTTTTGCTATTTATGGAATGTATAAAAAAGTTTCATCTACTGTTTTCCTTATAAATTGAAATTTTAGATAAAAGAACGAGTGAAATGTAATTAATGTTGCTGTATAACAAATACGAATTTGAAGACCAACAACAGGATCAATGCTAAACAGGGTTGGTATAGCCAAAAATAAAATACCGAATTTACAAAATATATAATATAAGATACTGAATATGCAGAATATATAATTCAAAATATCGAAATTGTAGAGTACATAATGGAACAAGTATGCATAATTAAGTTTACAAAGTTAACAAAATCATACCAGAATAATACATTATAAAATACAAAATATTTACAGAGATTGATAAAGAATCACACTGGAATAATACAATGTATAGTACAAAGTTGATAAAATTCACATAATCCTACTAGATAAATGCAATACATAATACATATTACGACAAAGTTTATAGAATCCATCACTTACAAAAGAAAATACCATTTTTTATAATATAATACATTAAATAACTTAAATTAATTTCAAGCACAACTTAAAAAAAATCAATTCAATAAAATTCTAATAAATATATATATATAAAAAAAGAAGTAATTCCGATATCTATTAATGAATTTTTAAGGGATGAAAAGTCGACTCAATATTGAAACCATTCGAGGAATATCTTAATGTTTCACTTCATATACAGTTGCAACTTCGAAATTTAGAACTAAGAGAAAACATAAACACAATAAACTATTAAGTTACTCGATTAAGTAATTAAAAAGGATCCTCTAAAAAAAAATTAAAAGGATCCAACGGGGTCTCTAAACGTGGGATATTCAAATATCTCATTTCAATATATTCACAATTATTAATTTGTCAAAAAGGTAAGATCGATAAAGTAAGGTATTCCTTATTTGATAAATCGATTTGTCTGGGTCGAAACGGGATCAAACATCTGATGTGTAGAATTCATGAATGCCTTTTGATTGCTAAAATGCTCATGGTAAAATTTCATAATGAAGCATGGGTATTCAGCTAGTTAGATCGTAAGTATGACTAAGATAAATTGTAATTTATATCATGAATTTTAATAAAGTATTTTTGATTATTAATATATATATATATATATATATATATATATATATATATATATATATATATATATATATATATATATATATATATATATATATATATATATATATATATATATATATATATATATATATATATATATATATATATATATATATATATATATATATATATATATATATATATATATATATATATATATATATATATATTATATAGTAGTATTATATATATAGTAGCCAATCAACTACTAGCATGCAACAAAAAGCAGCCCTTTCCAGGAAAATAAAAGAAACTCCAGAAATTTCGCTGGATTTGTTTCAAGAAAAGAAAATGACAAAAATCGTAGTATATATAATCGTAATATATATATATTACGATGATCGATTTTTGTCATTTTCTTTTCTTGAAACAAATCCAGCGAAATTTCCGGAGTTTCTTTTATTTTCCTGGAAAGGGCTGCTTTTTGTTGCAATGCTAGTAGTTGATTGGCTACTAGCATTGCAACAAATTTGCAAGAGTTTTTGACAAGACCAATGTTGAAGCTAATAACCCCTTATATTATGCTTTTTTATATTTACGCTTCTTTAAATATTATTTTACAGAAATTCCATAACTAAAAATAATATTACCCCACAGATATATAAGTATGGTCAGAGTCTAAAAAAGTAAAGGTGATACTAATACAATCCTGCAACAGCCTCCACTATCCATAAGGGATACTTCTCTTGAAGTTTTCATTTATCAGTAGTTTAAATTAGTATTTCAATAAAAAGTTTATAGCTACGCTATGCAACAAAGTCAATCCAAAAATGTTTAAAGCACTTTTAAAAAGTCGCAGTTAAACAAAATGCCGCAAAGGGGAAGAGATTTTTTTTTTGTCTCATTGAATCGAATTTAAGCTTCAAAACTACGTTAAACAATCACAAACATTGTCAGTAACATACAAATTATAGTAATTTTGTTTAATTAATTGTATGCCACCAGTTAATTGTTTCACAGAGCTACTAAAAAATTTTATGTGTAAGATAAATTTTAATAGAATTGGGATGTAAATTGTTTTGAATGATAATATTTAAGTTTTTTGTTGAATAAAAGTAGTCTATTAAACATTGTCATTGAACATTTTCAGTTTTTAACATGGCATTAAAAGCACATAATTAAATTCTTGAAAGAGAAAAACAATTTGTTTGAGAATATCTCACGTTATGATTGTTAACAAATCACAGTAATAAGTTAACAAATCAATTATGCATTACAAAACAAGCATCACAAAACTAAATAACCAGAAATAACAGTGAAATAATCCAAAACATTTTCACAAACTTAATAAAGAAAGCCCAAGTTTAATATACTCTCCAATAACAGTGCTCCTCTATACTTTCGATTGTAATCTCACTGTCATCACTCTTATAACATCATCTAAAACTTAATAACTACATCTCCTAAATCGCTTCTCTCCGCAAAAAAAAGACATAACGGGAAATCCAAACACATTTTTCCAAAGTCCATCCACTATAGTATAGTAAGTGAGAAAGACTTTTCCCTTTCCATTCAGTGTTAGAAGAAATGCCAAGAAATCTGCAGGACTTTTCTTATTGTTTTTCTCTATCTTTTCAGTGGATCAACCGAAGGGAATCTCGCAAGAAGAAGGAAACTAACTTCTCTTATTTATGTCTTTGCTTGGACATTCTTATCTTCAGTGAAAGTAGATGCAAGGGTGGAAGACGAGTCATCAAAAAGAAAACTCTCAGCGGAATTGTTGCCTCCGAGTTATGCGTCTCAGATTCTGTTTTTTAAAAACACGACCCAGATAAAATGTATGAGATATTATTATTATTATTATCATCATCAGAAAAAATGTATCACAGTGAGTAAGAATACAGTGAGATTAGGTGTGTACTGTTTTCGGTGTACAACTTGAATGGTTGTTTCATCAGCTTTTCAGAAAAAAGTTACAAAAAAATTTTGTTAAATAATTTTTGATAAATCCAATTTGTATCATTTGTAAACTTTCGATACAAAAAATTGATGTAAACAAAAAAGGGAGCTAAGTTTTTTTTCTACGTGTTTTTCATTGAAAAACAAACGAAATTTAAACATGCTTGATATCACCCAAAGATGTACACTGTAAAATGCAATAAAATAAGCTTTCTGTGAAAAAAAAATCAAAAAAAAAATCAATAAATTAAAAATATAATCTCCCTATATTTTATGCATGGGCATGATCTGTGTTATTATATTGTATAATTGGTACTGACGTATTATTTTGTCTACCAATTTCAATTTTTGCAGGAAATGATCGACGTAAGTAAAGTATAACTAAATTAATGTTATGCGTCGCAAGTTGCATAACATGCAGTTTATTTTATGCAGTAAGGGAAAAGCTTATTTGATTATCTTTAGAAATTGCAGCATTTTTTTCATATATAACCAATGATAAAGTAAAATCCAAACTTTAATACTCTTTTATTAGTAGCATACTGCGTGAATGAAACACTAACATTTTAAAATATCAGATTTTCATATTTCCCAAACCCTAAATATAAACTCCAAAAAATGTGGATTATGATTTCCAAAAATTTGGCTAATATTCATGAGACAGAAATATAGTTTTTAATTCAAAATGATTGGTTTCATTGCTAAAAACATTAGTTTTGAAAATACAATGTATACTTAAGGAATGATGATACATTATACAAAGTATTTTTAAAGAGCAATCAGAATAAACAATGTCTATGGAAACCTTTAATATTAAAATAGATATAAGTAATAATTTTATATATACTGTAAATCTTTTTCCTAGGCGACGGAAAATAAAGACTGCTGTAAAATCACAAAGAAGTATAATTTATCTATGTAAAATGGCGGTAATTAGAAATTGTACTTCATCACAAAGCATAGCCAAGCTTTGCAATAAAATAATCATGCAACTCATATAAGAAACAGCTTGAATCAAAATTATATACCAATATGGTTTTTATTTGCTTAATTTAGATAAAAACCAAAAGGTACAGCAGGATACTTTACAGATGTGGAATTTCTCTTTTGTAAGTGGTGACTTGGAACTAAACACAAGCGGAACTGTCCAACAAAGAACAATCCAAATGCTAGCTTTTGCCGATGACATTGATATCATTGGGTGAATTAAATAGGTGATTGTTGAAGCTTTTGTATCACTTGAGAATGCAGCAAGGAAGATGGGTATAACCATTAACGAAGATAAAATTAAATTTATGATTGTAACAAAAAACCCACTGATTTGTCCCCTCAAAAGATCAAAAATAATGATACTTTTGAACCTGTAAAGCAATTCAAGCACCTTTAGCACAATGATTTCAAGCTGCAATGACATAAAAATCGAAATAAAAAGCAGACTATCCATGGCCAATAGATGTTCCTATGGCCTTAGAAACCAACTTAAATGTAAATTAATCAGCATAAAACTAAAATAAGCCTGTATAAGACATTGATAAGGAAATTTTTTTTGGGAACAATAAAACAAAATAACGAATGGAGAATCGCATATAATCATGAAATCTATAAAAAAAATATTGCGACCCCGATGTAATGAAAACAGTAAAAGTGTCTCGTATTAGATGGCTGGGGCATATATATAACGGTACACTGGCTGTTGACCGTTGTAAGAAGCAAATTGTAGATGAGTAAAAACATAAGTTTATTTTCAGAGACGAAAGAGGGGAGGAGACGGGGTTGGCGATTGGCTAGCTTGAAGATTTAAATGATATCAAAAAGGTTGCGTCAAACAGAAAAAAGCTGAGGTTCTTATAGATGGGTGATCGCCAATGAACCGTTCCAGGCCGGTTTGAGCTAGACCAGATCAGATTAAAGGCGTTTTGGGCTAACCACGAAAAATACTAGAGAATACTAAAATGAAAAGGAAAGTTCCAATGGGAATACATTACATATGTATAGGTATGATACTACATCCACAACTAAAAAAATTAAATTTTCAAACATAGAGGGCAAACGACGATAGGGACGACCAGCCACCAGATGTATTGATAGTGTTGAAAAAGACCTGGGAAAGATGGGAGTGAACCAATGGAGAACTATCGCGCCAGATGGAGTCAGATGTAGAAGAATTGGAGAAACAGCCTTGACCTGTAACAGGCTGTAATGCTTGGGAAGAAAAAAAAGTGGATATCTAGAGAAATTTTTGTTTTTTACCTCAAAGGGAAGATATGAAATGCATCGAAGGACAAGTAATCAGAAAATGAGATTTAATAATAATTATCACTCATATCCTCCCCAATTATATGATTTAAATAATAAATATTTTTTTCATGTAAAGAATGAGAAATGACTAAGGCCACGAATTAGTGCAATTTCTCTATGGAAAGAGGTGAAAAAGTGAAAATAATTTTTTTTCTTAAATACGAGAGGATAAGTATGCATCATAAGACGAGACTTCAAGAAAAAAGTATTATTCATAATTGTACACTACTACTCTTGCTTATTTCACACACATATCCTCCCCCCCCCGCCCTTTAGGAAATGCAGAATACAATGAAAAAATGCGATTTCTCTTTGGAAAGAGATGGAAGTGAGAAATTGCACTATTTACCGACAATCGAGAGGATTGTAAATGCATCATAGAATGAGTACTAAAGAAACATTCATAAGTAGGATTTATGATTGTAAAATTTACGCCACTACTTTTTCCAGCTGCATACTTAATAAAATAAATATTTCTTTCAGGTGATGCAGAATGCCATGAAGTAGGGCAATATCTCTTTAGAAAGTGGTCACGCTGAGAAACTGTACTTCTTTTTTACACCGCAAGGATCGAATATATATCATAGACAAGCAATAAGTATGATTTATAATTACATACTACTACTTTTTTTAAAATGGCATACTTCACTAAAATTCTTTGTTTCAGGTGATGCAGAATACCACGAGGAAGTTACATTTCTCTTTGGAATGAGTAATGAAAAGTTGCACTTCTTCCTTAAATCGAGAGGATCGGATATGCATCACAGGGCATATTTCATAAAATAAATAATCCTATCAGTTAACGCAGAATGCTATGAAGTGCAATTTCTCTTTGAAAAGAGCGACGATGAGAAATTCCACCTCTTCCCTACGTCGAGAGGATCGGAAAGCATCATAGGAAGAGTCATCAAGAAAAAAAGTAAGTACGATTCATTATTGTGCACTGCTACTGTTAATAATTGTATAATTCCTAAAATAAGTCTTTCTCTCAGTTAATGAAAAAGGCTACGAAGAAGTGCAATTTCTATTTGGAAAGAGGAACAATGAGAAATTACACTACTTCTCTACATCACGAGGATCGGATATGTGACATGGACTGGATGGATGGATTGAAACAAGTCAGCAAGAAAAAAGTAAGTATTATTCGTAAAATCACACTACTATTGTTTATAGTTGCATATTTCATAAAATAATTCTTTCTCTCAGTTAATGAAAAATGCTATGAAAAAGTGCAATTTCTCTTTGGAAAGAGGGACTAGGAGACATTGCACCTCTTCCCTACATCGAGAGGATTCGAAAGCATCATAGGGAAAGTTATCAAGAAAAAAGTAAGTATGATCATACTCTTTATAATTGTCTATTTCATCAAATAAACCTTTCTCTCAGTTAAAGCAGAATGCCATGAAGAGGAGCAATTTCTCTTTGTAAAGAAGGGCAATGAGAAATTGTACTTCTTTCCTAAGTCGAGAAGATTGGACATGTATCATAGAACAAGTCATTAAGCAAAAAGTAAGTATGATTCATAAATACACACTACTATTGTTTATAGTTGCATATTTCAAAAAATATTTCTTTCTCTCAAATAATGAAAAATGCTATGAAGAAGTGCAATTTCTCTTTGGAAAGAGGGACAAGGAGAAATTGCACCTCTTCCCTACATCGAGAGGATTCGAAAGTATCATAGGGAAAGTTATAAAGAAAAAAGTAAGTATGGTTCATAGTTGTATACTAATACTACTGTTTATAATTGCCTATTTCATCAAATAAATCTTTCGCTCAGTTAATGCAGAATGCTTTGAAGGAGTGCATTTTATCTTTGTAAAGAAGGGCAATGAGAAATTGCACTTCTTCCCTAAGTCGAGAGAATTAGACATGTATCATAGGACAAGTCATCAAGCAAAAAGTATGATTAGTAATTGCAGATTCGGTAATATTAAAAAGAAATCAAGATACATTGTTGTCAAACAATTTCAACTGATCGATAAACATGAATTGGTTTACCAACTGACGATTCCGGCATTTTTTAAAAACAGTGGAATTAGTTTATATTATGAAGAATATCTTCCTGATTCCCAATATTACTATTTTTTTTTTTTTTTTTTTTTTTTTTTTTTAAATTAGTGATTTAAATATTAAGAAAAGAAAATGCCCATAAACCAAGTCCGATCGCACTCCGATCAAAACGATACGTTTTAGCTGTGACGTCATGACATCCTTCCGTTGTCTATGCTTACCGTGAAATTTCTGTTAAATAGTTGTTGTATGTTTTGTAGACAATTGCTGTATCTCGTGCCGGCTAGCGCGATGTGCGAGAAACTTACAAAACTGGTTTCCGCTGCTGCGTTTCAAGCCATGTTGTTTCAGATGAAGTGACGTCACTTTCAATTCGAGCCGAATATGTTGTTTTCTCGCCAAAATCTAACAAGTGATCTTGGGTTGCAAATTAAAAAAAAAGAAAAAGCACTGTCAGCAGAAATTTTTGTGTTTATGGCATTTTCGAAACATTTAGAATTGAATAAAAAAATTAAAAAATTCGGCAACTGTCTATTATATAGAGCGATAAACAGGTGGATATTTTAAGTGTACAAGAGAAGTCAATGGTCAAATTTAATTTTACCTAATTCAAAATCATTATTTTGAATTAAGTAAAATTAAATTTGCAAATAGATTATAGTGCAAGGGAGATAACATATATGCAACTCGTGTTCGTTTCATAACAAACATTCATTACAATGTAATGGTGTTTCTTTTATGTAATATAGTTCGTAAACCATCATATAATGTTTATAGTTTTTTTAGGGGATATAAATTTTTTTTTTTTTTGCGCCACAAAATTACTTTTATTTAAATAGAATAAAATGAAAAAGCATAAAAAACCTTGTCAGGTTTCTGTATCCTGACAACAGACATTTTCATAACTTAATAAATAGATACCGACGGCAACACATAATTTGATCAGTAGAAAGAAGAAAATGATCAAATAAAGGAAACAACAATTCTAAAAACTGAATTACTGTTCTTGTTTCGACTCTTTTCATTCGAATACATTTCTGCGACAGCCACATTTTTCTTGTTTGGGAGTTTTTCGGAGACAACTAAACTTCATTTCGTTGTCGCATCGAAATGGGAAAAAGAATTACTTAGCACTTCCACCAAGAATAAATTAATCTATGTCCCGAATATAAATATCTTTGGCACTCAAATTAAATAAAGAATTTTGTTCTTATACTCTTCAAGTTAAAATAAAAATTAGGAACAAATGCTAAATTCTACTCTTTCCTTAAATAATTAGTTGAATAACAAAAGTAATATTGATATAACAAATTTATAATGTCTTTTATTGTCGGTGAGACCAATTTTAAGAGTACTCAGTATCTATATTTATTTTCCTGTATAGAAGATAGTAATCAAAGTATCTTTAAAAAAATTACATACATACTACTGAGATTGAGAGAAAATGGCAACAGAAGAAAAAATAGTGAAGTTAAATTTACAGGTTAAACTTTATTGAAAAAGGTTTAGACCAAAAATAAACTAATTAACTGAAGTTTTGATTATATGTACTAAGATTGTTGTTTCGAATATTTTATTGCACTGTGATTGTTGTTTTAAATATGTTACTGTATCGTGATTGTTGTTTTGTATTGTGGTTTGTAATTACGTGTATTGTGAATGCTGTTTTTGAGTCATTTGCAAAATTTGAACTTTTTAGTGATTCATTTAAGTATATTTTATATATATATATATATATATATATATATATATATATATATATATATATATATATATATATATATATATATATATATATATATATATATATATATATATATATATATATATATATATTTTACAGATAACTTTCCTCATGTCCCAGATAGATAATCCCCATATGAATTACATCACAAACTTTTAAAAAATCTATTAATTAGTATATTGCCGTCATAAGTTAAAAATCCCTAAATCCAAAAAAAATTTGAATTTTATATTTTGACACTATTGCGTTCGTCCTTTGAAATTACATATTTTTTTTATCGTCGTATATCGTTGTTTTTGTTTGTATGACCTAAAAACTTCAGCCAATCAATTAAATAAAAATACTATTTTCCAAGGACTAATCAAAGAATGCCAAAATAGGCATTTGAATTGTTTTGGATTTATGGCCTTTAAAATAATGCCTGCAGTATAGGTTAAAGGTGTCTCTAAGCAGGAGAACTTTAAATATATACATTCTTCGTTATCCTTAAAAGTAAAAACTACAAATTTGTTCTATTTTTCAAATCTGATTGAAGACATTTCGTTCAAGCAAAGGTTCGATACACTTTTAAAAGGTCCTGCTTTTCCCTCAACTGCCTCTAAGCGCCAAGTAAATTATGAATTCTTGGTGCATTTTTCGAATACTGACACTTTTCAAAGTGAACCAGAAGACATATTTGAAACCTGCTGTATAAATAGCCTTTTCACCATCCATGTCATATTCCACAGTCAATAAATCGGGTCTATCTTGTCTGATGAGTGCCGGAAGATTTCCAGACCGGGCATCTTTATGCCTGGTCTGGGAATCTGTTGTTTTTGGAGACTGTTCAAGATAAACCCCGTCTGAACAGTCAGATGAGTTGAGAGGTGTGACTGCTTCGGTTATTTGATTTTCTTAGGGATTGCGTGTCAGTGCTGATGGAACACTTAAGGGATAAGTGGGTTGAATTCAAACAAAAGCAGAATCAAGCAAAGAGGCTCACCAACACTAAACTGGGAAGTTAGGTCAAAATATTTTTAAGTATCTAAGGTTCACTTTTGTGAAATTTAAAGGGTTACAAGTATATGTTCGATAAAGTGATGTTGTTTGAGATCAAATAAAATAAATTGAATGCGCTTTTTATGATTTTTTTTGCCTTCTTTCCCCATTTGTTATATTTATCATAAATATCTAAACATTCACAATTAATACTTTTTTTTTTATAACCACAACAATATAATTTGTCCTAATGCTTATGTATTGTATAAATTCATTTTTAATTCAATAAACATTTGCACTATTGCAGAAATATATATGTTGAGGGAACAAAATACCTTCGAGGTTTAGCAAGGTTGCTATTGTTTTGTTACAAAGTTAAAAAAGATAATCCAATTTCGTAATTATAACAATCAATAATTATGCATTATTATTACTTTTTTTGTTTAAATGGGTAAATTAAAATGTATATTGTATGGAAGACATCTTTTTTTGCTAGTAAAAAATAATGTATAAGTATGTATTAAACATTCGCATGCCGAGTATAACGTGATCTGAACTTGGGGATCAAATTGAAAACATAGGTCAGAACGTTATTGTTTGTTTTCAACCATTAAAATAAATTCGAATTGGTGATATAGTAATTCAACGAGGGCAGAAAAAGACCTTTTATCAAAGAATTGGAATATTTTATTTGTAATTCAATTGAAATAAATAAATTATTGCAAACAAAACATAGGTTCACTTCTCGGGTACGTTTTATGCAAAAACCCAAATTTTGATTAATTATCAAAATTTGCGTTTTTGCATAAAACGTAGCCGAGAACTGAACCTATGTTTTGTTTGCAATAATTTCTTTTCATTGAATCTTTTTTTTAAGCGGTTAAGGAGGTTTAAAAGGCATATCGTTGTTGGAAAAATCTAATCCATTCCTTTATCAAATTGTCATCGTATCATTTGTAGTATTAAACTCCATGATCCTAGATGAACAACAAATATCTTTGAGTAAAATTTAAATTATATATTGAGTCTATGGTCTACAAGATTAACTTATAATTTCGGGAGGGAAAACATTCCTTTATTCCATCCCCACGTTACGCTCTTGGTTAGGTATTTTCTGTGATATATTGTTTAATGATTTCTTTTGGAAAGGTTTTCTTATTTTTGCTTTTATTTTTTACTAGCTAAATACCTGTGCTTCGCCACGAAATTTTACCATGTGCATTATTTTAGCCAGCAGCGAGGCCCTGCGTTGCGGAAATCCGTCATTAGTGTATAGACCCCAATTTTTGGAGCTTCGCTCCGAGGAAGGTTCATCGCAACGCAAAATCGAGCTCGCTTCGCTCGTTGAAAAAGACATTGACACATAAGCACAGGCTTACTTAACTCGTTAAAAGGTTCATTGCTATGCGAATATGAGCTTGCTTTGATCGATGAAAGGTTCATTGCTGCGTAAGCGTATGATCGCCTCACACTAAAATCTAATTGCTACGTAAAGCCTTAATATTAGAAGCCGCTCCCTTGTCGAGAAACAATAAAAAAATTCCTCGTTAAAAACTATAAAACAACACCCTTTAAGAATATTTTAACACGTGATATTTGCAGAAAGCAAAATTAGAAGGCCAAAACAACTTATGTGGAAACTTTCAGCGCTCTGGGCCTATTAGAAGTCGCTTTTTGTGAAAATATTAATTACAAATTCATTGGAAAACAAATTAAAATTTTAACGTTCTTTTTGTCAAAAGTCCAATTAGAAGGCCAAGACTATTTGTGTTGAAAATTTCAGAAATGTAGCCCTATTAGAAATCATTTTGTAAAATATTTGTTATTTAATTAATTAAAAAACAAATAAAATTTCAAAATTCTGATTTTCAAAAGTCCCATTAGAAGCCAAAACTTCTTATGTTGAAAATTTCAGAGCTGTAGCCCAATTAGAAATCGTTTTGTAAAATATTTATTAATTAAAAAATTAATCTAAAACGAACTAAATAAAAATTTAAAATTCTGTTTTTCAAAAATCCAATTTGAAGGCCAAAACTACTTATGTTGAAAATTTTAGAGCTGTAGCCTTATTAGAAATCATTTTGTATACTATTAATAAATTAAAAAAATTAATTAAAAAAGAACTAAATACAAATGTAAAATTCTGCTTTTCAAAAGTCCAATTAGAAGGCTAAAACTACTTATGTTGAAAATTTCAGAGCTGTAGCCCTATTAGAAATTGTTTTGTAAAATATATATATTGATTAATTAAAAAAATTAATTAAAAAAGAACTAAATAAAAGTTAAAAATTCTGTTTTTCAAAAATCCAATTAGCAGGCTAAAACTACTTATGTTGAAAATTTCAGAGCTGTAGCCCTATTAGAAATTGTTTTGTAAAATATTTATTGATTAATTAAAAAAATTAATTAAAAAATTACTAATTAAAATTTTAACATTCTGTTTTTTAAAAGTCCAATTAGAAGGCTAAAACTACTTACGTTGAAAATTTCAGAGCTGTATCTCTATTTGAAGTCACTTTGTAAAAAATAAATTAATTAAAAGAGCTAATTAAAAAAGAACTAATTAAATTTTTAATATTCTGTTTAACATACATAAAACTAGAAAGCCAAAACTTCCTATGTTGAAAATTTTGGAGCTCTACTCCAATTTTAAGTAGGCTTCTATAGATCTACAGACAGACAGACAGAGCTTGTTTTATTATTATAGATTGTAGTTTAGGAAATCTTCAGCAGTTATCTGAGGTTATTTTCACCAAGGAAATTTTAATATTTTTTTTTATCAACATTGTTATCAAAGTTTGAATATTATTTATATGTTTATAATTATAATATTATTTTATCTGTTTTTATTTATCTTATTTTTAAGTACACCTGATTTGGCGTCAGGTCATAAGCATTCTGGAACCATATTTTAGATTCATTGCACATTTCCGAGAGCCATTCATCTTTTTCTTTAAAAAATACCAAGTTCAAAAAATTCGATACTACTGAAATTCGCATCATTCTCAAACAGAGAAAGCCAAAAGACTTCTGACAAATCGAAGATTAAAGCCATAAATAATGATGGCATCTGTTTCGAGTTAAGCCCATGGCTGACCAGAGCCTCTATTTCGTTGAGCGACGATAAATTCTAAAAAGTTTCATCAGAAAATGTCAGTTGAAAGGAGAGACAGTAAATTGTTCCTTAGATCTTCGAAGAAAAGGAATCGAACTATAATAAGAAGTTTTGTAAGAGGATATGACCAGACGATCTTGATATTCTAATTACTTCCATGCCATTGGGCAAATAAATCTTGTAAAAAACGAATGTCAAAATCGACGATTGTGTATTGATAAATCATTTTGGCAACCGTGTGGTAAAGGGATTGGCATAACAAATACCGTCGCATCTATACAATTAGAGAACATTGAAGAACTTAGATGAATAAAAGTGGCAAAGAACTACTTTGAGGATTATGGTGGTTTTGCCTTTTGTGGTGAGATAATGATTGAAAGCAATTATGATACTTGCAATTAGTAGATAGAATTTATTAAGGAATTGCGTTATTTACATCACGAAAGCGTTTAAAGGTCAGTAAGACAAGGTTGATTAATCTTAGTTACCTTAAGCTGTTAATTAACCGATATTAATTTCAAAGAAAGTTCGAGGAACTTCTTGCCTATTTTTAAGCATTAGTAAAGAGTGAGCTATTGAAATGT
This sequence comes from Linyphia triangularis, assembly GCA_963978545.1. NCBI lineage: Eukaryota > Metazoa > Arthropoda > Arachnida > Araneae > Linyphiidae > Linyphia > Linyphia triangularis. Next base: position 42,768,960 of record OZ021731.1, read on the forward strand.
CATTTCTTAAGTGTTTATGATATACAATGATCTTTTTTTAAAACATTTAACACCATTTTATATAGGACATGAAGTATATAACAGAATGAAAATCATTAAAACAGTATCGAAGAAGAAAATGAGCGCTAAGAAAGAAATCATAAATTTAATTGATAAAAAACATCGCAATTTATTTTTGGTAATCTTTTAGGGCATACAATTTTTAACTGTATTTTCAAACTTTCAAATGTACTCATTTATAAAAAGTAAACGCACACTCTTAGTTAATTAAAGTATGTATACCATTTATAAACAAGACTTAAATTCATCAATAATATGCGCTCAACCCCTTTTTGCCAAACGCTCATAATTAATCATTAATAAAGGGAAAAAAAAGTGTCCAGATACAAGCCCAGATAACCTTATCAAGGAACGAGCAGGGGCGTGACCGCATTGTAAGTGTTGAAAATGAAAGCTCAAAATAAATTACCACAACTTCGACTTCGAAGTACCGAACAGCGCCCTCTGTTCATTATTGGAAAACGTCGTGCGTGCGAAGCCATTTGTTATGAGTGTTGCTGAGTTGTCCGATTAATAATTTGATACAGAGTACATAAACGAAAATGTGGTTCTGGGTGTACTTTGTAGATCATTTATTAGCCGTTTTGTTGATAGTACTCATTAAAATGTCCTGCTCGCTGTATTTAATTGAGACATCGCTTCTATATAGAACAGTTATTGATTAGATCTTTGGCGATAAATTGAATTTGTGGGTCCCTGAATATGTCGAACTTTATTGGTTGGTAATAATAAATGAGAAATATGATCGCGACTGGAACGTCTTAATTTGTTTTGAGTAATCTGCATGCCATATTCCCCAGTAGCACAAATAGCTGACCAATATCACTCAATACTGACCAATCCCGATGTGGACCGTTGTAGACAAGCCGTTTCTACGGTTCTTGGCCAATCTCGCTCAGTGTTTGGTAACAAGCAGTAATAGTTTTTGAAATGTTAATGCAGAGTTTTGATTGAGTTTGAAATTGAAATATGTATATTTATAAGGAAGGGAGGAGGGGTAAAATATGTTTTGTAACTATTTTGACATGTTTATTTTCTTAAAAAAAATAGTGTATTTTGGAACGACGTTTAAGTTTCGGCATGGAATGGACAATCTACACCCTGCTTCCGACATTGGCCAATACCTGGATCGTTATTTTCAGGAAATGCATTAGTATATAACGTTATAGTCAAACAGCTAGTTTGGCCACTCGGCGTATTGGCCAGTCAATAATACCATAGGTACAGTCAGATAGGCGCATAATTGACCATTTGTATGCCATCCATCTTCCTCTGGCTTTTGAAAATTATAAAGAACGAGCATAGCTATTACATGCACAATAAAAAAAAAGTACGCCATGTACAGCCTTGAGCAATCCATTTAAACATAAAATTAATGAAAACTATTAATTAAAATTTTATTGAAAAAAAATCTCCATTTCCCCCTGATTTAGTACATGGTAGCTTATAAAAAAAGCTCAAGCTTTATAAAAACAATTTAACAATCTTTCAATGGATGCAAATCATTCTGTCGAGATCCCATGAATAATATAAATAATGTTTTAAAATATTATGCTTCGAATGGCCACTTCTAAAAGTACAAAAAATGTTTTGTTCAAGATATTTTCAGTTCCATAATTGGTATTTTGGTAATTATTTTGTAATATTATTTGTAAAATTTCTGGCGATTTGTAAGATTTGATCAATCTTATCTTGGTAGTGAGTATTGTCAAAACTTCTTGCTTTGTTGGAAATGATAAGTAATATATATAACACTTAGAAATATTTGCATTCTAGACTTAAGTACAAGTCGTACAATCATTAAGCATTTTTCTTTCCGATACATAAATTCGCCTAAATTTCCTTCCTAGTTCCATATTCATTACTGAAGTAATTTTGGATTTTTTAAATTCAGGAAAAGTCGAATTTTTGGAAAATTCGCAATCCTCAGAGTACAAAATATGTACTATCAGCGTTTCACTTACTCTCTTTTTTTAATACATATTTTTATTTTCATTCTTGTGAAAACTATTCGTACAGAAGCTATTTGCACAGATCCCCTCACATTGTCTAACCCTTTTATTATTATTTAAAATTTTAAGGCATAAATTGATGATGCCGATAGTAAGTTAGTAACAATTAAAACAAGTTCTAAACTTCTGAAAGTGTTTAGGTGTTTATGAATTGCGTTTTTTTTTTAATAATTTTTTTAAAATTTTTTTATGACTATTTTAGCATGACTGAGAATTGCAATTTTTGTAAAAATATATGAAAATCATAGAAAAGAAGACTATCTAGAAAGTTTCGTAATTCTAAAGATTAGAGAAGTTAAAAGTTTGAAAGCCCGAGGGAATTTATCTGCGCTCTGCGAGACAAATATTATTGCGAAGCATAAAGAAAATTTCGTTTTGAAAATTGAACAATATGTTCATCGAAAAGTTTTCTACAAGTTCGTGCAAAGAATGCAGTTTATATTCATTTCAAAGAATCTCGCTTTCGATATTCATCGGCAATTTCATTGAGCAAAGAAAATATAAATAAAACATCCCCATGAACCTTTTTTGTATCTATTTGGTACGTGTTTAGGATTTGTAATGTCTTGATCGTTGAATATTATGTATTTTATTACATTGATTTGGCTTTAGATTTTTTTTTTTTAAATCTTTCTTTAGAAAAAGTGCATTTGCTTCTTTATTTGTAGGAACATTTCTCGTTTTTCATACATGAAAGGATCATACTGTGTAGATACATTGTAGTAACATCCAGTTAAAGGAGTTAAAGCTACTATTAAAGAGAAAAGAGGAGTAAGGGTCTGTTCATAAGGTAAATACCTGACGATAAGAGCCTTTATTATTTAATGAACTATTTTGTATTTGTGATTATAACAGGAGAAAACTCGCAAAACTTTCAGCAGGCAGCTTGATCTTTGAGGCCATATAAAAAGTCTTGCAAATCAAAAGATACTACTGATTTTTGAAAGTGACTTCTGCAAATCACAGTATAGGATACGAAGTCTCTAGCTCCCTGGTAGGAAATTACTATATATATTTATCGATTACTTTATATATTGTTAAGCTTCAAGACGTTTTGCAATTAATGTGTGTTCAATGTGCAAATTAAACATTGATTCTTTATATGCATATAATTTCGCTATTTTTCTGTATATATAATTGTAAATAGTGTATATATTTCTTTTAAAAGTTCTATTTTCGTAAATTTATTTGTTGACAGTGATAATACTGGCTTGAAAATGTTGGCAACACCTTAGGCGAGCTGATCTCCAGATTAACTGCTCTGGATAACTGATCTTTAACTGCAATAGTATGCTTAGTTGTTGACTTGAAGCAGAAGAAGGCTTAACAATCCTCATAGATATCTATATTAACAACTAGTTAGAATATGTTTGTAACCAATTACATAGCATAGATGGGGGTAAGTATTCAATTGGCTTGATCTGCTTGCAGAGCAGACATTTCTTGTAAACTATCCAGAAGTTATAATTTATCCTGGCACGAATGTTTATCCATTATTATCCAAGATTGAATACATTGAAATTGTTATTGTCGTATCTAATTAAGTAAAATAATTTTCTTTCAAAATAAGTGCGGTGTTATATCTATTACTCAAATCCAAACAAAAAATTTAGCCAGAGTTATAAAAGAGCGTTATTTAGAAAGTCCAATGGGAGTAGAGTTAAGTTTTTTTAGCTCAATTGAAGAGTTGCTCAATTGTAATTTTTGATCGTTTGCTGCTAAAGTGCAGATAAATAGATATTTCTGATTTTTTTAGAAGATATGAAGTTAAAAAGATGTAGATTTTGTAAAAGTTAGTTTTGATAATTTGTTAAAATTCACACATGTTTAATAATTTGTTTCCCGAAATGCAACCATTTAATAGCGTTTTTGAAATATTACATGTAATGTATTTCAAATAGGCTTTTTTATAGTGCATAAACCTTTTTTTACTGTTACCCGACTCAATCCGCTTTTTAGTGAGTTATTACATACATCTGGTTGGATCGTGCCCGTCGAAGCCAGTTTAACTTTGAAGTCACGCCATGTCGTTTGCGCATGCGTCATTGATAGTCATAGAAGAGATTTATGTTCGGCTTGGCACTTCAAAATTTACTTGCCTGGAAGTCATTGCACAAAAGTTCTCTACCCGTCTCTTAGAATTGTAAATTCTTGAGTTGCGATGACGATGATTATGTTCTTGACTCGGATACACTTGCTACTTAATCCGGTGCAAGTCACCTACACTTATACCGTTTTATACATATATTAGTTTTAAGTATATGCTAAGTCATTGGCGAAATGGATTGTGAAAAAATGGTGTAAGAAATATCATTTTGGAGTATTGAATTGAAAAGTCCTTTTGATGTATATTTGATATACCACACATACAAGTATTAAGTTTTGTTTTGCTCACTCCGCTAAGTCATTGGCGAAAAGGATTGGAAAAAAGTGGTAAAGAATTTTTTTTTAAGCCATCTGAGTTGAAAAGTCATTTTGATGTTCGCTGTGCCAGTCGTACCAACGCGGTCGTAGCAAACAGAACTGACATTTCAATGAACTCCACAAATAACTTCTGATATCAACAGACATTATTTCTGAAGTTTCCACTCCAACGAAAACGATTTTCGTTTAATATTTTGGCCGATGATAACTGTGATATATGACGTGTCGAGCAAACTGAAAACCCTTCAGAGCCTGTAATGTAACCAAACATTAGCTAGGAAATCGCCCGCCATGTTTACGGTTCCTCAAGTTGCGAAACGAAATTTTGATTTTAACGCCTAGATTTCCCGAGACGTGGATGGCAACGAAGCCATCGAAGCGTGGGTATTTCGCAGTTGCGGAATGGCAGCAGCTATGAATGGGAGAGCTGATAGGAAGGCTTTAAACGAGGGACGCCCAATCACAAAGACCCACGTCAGCGAGATAAATATCGAATTAATTCTGCCGTCTGGATTGGATGTGAAGCAAGATTTAAAGATATAACTTTGAAGGCTTAGAGCCGTCCAATCTTGAAGGAAATTTAAGAGGGTCTTTTCATGAAATAAAGACAGTTTGAAAAGGGTTTAAAGTGAAGATACCAGGGTAATATTTTTGATACAGGTCGTTCAAAATGATGGTTCAAATGACGTAGATTTAAATTTTTCAGTGATCTGAAGTAAAGCAGGAGAGCAATGAAAAATTTAAAGAAGGGGTAAGAGCTATAGATCAAAATATTTATACAATTTTTTTTAGATATGTTGATGTTGACATTTGTCTAATAAAATGGAAATGGGCATATTTGTGGATGACCGAGCCAAGGGGGAAAGTTGTTCTTGTTGGTGAAATATTTATACAGGCACTTCTAAAAATCCCTGAAACAGATAAGATTTATTGAAAATATCAAAAGATCATAGTGAAGATTTTGTTTTTAAACTGCAAAATATTGGTATGGAATTTGCAAATATATATAGTGTTGTGCTGCAAAAACATAAGTTGAAAAATCAAGGTAACATCAGTTTCAGTCTGTTTAAGTTCTCTGTTCTTAGATTCAATTCTGTGCATGGGTGGAATTTTTTAAAAATGTTTCAAGGAAAAAAAAAATCTTTTGTATTTTGAACATGTTTACTTTTTAAATCCCTTATATTAACTTCGATTTTGAGTGTGTGTGTCGATGGAGGGCAAATCTGCGGACGTCTAATTAACCCCTTTGCCGTCACCCATTCGGGCTGAAACTTGGCAGATAGATTCGATGTCGATGACCATGCATTCTATAAAATTTTTGGGCTGTTACTGTCAGCAAAAGATCGCTTTTACGAAATACTGATAAACCAACTTTCCGTGATCCAATCGCATCAAAATAGTATTGAAACAACCATTGTTGAAACTCTTTCCTGTTGCAAATTTTTTTTTTAATAACTAAGTAATAAAATTGTTTTAATCAGAATAAATTAAAGATATCTGAATGTAGATGTGAGTGTGGTGTTCATTTTTAATAAACAAATTTTGAAATGTCGTTTGTAGCACATTTTACCGATAGAAATGTTTTTGATACTTAAAATTAGATGCAAACACCAAACACACGCTGTTTACGGAATTGATGCTGTGTTAATGAATATAAAAATTGGAGATGCATATAAAGGATTTATATTAAAAACTTTGTTTTTATGGGTTATATTATTACTTTTTACAACTGTGCAATGAATTGTTATTCAAAATCTAGCCTGAAAAAGGAAAGGTATGCTGAACTTGAGAAGAGAAGAACTGAAAGGCTAGAGAAAAAAGGAAAGTCTCTTCTTGTGTGAAATGCAACTTTGTTTTACTTCAGTCTTTTACTTCATGGTTTTTAATCCTTGAACATCTTCTATGAGCTATATTTTTGAACCTTGTACTTTGATTTCAAATAATAATATATTTTTTTATGAATTGCTCAACATTTTAGTCATTTTTTATTATTTAACTTGTCACCTGAGAGCAAAACGATAGTTTGGTGTATCGTATTTAATATTTTGTCGATAACCTAAAAATGACACTCACGGTCATGGATTATACTCATATAATATAAATACTGCAATACATTTCCGATTGTACAATACATTTGAAAACTTTTAATTGCGCATTTCATCTTTCGGAGACAGATGCATTACCATATATGTTCTAAATAACAACTTAAAAATTTCAAGTTTGTAATTAGAAAAAAATATTTAAAGCGAATATTTTTTTTTAATTAGTAAATGCTGATGTGTGCTTGATTGTTTCCAATAAATTATAAAACTAGAGGAGTGGAACATCGCACAACTTTCAATTACACTATATTGCTGATGCAGATTTGTATAATTTATCATTTTTATATTTTCATCAGTCGCTTAGAAAAAATTTACAGTTTGGTGATATTTTTTTTGATAATTCTTGTGTGGGTCTTCTTTATATATATATATATATATATATATATATATATATATATATATATATATATATATATATATATATATATATATATATATATATATATATATATATATATATATATATATATATATATATATATATATATATATATATATATATATATATATATATATATTAAAAATATATATATATATATTTTTATATATATAGAAAATGGAATTCCGGCCATATGCTTATTGATAATTCTTATATTATCCTTTCTTGTATGTAAAACTGAGCAGAGAAAAAAAAAACAAAAAAAAAAAAACATCGTTGCTGAGGTTATGCTCAAGGAATTTGTGTTAAAAGAAAACATCAAATAAAGAAATAATTTAAATTGTTTAAAATAAAATATAGTTAAAAATAAATAAATCAAGCGTACTCGTTTTAAGTAGATTGTTATCGTTTAATCTGTGCTTATATTTTAGGGTAATATATATAATTAAAAAAAAAATATTCACTATTATTATTATTATTATTATATATATTAGAAAGATAGATTATTTGTCTTCAATTTATTAAAAATCAACTATGACAAAAATTTAAGTAATGTTAAAAGTAAGGATTTCTGACTCAGGGGAATAAATTTAACTCAGGAATAAAAATAAATAACACTTTAACACTAATATTAGCCAAGAAGTATAGAATATTTAGCCTATTTTTATCAAGTTTTAATCTCTTTGTGAAACAACTTGTCAAAAGTTGTTGAAATTGTCGAGTATTTTAGTATCACAATGACTTTCGTCCAGATTCAGAATAAAAAAAAAATCCGCATTCTAAAAAAATGGTTGAATTATAAAGATGAAATATAGATATACTACAAATACCTCTAAAATAATGACACTTTCCAATCTGTTCGATTGGTCAGAGCCAATCTTCTAAGGCAATGTTCCAACAAATATGTCAAAAGCCAAATATTTACTACTGAATTCATTTCATTTTCAGGATATGACGTAAGATGATAAAATCTAGTTTTTGGTTTATTTCGAATTTTCTTGGGCGTCTTTACTTCAGAAATTTATTTCTTTTCAAAGCTTTTAGTCAAAATATATAGTTTGCATTTAGCTAATTAGTTTTTCAAATAATGCCAAACTATATTCTTCATTAATAAAATATTTTCTATTCTCAAGCTGACATAATCGTTTTCATTGTCTTTTTTTGTTGTCTTTACATTGTTTTTCTAGGAAGAAATAGAAAGTAAATTGTTTTCTCAAGTGTTATCTTAAGCTTCATTAAGCAATAAAGTTGTTACGGCTAATCTTAGTATTTATCTTACTTCAATACTCAAGGGCAAGATCGAGTTTGAATAAAAAAATATTTCAAAAATGAAAAAACAGACCAAACGATTACAAGTATAGTTTTTATTTCCCTTATTCAGAATCCAAATATATTTTATATTTCAATTAAAAATTGGCTTCTGGAAAGACTTAGAACCTTCTTATCCAAGAATATATTGGTAGGATAGAGAAGGGGAAAAAAAAAAAAGAAAAAAAAAATTCACCAATTTTCCAATTTTGGTAATTTTAAATATAAAAATGTTTCGTCAAATCGGCAATCTTGATCATAATTTTGGAAACTGAAGCAGTATTCATTTTATAGCAGTGACAGGGTATGTTGACCTATAAAATAAAAACACAATAAAAAAATTAAAAAAAAAAAAAACCTACCCTATTTCGAATGTAAAAATAGTTTACCCGAATATATACGGATGGTAATATGTAAGTAAAAATATGTTTAATGATAATAATTAGTTAATTATTTTTATCTATTTCATAACTGCTTCTGCAGAAGAAAATACAGCAGAAATAAATTTTTTAAAAGTTATTTTTTTTACTCTCTTATGGGACTTTCAATCTTGATCAAATTATGTTCTGATTTTGAAGAAAACTAGAAATTTAGGATTATATGCTCCAGGGTATTTTATTAAAAATGAAGTTGAGTTTTTTACTGAAAGATTTTTTATAACAAATGCTGTAGATATATTTGCAAAACGAATAAACAATTTTCAACAGTCAAGCAGAAAATATTATGCCATTTCTCATTGATAATGCTTTCAATTTATTCGATTACTGTTGTATTTTCTTTTATAGTTAAACATGTCACTGTTAATCTGTGTGCCATTTTTAAAATGCTGTCTCTTCATGGATCTGCAAATTTTTTTACTTGAAATATCTTTTTAAAGACTTTGAAGGAAGGCGAATTTTATTTTGATTTCTTCCTTTTTTGAAAAACGCAAATACATTTTTACATTTTATTTTTTGAATTGAAAAACAAAATTATTTGTAATAGTTATTCATAAAATAATGTATATTTTTAGTAACATCCATTCTTAATTGTTAGTGGCAGTTTGATATTTTGGCAAAAATTATTTAATTAAATATTTTTCCGAATTAACAATGGTACTTTCGTAAATTGCTGAGTTTCCTAACTTCAAAAAAAAAAAAAAAAAAAAAAAAAAAAAAAATTAAAACAAGATAAATTATTAGATTTTATACACATGTAATTGTATATTGAAATGCACATGTAATTGTGTTTTGAAACATTCTAATAGATATTTATAATCAAGAAAATTCTTAAAAAACATTATGAATTATGGACTTTCTTGAAGTATCTAAACTGGGAATCTAAAATCTCTCTTGGAGTATTTCTGTACATTTTTGCATCAGATTTCTAGAAAATGAATGAAGTAAGCGTATAAATGACTTCAACCGTTTATATTCAATAAAGAAAGTGGCATTTTAACTGCCCATATATTTTTAATTTCTTTTGTTTAACTTTCAATTTTCAAATATACAATGCCACGATGTCTCCAAATATCAATTAATGCTACGTTTACTTTAACTAATTAAAAAAGCAACGTTAGATGTGCAAAAAAATTTCAACAAACATTAAAATTTTTAACATATATACTGAATGTCACAAAGTTGAAAACTTTTAGAAATATTAAATACAAGTAAAGACTCAAAACTTTGTTGTACTTATGTAATCTATATTACAATACCGCCACTAGCACAAACCCACTGGACATTATCGGCTAAACTTTGGCCAATCCCGACGTGGCCCGTCGTAGACTGACCGTTGCAACAGAACTTGGCCAATCTCGTTCAATGTTGGGTAAACTATATTTTAAGCGTTGAAATGTTGATGCAAGGTTTTAAAGTTTAAATATAGTGTTATAAGAAAGAACGAAGAGGTAAAAGATATGTTTTGTGATGGTATTGACATGTTTATTTAAAAAACAATCGTGTATGGTGGAACGATACTCGAGTTTCGGCATGGACTGGCCAGTCATCTAAGAACCCCTGTTTTCGACAGTGGCCAATACCGCTGTGTTATCTGGGATAGTAAATTGCAAAATACTCTTAAACATCTGAAACGGTACTAGCGTTATACCACGTTTAATTTTACATCTCTAATCCATTTTTGAAAATGGAAAACAAAGAAATCAATTACTTTTGTAACATTACCCGCACCAGTAACAACATATACTTCTCTTAGGTTAAATAAAAATCCTTTATAACCGAATCTTTTGTATTATGCAAGCGTAATTAAAACATCTCCCAAGTTACCAATTACCCCTCCATTACGAACAAACCCCAGCGGTCTTTCTTCTCCATTGCCATTCTCCAAAGATAAGAAACGACATTTAAATTAAACTCTATTTCCAACTTGCTGACTCGTGATTCCAGACCTTAATTCTTTCCCCCGTTTAAATACATACCCGATGCAAACCGCGGAACTCGAACCGGAAAGATCCGGTACCAGTCGGGAGACGAGAGCGGTCATTTGTATTCCATAATGATCAGGGGTGTCAGTAGCAGCCTTCCCCTCTCGCTCAAAGCCTCCCCCTCTTTAGAAAGTCTGAGGGGTAGGTACTTGGCATGATGTAGTCACGAATGATCTTTTAGGAATGTATGTTGGAATCAGTCGGGTTGCACTGGATGATATTAGAACTGGAAAGCAAAACAAAAGAGTTGTAGTCAAGAAGAAAAAAGTTGTAGCCAAGAATGAAAATGGATCATAGTGAATGTTTATTATAGGAAACCTGGGAAGTGGGTCATTCTTCTAAAATGTCCGTTTTTGGCTTTAAATTTGTCAAATTTTACTACATATTTGGACAATTTTTAGGAAGTTGAGAACTGTATCTTTATAAAACTTGAAGGTTTATGGAACAAATGAACTTATTTTAAAGATAATTATGTTTAAACATGTAAATTAGGCAGAATCATCATAAATCACGCTGAAGTTATATAAATATTGCACTGTTTTAGTTCTTTTAGGTTAACAATTCTTGACTATTCTCAACTTAAGATAAATATACCAAAAAGTTTGTTTTCAGCTTAAGTATTTTAAATAAAATAAATGTTTATGTGTAGTTAATATTTTTGTGAAACGGATGTTTTTTTTTTTTATATTTAGCATAAAATTTACCCTTAAAATGAAGTGAATTTGTCAAAATATTGTTAAAACCAATATTTAAAAGTCTATTAATGAAATATACAAATAAAAATTAATTAAAGACATAAAAATTGAGGTATGAGAATGGTAATGACATTTCACAATGTTTCAGCAATCATAAAGTAAAGATTGATACCTTAAAATATATATATATATATATATATATATATATATATATATATATATATATATATATATATATATTAATTTAGAACACAAAGTTCATCTAACAAAATAATGTATGATATAACAAGATAATAAGACTAAATACAATTTAATGTAATTAAATAATATTACGGATGGTAATGACAGCAATAAAAATATCGTTACTAATTATTAGCTTCAGTTTAATTATTAGCTTAATGAAATCTGAAGAAAAAATTCTTTAGGGGCGTGCATGACGTATTCTTTATCATGACGTAACACTCTTTATGACGTGAATGCTGAACCTTATTGGAAAACTTGTGAATGTTCTCGACCAAAAACAAAGTAATCCATCAAAGTAATAACCATCAAATAAATGTGACCATTGAATAACCAGCATACAAATCTTGAGTAATTATCATATAGGTATTGTTCTTGTTGCATCATTTGAAAAAATTGTACCTATTTAAAAAAAAAAAAAAAATATTAGAGATTATTTCGCTAAAGTAATAGTAGTATGCATGTAATTTTTTTTTTATAGGAATTGTTAAACTTGACAAGTTTTAAGTGTTGTTTAAGTTTTAAGTTCTGTAATTCTACACATTATATAAGTTGTTATTTGTCTTTACGGTGAACCACTGTCGATGCCCTTTAAATTAATTAGAACAAATTAACCAGGAAAAAAAAATTAAACAAGTTAAGCATTTGTTTTCTTAGCAGTTCAGTAAATTATTCTCAAGTTGATGTTTTGTTACTTGGATATTTCGTTCTTTTATTCAGAAGTTTTTTTCTTTTTTTGAAAGAACAGAAAGACAAGTTCGAGAAAACAAAAACAAGTTTCACAGTTCAGAATTCCTTTTATGTATTACAGATTTAAAATGTAATATATTAAGAAGGTGGCAAAAAACTTAGAAATTGTTAACTATCAGCCTTGTTGCACACTTCAGGAATGAACCCATTTGAAGCATTTGGTTATATTTTAGTATTTATGAAAAACCAGAAAAGGAATTATAGGAAAACGAAAAAGTATATAAAAAATTAAAGATTCTATTAAATTATGTTCTCTGTGACTTTCATTGCTGGAAATATGAATTTTGAACTTGTACAGTGTACAGTTATGAATTTCCTAAACTTTTTGCGATTCATTATCTCTCACTGAAGTTTTCATTTGGTGATAATCAATAATAAATAATAAGATGGGAAATATTAAACTAAAAGAGACAAACTCTTAAAATATCCGAAACACTTTAATTCGAAGCTGTAACAGTCGTAAAAAGATCTGAAGTTTTAAGTAGTCATAAAACTATTTTTGCATGAATGAATTTAATTGCATTTAAAATACAGTTTACCCATCAAAAACTGATTAAATTTTGGGAATAATTTTCTCTCAAAAGTTTTAAAGCTCTTAAGCAAAGTTTGAAAATATAAAAAAATAAATTTTTAATACATAAAAATAAATATTAGAGAAGTAATTTTTGTGGTTTTCCGGTAATAAAAAGTTCATAAATGATTATTAGTTTTTTGTATGGCAGTCATGAATAGTTGCATTTTTTAAAATTTTAAGCTACATGTACAGGCTTTTTTTTTTTCCCTTTCCTTTTCTCTCTCCTTTTTTTTTTCTTTTTTTTTTCTTTCTTGTAAATACAAAGAAAAAATACGAGTTTACATTTCTTTCCAAAAACTTCTTTATGATATCAACAAAATTCCTTTTCTTCGAGCAGTTCTATAGCTTAATAAAATATTCTTTGGAGATGGCCGCCGGTTGTATTATTTACAAGACAGTGCAACGATGTAAAAGTTGGTATTCAAACCTTGATTTTTCAAAATTGTTATTTGGACTTCCTACTGAAGTGTTAATTATTAGAAATGAATTGAGGACAAGAAATGGGAAATGACCTAAGTACCAAAAATATCGAAAATCTTTTTTTACGGAAAAATGCCATAATGACCAAATTAAACAAAGTGGAGAACACCAAAAGTGCGAACTCCAGTAGCAATAGTTCAAATTCAATCTGATACTTAGTCATAGCCTTAAGTATCAGTGCGAGTGTTTTTCCTTTTTCGGTTCTTCTGAAATTTTTTCTTTTTTGGACTTAGGTCATTTCCATTCCTAGTCCATAATTATCTATTAAAACTGTTTTATTTACAAGCGATATTATATTTAATTTTCCTATGAATTTTCCATTTATTTTCACCGCTTTATTTAAATATTTTAAAAGCCAGGCGGATGTAATGAGGCCCCCACCCCTCCCCCTTTGACCCTCCCAGGCAACGCCTATGTTTTTGAATACAATATAATAAAGACAATAGCAGAAGTACTATTATACAAAATAAAATTCTATTATGATATCTAATGAATATTATTTTTTAATATTGATAAAAATGCTCTTATAGCGTACCAGTTGCATAAAAAAAACTAATTCATTTTTAATAAAACTTTTGATAACTTTAGTATCATATAACACGTATGCACGCTATAACAAAACGAGAGCAGGGAATCAACCATATGTTTTTCCCCTTATCATTCAAGACGATTTCCACTGTTTAACACGTAAGCTAACGTAGAATATCACGTTCGGATTCATAAAATAAAACTAAAAATATTTGGTAAAAGATAATTGTCAGTGCCACGGAAGAACCAGAAGGCAAGAAAGATTTCGAAAACTTTCCATGAAAAAAAAAAGTCTTTCATGCACAAAATTGAAAGCAAAAAGATAAAATAAAAGATCTCCAGCTTAGCAACGCTTTAAGGTTACTTAGAAACGAAACATTCTTTGGCAAGCGCAAAAGAAAAGGATATATTTTTCCATCGATTTGTTCTTAAAAATAGCTAAAAGCGCCCCGAAACTTAAGCGAACAATCAAAGAAAACTCGTTGTTTCGAATGAAAGATGCAGAAGGTATTTTTTTAGAATTTTTTAAAAATTCGACTGGCAATTCAAATGAAAGCAAACCCCAATAAGGAAAATTTGATTTCTTAAGTATTAGTTTTATATTTATCGTGTGGGAGGGCTCTGTTGTTTGAAATTATCCCAATATCAAGCGCGTACCTTCGAATAACAATACCTGAAATTTCCTTTTGATTAGTTTAACCGATAGGTCGCTAGCGGTTCATATATCGGTTAAGTATTTCGTGATCCTCCAATGTTTTTTGCCTCTTAGAAATCAGAGATTTATATTTTAAAAATTGTTCTTATGCTACAATAAAGTATATTCGTAACTATTAGCCTGTACTTGTGCTCCCGTATAAAAACTGTTTAGTATTGTATTCAGAAATAAAGAAAAAGCTATTTTTACAGAAATCTAACATCGGGTATTGGTGTAGAAATTTTAAAAGTTAACATCTAGAATAATCAATTGATATAGTCTAATGCTTTATTTTAAGAAAATTACAGTCTATAATTATTGCAAAAATATGTTTAGCTATTTATTTGCATTTAAATAAAAAACTGCCTGTCCATCTTTGCCATCAGTAATAAAGAAACCGATTTTTTAACAAGTTTTTTTTACATACATGCTAACACTGATTATTGGTTTAGAAAATTAAAATTTAACGCGAAGAATAATAAATGTTTTATTTTAAGAACATTATGGTTCCAGAATTCACCTCGAATTTTATGTTATTTTTCTTACTCATCGATGTTTTTTATTCTAATTAAAAATGATAGCTGATTTTGGTAGATGATAAGTGATTGGTTCTCAATAAAAAAACCCGGAAATGTTCCAAAAGTTTGAATCCATTTTGCAGAACCAGCAAGCACATCACAGCAAGCACTAGATAAAAAAAAGCCTCCTTAATAAATAATAGCACTGCTCAACGATTCCACTTAAAGTTGATATTACGCGGTCATTTTGATCGCATCGCCATTGTACAAGCTGATACTAGCTTTGTTATTCTTTTCACCGATGTTTAGGATTCAGAATCAAAGTTCCTTTCCGAATGACATTCTTGTTTAATTGCGGAAACGTGTTCTATTCATAACACTGCAGCCTGTCATCGAATATCTTGTCAGGTAACGTAATGAATGAATGGACTGGTTTAAAAGCACGTAATCCTATTGCCAACCTACGCAGGAACACACTAAGGTGGGTGTTTTGAATGTTCTAACACTTTCTACCATTCATCTGAATTAAAAATTGCATTTCAATGACAACCCAGAATTTGAATGCCGAGCTGCTTTTCTATGAGCACGCATATTCTTTATTATTTCATCTTTAATATTCACTCTTACCGACACTACTGCGATTATCAAGGCTACCTAGCAAGTAGTTAAGAGAGTGTTTTTGTATAAGAAGGGCTTTTTGATGTCTACAGTTTTCCCGTATTTTTTTGGACTTCATTTTAGCATGGAATAAACTGTATTTACTGACTAAAGCATACTATATGAGGGGTTGAGTACCAGAACGGACCATCCTTCAATTTGATTGATACTGTTTCTACCCGTTTTTTTTTTTAACCATTCATATCAGAACAGACCAAATGTGGCTTAGAAAAACAAAAATAAAAATGGCAAGAACGCATAAATAAATGGTTCTGGGGAAAAAAAAAAAAAAAAAAAAAAAAAAACGTTAGGAATAGCAAAAATTATTTGTAGGATGGTCCGTTTTGGCGCTCAACGCCTCATATAAAGGAACTAATTTGTTTCGGGTGTTGTATAGAAATAGAGAAGGCTTTCAACATTTTAGCTGGTTCCAAGACAAAAAGGAGGTAGAGACATTATGATTATACGAACTACTTTTTATGGTCGACATAGACTGCAAAAAGGGGTAAGTATGGAATGAGTAGATTCTTTTAGAGTTAGGCTGCATGGTGTTGTACAATTTTTAATATTGTTACGAATTTTTGTATATTTGTAAATATTTCGTAGTGTTAATTTTGTAAATAGGAAAATTTATGTACATTTTGCATAAGGCAGTGCAATAGTTCGTCTTAAGTTGGCCTCCCAGCAATATGGGTCTTAACGCTTGATAATGAGTTTTACAGAGATAACGCTGGGAAGCGAGTTTTACAAGGAGCAGGGCATTTAACATTATGGTAATGGCAATCTCGCCAAATTGGCGAGATAGAGCCAAGTTGGCGACTAATTTTTGTTGCCAAATTTGGCGACCATTTGGCGACATTTTCGCTCCCCATATACATGTATAGGACTTTTCAACTACGATCTGGAAAGTTCTCCAAATATCTATCTAGAAATTTCAAGAAGTTTCGCCTCCCCTATATAAGCCCGAGTTGACTGAGTTGAGTTAGTTGACTGGAATTACTGAGTCTCAGTGAACATTCCGAGTAGTTCTAAAGCGAACTGTATTGCATTGTCTTTTGCGGCTATTTAGCAGCTGTGTTGTCAAGTTTTTTAACTGCTGTTTTGTGCTCTATTGTTGTGAAAAGAGCTGTATTGAGTCTACTAGAACGAGAAGTTCTGGAGTTGTAAGAGAATCCGTGAAGATTATTTTGGAATAAATTTCTGCAAGTTTTGATCTGCTTCGGCTTCAAATCTTTCGAACCCATCCACGCAACAATATTAAAGTGCCTCTAACTTAAAAAACGGTCAAATTTAAAAATGAAAATTTTCCATAGAAATCAAGCAACGGACAATCCCCGTATTTTTTAAAAACTAGTGAAATTAGTTTATATTTATGAAGAATTTATTTCTGATTCCAAATATCCAAACGAAAGTTCTCTACAAAAATTAGTAATTTAAATATTAAGGAAAGAAAATGACAGAAAACCTCGTCCGATTGCAGTTCGATTAAATCCCTACATTTTGGTTGTGGCATCAAAACTTCCTTTCATTTCTATGGTTATCGTGAGATTTCTGACAAATAATTGGTGTGAGTTTTTTAGAAGATTGCCATATCCCGTGTCGGTTGGAGCAAAAAAAAAAAAAAAAAAAAAAAAAAAAAAAAAAAATGCGGGAACTGTCCATTGTCTTATTTTCTATATTTACGCGACGACTTAGTAATTTAATTATGTTCCTCCGTTTGAACTTTAATTTGTTCAACACAAATTGGAAATAAGCTCAAGAGTAATTTTTTCTTCTTTTCATGTGCAAAAAATATTTTTAATACGTATATATGTTAATGTTGACAACTCTAGTTGATGAATCTCTTCTGAAAACAGGTTATTTTTACATCAAGACTATATAAAAATTGAGCCTGTAAAGTTACTTTACTGTACTCATCGCGATAAAGTGCTATTTTCTCCACGGTTTCTGATTTAAAAAAAGTTAATTTTTTTCATGTTTCTACACATTTTTTTAATCCTTAAACATGAAGAAATTATCCAAGATTCATTATAAATAATATAAATAAGAAGATAATAGATTTGAAAAAGCCAACTAGGAATAGTACGAATAAATTTAATGCCTCTCAAATATAAACTTTAACTCCCATCTAGAAGTTCGTACGAGTTTGGACTAGACTTATATTAAAATAAATTGGTCACTCCCTACAGAAATACTACCAGGCCCAAAAACTTAAACTTCCAGCCTGTAAATAGCCATCTTAAAGAAACCATTTTACACCCACTTGAAGGAGGAGAAATACAAATGAATTTGGAATAAGAAACCTATTCTTATGCGCATACATCTGAAAAAGCATTTTTTTTTATTCCGTTATGACCACCCTAGCAGAGAATAACTGTCCGATATTATGCAAATTTCTTATTGTTTACGGTACAATTCAAAACTTAAAAAAGACGAGGCGAAATAAAAAGAAGAAAAGAAGTCATTCTTTTCTCTTCATTTGGTGATTCTTTTTATATTTATAACGTTATTGCTGTCGGGCTGCTTGTGTGAGAAGAGGATGAATAATAAGAATAAAAAAAACAAAAAAAAAAAAAACAAAAAAAAACAATGCAACCATTTTAATAGACTCATGTCGTCGGTATACGAACTTATAATTTGTTACCAACATAATTTTGAATTTTAATGCGTATAGATTTTTTAAATTCTAATAACGTAGCCCCAAACAAGCTCGGCTAAATAATACATCAATGTACTGTACCAAATCAGTTACAATATAATATAATATAATAAATCGGGAGCAATATAGCAATTTCTGTTTTAAAAGCAAGTAGCTCAAAATCATTAGAAATATTTTTCTAATAAGGTTTCTTTTCTACAGACATGCCATCGATGTTCTGCAATGAGATACAAAATTTGAAGTTTTCGTCATGATTAATTTTATTTTTCAGCTCTATATTGCCAGTTATCTACTCTACTTTTAGTATAACTATTTCATATGTATCTACCGCCAGTATATGTACTTATCTACAGGAACCATTCAAAGAACATCGTTTAAAAGAAATGCCAATGCATCGTTGTCTCAGTTTTTCAATAAGTATTACAAATATAATATAAATACTCATGTGTTCGCTATTCGGCGATGTAAAATATAAAATTTTTTTCAGGTTTATTTTCAACTATATATTTTATTCTAACCACTCTATTCTTAGCATAATTTTTTCATTTTTACAGACTGCCATGTGTTTTTTTACAGGGACTATTTAAAAAAAGTTTTTTTTTATTAAATGACAAGTTAAAAGATTGTTTATAATTATTAAGAGTATTTTTTTAGAGTTTACTTATAATTTAGAGAGGTTCCTCTAAAATAGTGGAACCTTACTAAATGGTAAATAAACTTTTTTTATTTTTTTATTTTTATGAATAAAACTAAAAAAGAGAAAATACAAACATAAATAATATACGCAGGTAGTATTTCAGCATATTTTAAAATTGAATTTATCAATATTGTATTATAACATTGAGTATCCGAGGAACGATAATTAATAACACGTTTATAACGAGTTTCTTTATATTATTAGTAAGTAAATTTCTTCAAAATTGCGTGTGTAAAACAAATTACTCTGAGTATTTACAAGTGAAAAAATTAACCAAATTCAATCAATAATTGGATATATTTTAGTATTACGTACCATTTTTTTTAATATCATATAGAAGTTACTGTCGGTAAGTTTTAGAAGAATAAAATCCCGTTATAATTATCAGCTAAAATTTATTAAATCAATTGAAACGAATTATCGAGCGAACAAATAAAGTTGATTTACAAAAAGTCAAACTGTGTATCGTATTTTATCATCATAGTGCATAAACCATCGATTATTTTAATATAACACAATATGGAAATATTATTCTTGAATCAGTAATTAATTCGGAGAAATTATATCAATTTTATGCATCTATCATTCGATCTGAATCCTCTTTTATGAATGAACGCGCGTAGTTTCTAAAAGTCAGCCATAATTTGCATACCTAAAGAAAATTAAATACTTCAAGTAAACATGTTATGGTTGTATGTTTATTGCGGCATCATAGGAAGTTTTTAGAAGAATCATGTTTGTGAATGAAACACTTTATCATCAAGAAATCTAAAGAAAATGTTTTTAGTTAATCAATATTTTGGTTGAAAAGTTTAAAATCCTGAAATTCAATTTTGTTTTGTTCAAGTACTTCAAAATAAAGTGAGTTACTTAAATGGCTGATAATATCCTGTGCTTCTGCTAACTTGAATTATATTAGGTGACATTCAAAATTAGTTCAATTGTTCAAAAACAGTTATTGCGTGCGAGTTTTTTATGTTTTGTCATATTTTGATCTCAATATCTATAACTACATGAATGAACATGT
Organism: Linyphia triangularis; assembly: GCA_963978545.1. Lineage (NCBI taxonomy): Eukaryota > Metazoa > Arthropoda > Arachnida > Araneae > Linyphiidae > Linyphia > Linyphia triangularis. Next base: position 42,789,186 of record OZ021731.1, read on the forward strand.
GACGTTGTTAGAACTTGTAGTAATTCTTGGTATGAACTACACCGCGTTGCATAATAATAGAACCACCATGTATTTTCAGCCTAGCATACAGTAATTGGAATAAATGATTGAAATAAATATTTTTATTGAAAATATACAAAATAAGAATGACAATAACAAAATAAAAACATTACTCATGTTTATATTTTCATGTAATAAAATAAAAATTACAAATTTTAGGTTGCAAAATGATAGTACCACCCCTACTTTTTAGAGGAATAATCGATCCCAGAGAAGCATGTGCAGTTGGGTTTCAACAAACAGGTATATAAAAGCTTCGTTTGATCAACTAACGTAACCTTACTTGCATTTATTGTGAGCACGCATAGTTTATTGATTTGAAAAGGTGTCACTAAGTAGGGGAAGGAAAAAACCGTTATCTGATTTTGAAAAAGGACAAATGCGGCTTTGAACCAAGCAGGATTGTCTTCACGGAATACAGCAAGACATATTGGGCGTTCACCACACGTGGTCAATAATTTTCTACATATTGGATCCAAATATGGGACAAAGAAATCCACTGGAAGACCTCGAAAGCTAACAAAGCGGCAAGAAAGGTTAGTTGTAAAGAAGTTAAAAGCTGGTGAAACATTGGCCGACCAAACGGTATAGTGGTTAGCGTGCTAGCTTCTAGAACGCGAGGTTGCGGGTTCGAGTCCCGTGTTAGGCATGGGTGTTTGTAAATGTATGTTGGCTTGTCTAATGACGAAAGTTTCGGCGCATTATAGCCCTCGTGTTGCTGACGGCGCCAGATAATAAATAATAATCTGAAAACAACCAACCTGGTGAAACATTGAACAGACTATCACGAGACCCCACCATCAAAGTTCACAAGTCAACTTTATCCAGAATAGCTCGGCGAAACGAACATCTTGAGTACACGAAAATGAAAACTCAACCGAGACTTACAGATCTTCATAAACGAAAAAGGATGCAATGGGCTAAAGAACACATGACTTGGAAAGAACAGTGGACTCAAGTAGTGTTCAGCGACGAAAAAAAATTCAATCTAGATGGTCCTGACGGGTGGGCATTCTATTGGAGGGATCTCCGAAATGAGCCACACATTTTTTCTAAGAGACAGTGTGGGGGAGGATCGTTAATGGTGTGGGCTGGATTTGGCAATGCTGGGCGGACTAACATTGCCTTCCCTACTGGTCGAATGAGAGCAATAGACTATCAAGACCTGTTGGAAGAAAATTTGTTGCCTTTTGGAGAAGAAATTGGAGGTCCATTTTGGAAGTTCCAACAGGACAATGCTAGCATTCATGTTGCAAACTCATCTTGGGAATGGTTCCTGGACAACGGAGTGCAGGTAATCGAATGGCCTGCTTGTTCTCCTGACATGAACCCCATGGAAAACGTCTGGGGTATTCTAAGCAGGGCCGTATACGCCAACGGCAAGCAGTATTCAACGGTTCAAGAATTGAAAGACTCCATTATTACAGAATGGGAAAATCTGAATGCAGATATACTCAAACGCTTAGTCGAAAGCATTCCTAATCGAATTTTTGAACTTATAACCAAAAAGGGTGCTCTTACAAAGTACTAACTGAAAGTGTTTCTATCATTTTGCAACCTAAAATTTGTAATTTTTATTTTATTACATGAAAATATAAACATGAGTAATGTTTTTACTTTGTTATTGTCATTCTTATTTTGTATATTTTCAATTTATTCCAATCACTGTATGCTAGGCTGAAAATACATGGTGGTTCTATCATTATGCAACGCAGTGTATGATGAATAAGATATTGCAATATGAAATTATCTAAATGGATTGTGTTACCTTTTCCTAGAGGTCGGAAAAATCTATCAAAATAAATATCCATACTATATCGTTGCATAGAAAAAAATATCGATAAATCAATACATGATTTTTAATTTTTTTTTTTTAAATTTTTAATTTTCAATTTTGCCAGAACCGAAGTTTTTTGGGGCAAATTTCTACTTTTTATGAATTCATGCCAAAATTGTTTTAATAAATAAATTATAAAAATTGTTTTTATAAATAAATTATATTATCAATCAGAATTAATAAAATAGACTTGGATGTCAATGTATAAATTAGAGATGTTTTTAATATTTAAAATTAGATTCAAATTCCAGGCACACGTTGGCAACAGAAACGGCGCTATGTTAATGACTACTAATAAATGATCTTATATTTCCATTACATTATGTTTTCTTTCTGGTTAGGGTGCCATTTTAACTGTCTCTCAGTCAAGTCCAAACTTTAGTTTTGAAGTTTTTGAAAAGGAAATAAAGAAAATCGAAAAAACACATGAAACTACAAAACAATCATAAAAAAACTAAAAATGTTTGAAAATATCGATATATCGGTGATTTGTATCGATATTTTTAATATCGATATTTAAAAAAAATATCGATAAAATATCATTGTATCGATATGTCGCCGACCTCTACCTTCTACACTACTCTAATATAGTGAGAAGCTTATACAAATGCATAATACGTCTGCCTAAGGTCAAAATTTGCCGTGAAAACTACACATGTTAGAACTCGGGTGATATGTCAAATTAAAGTTCACGATGAGTTTTCATATACAAAAATCAATTGAAAATTACGACGGAAAGTTCTGGAAATAACTAACGGAAGTAAATTTACCTCTCATTAAACCAAATCAATAAACATTACAGGCATGTGTTTAAATTAGTTGGAGAGTCTCGACAAGATTAGTAGTATTACATAAAATTAAGTATGGGAAGCTCATCTCTTGGCTGCAGATAGCAATATCGGTATGTAACTTAGTTTTTCGGTAAAATTTTCTTGCCAAGAATGCTATCAAATTCACCAACTTGGTGACAGTATTTGTTATAAAAACTCTCAAATTGGAAGTTTTTTTTTTTTTAAATAGTTTTGTTAGCTTTAAGAGTTGGTGATTTTAGTTATTAAACAACACCAAATTCTATATTCACTATATTTGAACCTGATGTATCGTTCGCAGTAGCTAAACAACGCTGGCTAGTACAGCTCGACATTGGCCAATCCTGAAATGGACCGTTGTAAATTGGCCGTAGTTACCAATATTGGCCAATCGCTCCCAATGCTGGATAAAATTTACTAAAGGTTTTGAAAAGTTGATTCACAGCTTAAATATTCAAATATTTATTTATGAGAAAGAACAAAGGGTAAAAAAATATGTTTTGTGATGTTTTTACATGTTTATTTTTTCAAAAATCATGCATTTTGGAGCGATGTTCGAGTTTGGACTAGAATTAGCCAATTTTCCAGAATCACTGTCTCTGACAGTAGCCAATACTGCTCAAGTATACAAACATGTGTAAAATTGACATTTTTGTCACAGTTAGTTACTATGTCGCAATCGATCTTATGTTTACCAAACTACAGATAATTTTAAACAAATCTTAGAAAACAAAAGTTAGAAATTTTTTGAGAATTCATTATACTGCCGTTTTATAATATCCTCGGAAAATGTAGATAAAAGCACCTAGTTCTCCATAAAACAAACAAAAATCCTAATTTTACTGACATCCAGTGGATAGAAAATTACTTCCGAGAGGAAAACTTTACGAGCACTTTTAACTGTCACTCCATGGCAAGCTTGACAATCACAAAATTTAATTAACCGCCTTACCTTACTTGCATGTTTCCAATCTTGAGTATGCCTCGTATATCTATCATCCTATATGTTTCTAACTTTTATGGAAGATGCTTTAAAACTTTTAATTAGTTTAGTTAAGTGGTAAAAATTGATACTTGCTATGCTGGAAGGGACAATTATTAGTTTTTAAATTGAAATTGAGACTGAGGATTCATCACTTTTTGCTCATTGTTGTAAACTGTTTGTGTACTTTCCTCTATTGTTGCCATGTTAAATGAAGCAAAAATATCGATATCTGAGGTTCCAGATCCTGAATTTTTGTTAGGACCCAAATGATTTCTAACCACAAACATCTTTCCAGTTTGATTAGAATCTATTTGGTATTTTAAGACTGTATTTTCAAGTTGGATGAATGGAAGTACATACACCATCGAGATTTTTTTATTTTTCAAATTAACGCGTCATAGTAGGCGAATATACGCCAAAAAAAAAAAATTAAGGATAATTTAAAAAAAAATTATTATAGTTTCTAGTTCTGATGAATAAAGTAACAATAGAAATACATATTTTGGTATCCAACAATATGTATATGTAGAACCTTTCGTAAGCCACTAAAGTAACGTTAAATTCAAAGCAATTTGGGTTTTAAATTCAAATTTCATTGAAAAGAACTAATGATGGCACATGTATGTAGCCTAAGTAAACAAACTCATGTATTATACAAATATTAGGGAAGGGGGGTGGAAGCTCAAGAGTCCCCTCTTATAAAAAGCAAGTAAGCTTAGTTTGAAACAAGTAAAGAAAAATATGTAATTTATATTTTTAACATTAAAAGTTCAGAACTTGACCATTGAATCATTAATTTAACAACTTTATTCTTAATATAGACTTCTTAATAATTTGTAATGTCGGGTTGAACGGTCAAGGGTTTTCGAATTCGGTATTTTGCTCAGAATTTGTAAGACAGGAAAATTAAAAATGAGAATTAAAAAAAAAAAAAAAAAAAAAAAAAACACGTTTCTATTGATAAGGTAATGATTAAGAAGTAATATTTTAAATAAACTATAGTGTTTTAAGACATGTTATTTAAGAATCAATATCTTACTCATCATTTTATTATTTTTCAAAGGAAGTCTACAATTCGATGAAAGTCGGTACGGCAGTTGCTATTTCTACCATATTGTTTATATCCATATTGTTATTTACATAATAACTAAAATTATATTAGTTGTGTATTTATGGGTAATTTAAGTTGTTTTGTAAAGTATTATCTAAGGAAGATAGTTGAAATGTTTTTAAATTGAATTATTTTATCATAGTAAATTTGAAATTACATTCTAAGTTTTAAGAAATATAAACGTGTTTTTAAATTGCCTGTTTATCTCAATGGACAATTCCCGCATTATAATTTTTTTTTATTCAATTCTAAATGTTTCGAAAAGGCCATTAACATAAAAATTTCTGCTCACTGTGCTTTTTCTTCTTTTCAATTTGAAACCTAAGTTTGCTTGTTAGTTTTGGCGGGAAAAACGACACATTTGGCGTGAAGCAAATGTTACATCACTTGATCTGAAACAACTTGGCTTGAAACCTAGCAACAGAAATCACTTTTTCAAGGTTCTCGTAAATCGCGCCAACCGGTATGGGATATATGGTAATTGTCTACCAAATACATATCAACTATTTGGTCGAAACTTCACGATGACCATAGAAACGGAAAGATGTTTTGACGTCACAGTTATATTGGATCGCTTGGATCGGATTGCAATTGGACATGGTTTCGGAGCAATTTCTTTTCTTAATATTTAAGTAACTTGTTTTTTTTTTTACAGAAATTTTGTTTGAATATTTGGAATCAGGAAGAAATTCTTCATAAATGTAAACTAATTTAGATCCTTTTTAAAAAATGCGGGACTTGTCTATTTACAATACTGGAATGATGATTATAAGTAGATCATCAAGTTTGGTTCTAATCATTAGAATAGTTTAATTTGTATAGAATTTGTGTTTTGTCAGAAGAATTTTATTAGTTAAAACCTGTTGTAGCGGTATCTCATTTGTCATATTAACTGGTTATGTGTAAATCGAAAATAACTAACGAAAATAAGGATAACAAAATAATCCATCTTAGTTTTATTTTCATAAAAGAGGGCCTTAATCGTTCTTCTCCATAGTGTCTATTTAATTTTTTCACTTTTTACTTTTAATACTGTTTATACTATCTCAAAATTTGTTTAATTAGTTGTACAATATTTATTCAAATAATATAATTTCTGATATTTTTTTTTTTTTTTTTTTTTTTTTTTTTTTTAAAGTCTTTTATCGTTTCTGGCAATTTGCTTTTTAGTCAATCCCTCGTATCCATTATATCACTAACGTAAGAAAGGATTACAATTGGATTATAAATATTTTTTTTTAAAAAAGTTAAACCATAAAAACAAAAAAATTAATGTGAATCCATTAAATGCAATGCTGATTTTTATTTACAATTGCACATTATTTAAATAATTTTGGGCTGAGATTGACTTTTCATAATGATTGACCATTAGGCAGAAAATTATAGATTCCATGACATGGAGTCGTTTCCCCCCCAAAAAAAAACTTGATAGAATGTATCGTCATAGACAACGAATCTATCTGCTGATTTTCAACTCGGTTAGAAGACAAGTAGGTTACACGTTCCAAACAAACAAACAAACAAACAAACAAACAAACAAACAAACAAACAAACAAACAAACAAACAAACAAACAAACAAACAAACAAACAAACAAACAAACAAACAAACAAACAAACAAACAAACAAACAAACAAACAAACAGAAATCTAATAGCTTATGCTACTTAATTTTTGTTGCTCTGAATATTTTATGATCTCACATTTTGCTGTATATTTCCCATCCAGAACATTTTAGATTAAAATAAGTTGGGGTTTTTCTCTTGTTCGAGACTCATTTGCGGGGAAGTTTTTCCTTGAAAGAACTCCCGGAAGGCACTTGTCTTGACACTTGAACTACTTTCATCAGTAGTCTAGATCCTGTTCCTAAGTTGTTTTGGCGCAGATTAGCCCCTGCATATCTATTATATCAGTTATACTATTGCGTTTCATAAAAGGCAGTACTCTGAAGTGTTTGCAAGACATTTCCATTCTCGCGCCCTTCATTTTGTTGCAAAATAAAGCTACACGAGATATGACTTTTAATGTTTTAGACTTTGTGGCATTGTGGAAATACATTGTAATGAAATAAAGCATTCATTAGTCCTACATTTTCTATATTTTGTCACAACGAAACTCATCAAATAGCCGAACTTCTCATTCTCCAAAAAATGTTAACATCAAGTTAGCTTCCATAAAGTCATAGAACTCTAATTAAAAATAATATCACGAAGGCAAAAGAAAAGAAACTCTCGCGCACACATAGCACGAAGAGGGCAGGCGTGCTGACAAGTCGGCCGCTGAGGGCGTTTCATTCTCCTCTTCGACCACCCCCTGACTCGCGTGCTAGTCGTCTGCCGCCTCCAAAACGTCGTCTGCTCGCATCCCGAATCGGTTCTCCCTTTATCGCTCCCTCTCTCCTGCCGTCAGTCATTCGCAGGGACTGCTCAGAGAGGGTGCACGTGGTTTCCGCTCAAAACATCAAACAATCTTGATTTGTTCATTGTCTGTGAAGCATCTACGAAACTGATTCGGTACTGATGATTCTTGTAAAATGTTTTAATTTATCGTCTGCGAAGCTACGAAACTGATTCGTTATTAATGATTCTTCAAGAATGTATAATATTTCTGGTGTTGGGAAATAGCAAACTAATTTGATTTGTTTATCTTTCTGATTGTGTGGAGCATCTACAAAACTGATTCGTTATTGAGGGTTCTTCTAGAATGTCTATCTTCTCTGATGTTACGAAATAGCAAACGAATTTTATTTATTATCTGTCCAGCATCAATTGGGTTCATTTTTGAGATTCTAGAATATAATTTTTCTGGTGTTATATGAGATTATAAACAATCCTGATTTGCTCATAGAAGAACTTACAAAATTGATTCATTATTAATAATTTTTTTAGAATGTTTAACTTTTCTGATAATACGAAATAGAAAAGATCATGATTTGTTTATTGTCTGTGAAGTATCTACAAAACTGATTCAGCATTTAAGATTCTTCTACAATGTGCACTTTTTAAAGTCGTAGTTTTTGATTTAAAAATAGCAAACGATCTTGATTGTTAATCAGTTAAAATACATTTGCTAAATTGATTCAGTTATGATGAGTATTCCAAAATGAATAATTTTCAGTTTCAATTGTTAATATGTACATCAGTGTCCGGAGAGTAATTACGAAATTCAATATTAAAATTTTATCGTAATTATTTAAATAAATTACTGATGATGAATGTTTCCGGGGAAAATCAACTTTAATTCATTGTTAATTTTTTAGATATTTATTTATTATCGTTTGAAAATAATTTATGAATCGTGAATTCTATTAATATATTCAAGAGATATTTATTATATTATCACGCAACACAAGTATATTTGAGAAAAAGTTTTATTATTGATTGATATGTGATATAGCGATTTGGATACTGGAATCATGAAATCTCAAGGTAATTCTTATGAGTTTGTCTTGAAGTAAAATGAAATAAAAGAACATTTCTTTTGAAATGAATTTATACAAATAATGATAGATATTAGCAAGTTTCTTCTGGGCATATTAAAATTATGAAAAACATAAGTATGAATTATCTTAAAAATTGTTCACTACAGAAACTTAAATATGTATTTAAATAGCATAAATTAACTGATACATTAAATTAACTTATAATTTTTACATTATTGGCGATTTAAAATATGAAAATCACTTCATCCAGACGTATACTTTGTAGTGATTTCTGAAAGTAGAAATTTGAAGATAATTCTAAAATTACTTCATGTGGAAGATTATTAAAAATGATTGTTTGCATTAATTTTACTAAAAAGCAATTGAGTTAGTTGCAGAATAATTACAAAATAATAAGAAAACTTTTAAGATTTCAGAAAATAAGTCAACTTGAATAGGTTTTAAAGCTGATTTGATATGAAATATCGTAATTTGTAAGATAAACTTTAAATTTATAAACAGCGAAATTAGTTTGTTTTTATAGATTTAGAAGTATACGAAAGTTGGAGTGTAAATGGGAATCTTTCGTAAGCATTTCAAACATGGTGTTTTCTGATTTAAAATAAAATGTCATTTTTTAACTATCAAAATCATTCAGTTTAAGCTATTTTTTTTTTCCTTCTAGATAACTTGAGTTTTCTAATCCAAATTTTCAAATTAATAAGTTTAAGGAATTAAGATTTTGTACACATATTTTTACAACTGAATTATTAGTAACATTTAATTTAACCTAACATGTAGAACAAGTTAAGAAAATATATAAACTTGCATTTTATTCAATTGGGATATACTTAAAATTTTTTTTAATAACTTTTGACAACTACCAATATTATATTAAGAGCAATTTTAATGATAGTTTGTTCTGACTATGAGCACAAGAGGAACATAAAAATAACGTAAAAGCTGGCAATAAATTTGATTAAAAAATGGTTTTTCTAAAATTTTTCATGATGTAAATACCAATCAATCGAACGACGAAGTCCAACTAAAAGGAATGACAAAGCTAAAAATAAAACATTTGAATAATCACTTAGACATAAGTCAACTTAACAAACCAGAACATGCCGCATGGTACCTCCTGAACAAATATCAGACAAGCTGCTCTCACTAACATTTTAAAAAAGACATCAATGCAGACCAACAAATCTTCACAACAAAATCATGTAACCAACAATCCATCACTGACCCCAAACCCTAACCATGAACCACATAACCTGACCAAACAAACACAGCAATGAGTGACGTCATAGCCCCCATAGTGGCCGATACCGATGAACTGTCATCATCAGGACCTCTTGTTGGAGGGGCCACTGCCCAGGTTGTGGCCCCAAATGGACCCACAGAAGGGATTGAATTGCTGGACAGGGACAGGAATGGCGGCGGGCCTCCAATTCGCAAGACTAAGTCTGGAACTTCGAGCTCCAGCTCTATGAAACCATCTTTGTCCAGCAGGCTGGACAACCTGAAGATCTCTACCATCCGCCAGCATTATTATCCTGAAGGTGGCTGGGGCTGGGTGATTTGTGCTTGTGCTTTCGTGATCAATGTGCTCACCACTGGATTATTGCTGTCCTACGGGATTCTGTACAGGGAGGTGGTTGCTGAGTTTGGAGAGGAGTATGAGGATCAAGCGAGTGAGTTTAGTTTTGTTTTATCAAGCTGCGTTAGCATCATGCAATGAAACTGGTTTGATGACTTTGTTCATCAATTATTCGAGAAAATGTTGAATACGCTACAATACCACATATTGAATTTATGATGATTTTGACATTAAATGATCAAATTTAATGTTCAAAAATACCTTTCATATGACTGGTTTGATGGTGGTGGACTAATTCTAGGATTTCTTTAAAAAAGAATTCTTAACAAAAAATCTTTCGAGTTCTATAACTTTGTGGCTTGTTTTCTATCTAGAGATGATGGGATAGTTAGACATTTGTTTTACTACTTTTTCTGCCACATGGTAGTATCGGCTACAATTCTTTAGATTTATTGCTTTATTAAAGAAATTTTTCCGCACAACAAGTTGAGAGTAGAACTTTTCTAAAACATTCTCAAGTAATCTTACATACATTTGTTTCTTAAATAGAGTTACATTACATTTTCTTGTTGAATGTGGGATTTCGTTACATAATGGAAACGCAGCATTAATTATTGTCTTTTGATTTTGATTATTTTTATTGATGTTACTATTCATTTACTTAAGAAGAATTATTGGTGTACTTTTATATGTTTAAAATATGTTTTTATATGTTTACTTTTATATGTACTAAAGTTACTTATGTAAATTTAACTGAGACTAGAGTAAGAAGTTCAAAAAGGGTGAGGTGACAAAAATTCAAGGGGATTGAGGGTAAGGACAGATTATTAAACAGAACTACATTAAATGTGCGTCTCTAATGAACCACTTTCTTCCAGAAAAACTAATAGCTTAACAAACGAGAAAAAGTTGTATATACTGTAGAATAAATTTCTAAATTTATGGTTATATAAGAGTTATACGAGTATGGTCAAGAATAAATTATTTTACTTCTCAAATCTATTCATGGCATCTGCTATACAGTTGACTTCTAAAAAAGAAGCAAATCTTTAGCTTGAGATATTTTTAAATAAACATATAATATTTTAAAGGAATATTCAATTCTTAGGTGATAATAAAAATGTACGATTATAATTTATTAATTTTTTAGCTAATGAAACAGCATTTAATTAAAACACGAATTTTTTATAGCATCATTCAGTCAGTGTTACTTTTTTCTGTCCCAGCTTTGCTTATGACGGCAGTATAGCCCCCGTATATACCTTACCCCTTCCAAGAAAATAAAATCTAAAATCTACCGACCAAATCCAATTTCGCTATTTGTAAACTTTACTAGCATTATTTTATGCCAAATACACAGGGGTGTACTGGGTCATAAAATCCCAGTTATTATATCAACTACACTTAAATTATACATAAACAAAGTTTATTAAAATAAACGTGATAAGTTAGTTTAAAAGTAAAAGGATAATCTCCTTTTGAACATTAAATTTATGACAAGAAATCTACCTAGCTTGATATTGGTTTGAAGTACTATCGTTATTTTAGTACACCATTATATTAGTTAACTATTTTGAGAGGTAGAATATCTTTCAATAAAACGTTAACAGATTGGTAAAAAAGTATTGCTTAAAAGTGTCATTTACTTGGATTTAAAATTGCATTAAAATGCAATTAAAAATATTCTTATATCTTATTTATGTCTGTACAAGCATGCGTAATGTATATACTAGGTAATTAGCCATAAGTTGGCTAAAAATGAAACTATTTTTCATTTATCTTTGATAAAGTATTTTTGTAAATGGCTATGTGAGTACTGGAAAATGAATAATAAATTTTATCTACGCATGAGTGCGCGATTGCTTATAATAAAAAAGTTAGTAGAAACCAATGTCATAGTAAATAAAGATACAAATAGGCTTACTTTAAATATATATGAATAAGTAGATTATTCTCCCAAAACAGGAAAATACACGTTACAACATCACACCACTTTAAAAACAAGAACGAAAGTAATTAATAGTCTTTTAATAAATTTTCCTTGTTACAGGCTAACCTTCAGATAAGTAACACATCGATTTTTTTTTTTTTTGTATAAAGGCATGTAAAAATATATCAAATGTCCAAAAGTCATTATCCTAGCTTGTTACTAGAGCCATCTATGCTGTTAAGAATGGTAAATAAATTAATAATTTAACTAATTTTGAAACAACAATTAATTTAATGCATTTATAATAAAGTATTTTATATAATGGAAAATAATTGTGTAATAATGTCATTATTTTTTCATAATTAGTAATTATAAAGTGTTTGTCCCTGAAAAAATATAATTATCCTGACAGACTGCATTTCCTTAAATATTTTAACTACAGATGGTAGAAGAATTCTATTTTTGTGTCTATTCTAGGAGTATTTTATTTCTTTAGCACTCAGGATGAGCAATTATCCTTAATTGGCACCATTTTTTTTTGTTCATGGCATCTACATAAAATATTTAAACTAGTACACAATTTTTTCTATTATAATATCGAACACATAATAAAATTATCTTTCATATAATATATACAATTACTTTAAGAATTTGAAACAGAATGTGGTAGCTTCTAATTATGCAAGTTTCATAATTATACTGAAAATCACTGTCCTGGCAAATAAAGAACAAAGTAAAGCAAACCAGGATAATGATGCTTGTTATTTATTCAAAACATAATTAAAATAGATATAAGTTTAAATATACTTCACTAATATTGTGATTAAATTTGAAAATTCCTTTTTTTATATTAGTTAGATTTTTTAAATAACTGAATTTTATTGGCAGAGAACTTACGTACTTTTGAATTTTTTTTTAATTCCCAATTCCATTTTTCAGCTTTATTTAGTTATTTCTTCTGTTATGCAAATCAAGAAAAAATATATGTTCTGCTAAATATATCTATAAAATGCTTTTAAAAATAAATTACATCATTTAAAAACATTTTCGTATTATGAGCGCCGTTGCCTTGGCATACGGATTTCTTAAATTTTTTTGATTCCATCACACAATTCACAGATTTTTGCTTTGCTGATATTTTTTTTTCTTGTTGTATAAAGCCTAAATAATAGCAAATACAACATACATTTATGGTAAACTTTTTACAAAAATGTTTTAATATTAAAAACTTGTCCGTTTCGGAAGAAGGCTCATGTACATGAATTATAATGTACAAAATGTCCTCTTATTATTACTCTATTTAGATGCTCCTAAATACGGAAACATTCCGAATTTCCTAGACACTTTCATTAATTTGAAATGGTTTAAATATTGATGTAGGTTTTATTACAGAAATTAAATTGAGATGTTTTTTAGTATATTCATAGGCTTTATTCTTCGTTTCATAAAACATTCATTACTTTTTTTTAAATAAAAAAAAAAGAGAATATAGTTTTTTTGACCCATTTATCGAAAACAACTATTCAATTTTCTATTTTTTTTCCTTATTTTTTTTACATCGCATTTCTTTACATCTATAAGGGAAAAACACCAATACCCATTAAACAAATTTCAACAAATAGGTATTTATAGATATTCAGAGAAAAAAATAAGGAAAAACAAATGAATAGAAGGCACTTTTTTTTTAATTACGTCAATTTAAAGGTAAATTATTGTATAATAAACGTAATTGTAAAGAAATCAAAGCTTCTTAATTTCTTAACTGTACTGTATTCTACCATTGTCTTTGAATCGATTCATATATACGTGGAACGAAACAAGGATAACTTAATACACAATTATTTGCTTTTTTTTTATTTAATGCAGCCGGTAAGATTATTTATGTAATTTATAAGAGCTGAATTTACTTATTTAATAACCTTTTAACTTTACGACATATAGCTATCAATTTAAATACGCAAAAGTGAAGAGAAAATTACACCGTAATACAGAGTCTGATAACTTTCTTTACATATACATTATTAATTTATTACAATTAGAAGTATCACCTATTTCTAATTTGTATGTTTAGTTTTCATGAAATCTTATTCGACTTATCTTCATAACATTTAAACGAATTTAATATTTAAAGTAACGAAATGTTGTAATTGCGCAAACAAGGAAGAAAAGGCCAATTGGTAAATATTTGCAAAACAAAGTGGTTAAATTAGCAAATATAAAAATACAATCTTGATATCGAAATTTGCTTTTTATGTAAGCACACTACAAGTACAGATAGTCATCAAAATAAAATTTACCAAATATCACAATTATATGTTTTCTTATTTAGTAATTAATAGATGTATGAAAATACGCATTAATCATGATTCCTTTAAGACTGTAAAGGCAATAAAGATTTGAAAACCAAAATATCTAGCGTCATTTTGCCAAAACTATATCATATAGGTTAAAATATGTATGATATGTACCAATTAATCGGAGTGATTTTATCTTATGTAGGAAGTTAACTTGTTTATTAGTATGACCATGGTTCCGAAAACAATATGAAAGGCGTTTGTACTCTCCTGACTTTTAAAAAAAGTTGAGAAAAATGGTATATTCCATTGGAAAAAAGAAGTCTTATGCCGTGTAGTATAAATTTAAAGTATTATTCCTTTAACTAAACAAAATGCATAAACTATTAACTAACATTTTATTCGGAAGTTCAATTACTACTTTTGAAAAATTATGGTCGTTCTGAACAAAAACTTTAAACCACTTGTACCCTCTTGAGTGCACTTTGAACTCCCCTGCAAATGATCCTCGCCATGTGGTCCTGCACCTTTGAAAAAAAAAAAAAAAAAAAAAAAAAAATTAATTCTTTTGACGTAATTAATAAAAACATAATTGTCACAGAGTGGATAATTTTTCCATTGGGTAAGTTAAATTCTTAAAATACAAAGTAAAGGGGAAGTAGAAAACCAAACAAACTTTTTTCCGTAAAATCAAGAGACCGTAACCCTTCTGATATAAAAGTAAACAACTTATACTTCAAAGTCTGACCAGTAGGTGGGGCAATGCACGATTCAGGTGGGTTTTGTGTGGAAAGGCGTTTCTTCCTTTAATCTCAGAGAACACGGTTATTTTCACGGCGATAAAAATTATCGCTTGAATCTTATGCTTGAGAAAGAATTAATGATTTTAGGCGGGAGCCTAAATGCACTTGGAGAATATTTATATTATGATCTTTGTTCCCGGAGTGGAAGTCGAAAAGTAGTCAAACTAAATCACTTTTAACGTTTAAAAGTATTGTCATGTATGCAAAAATTGTTTTCAGAAGAGTGAAAAACCTCAACTAGTTTCGTTTAAAAAGGCAATGGAACATGTTGTACAACCATAATTTTTCACTTTCTAAATAAATTGCGAAAACCTGGATCTAGAAATTGTTTAAAATGTTTTAGTTGCTTTGCACAATTTTTTGTGTTCCGTAACTGCTTTCCAGGATCAGCAAAAATAAAAATAAATTGTATATTTGTTGAAATATAAATTTTTTCACTGTATGTGGTGACAGTACTTCAATATGGTCTGAAGTTTGTACAACTTTATTCAAGAAGTTCGTATTTTTTTTTTATAGAAGTAATGTTTATAGCTATAATTATAATTTTTTTTTCTAGAAATAATACACTTTTTTCTCCAAAAATTCCTTTTTTTAGATTCTCTAGAATTTTGTTTTATAAATTTGAATGACGCAATTTTATTGGGTGAATAAAAATGTTTACAAGAAATTATTTTTTAATTATTTTTAAGTAACCCAACTTTGAGATTTTTTGTGGAACATTTTTAAGAAATAGCATATAATTAAATAATAGTTTTATTAGGACATTGTCGAATGAACTCTATTTGAATATTTTGTATGATAAATTGAATTTGTCAACCCACCCACAGTTTGGGTATTACAAATGACTCCATTTTTATCAAGATAATAATCCGAGAACACAGCATTCAATTATCGTCTACGTTGCCTCAATAATTGCCCATAAAATCTAAAAATACTTACCTCAGTCTAAATATTTCAACCCAAAAGATCAGATTTTGAGAAAATTGGAGGTCAAGTAAGAAGACACGTTATTAAAAGGAAAAGCCAACTAAAAACAGTAATTATCGAAGAATGGAGGAACATTGATACAGAAATAATAAAAAAATAAATAAAATAGTACAATTTATGCCCAGATTCATACAAGTTGTCCTGAATACAAAAAATATTCTGCGAATTACTATTTTATCAAAATATTGCGATAAATACTAACATGTAAAAAAAAAAATTAAAAAAAAAAAAAAAAAAAAAAAATAATGTACGAAGACTTTTGAGAGAGAGATTTTGTGTTACTTTTAGGTTAATGATTTTTCTAAAAAAAGTTTTATTATGCATTAAAAATATTTTAAGTAGTTTTATTAAGATGAAGTTAGAGATATTATATATATATATATATAAAAAATCCCATTCAGAAGTATGAATATCTGAGATGGATAATGTAGCATTTGATTGAAATTTGTAAGTGTACGAAGATTTTTGGGAGCCACTGTAGTTTAGGTTCAATAAAGAATTGCAGTATAACATATTTTCTACAAACAAGCAGTGTTCTAGGTAGAATGTGATATAAAAATACCTTTTTAAAAATTATATTTTGTGATTATATTTTTGATTGAAAATTTATTTTTTACTTCACTTCTAAGCAATTCGTTAATAGCTTCCATCACGTTTGCTTTGAAATTTAGAGGATAAACTCTTAATAACGATAGTTTTTGTTGCGTAGGTAGCAGCAAATGTTTGAAACCAGAGGGTTATCTAAGGAACAAATACTTTGTTAAAAAAATAGTCTCCAGTAAGTGAAAAAAAAAATCCCTTACTTTATCTGGTATAATGTTTCAATTTTTGATTCGATCATTATTTTCCTCTTAGTGAAACTCGAATAAATTTCCCATAATTTTTAGTGTGAAAATACATTACTTATCATATTAATTTTTCAACTTAAGTGAGAAAAAACAACCTTTACTGTTTTATTACCTAAACAATTTATGAAACACTCTAGTATAAAAGCATCATGCACGAACAATTACTGCGAACAATTTCATGAAAAAAAAAAAATTATATTCTTTTTTGTCATTTGCTGTAATCCTGTTATTCAGACACTGCCATTTCAGACACAAAGGAATATTTTTTGTCGTGCCTTAATGTTATAACTTACTCTAGGAAGAACCCATTTAAGACAAATTGAAAAGAATTTTTGCCGCTCCCACGGATCTATTGTCCAGCTATGAATGAAAATAGCAAACGATATGGCTAAAAATAAGATCCTCGATTCTAAAAATGGCTCCGAAAAATCACATTTAAGAAATAAATTCTTTTTTTCCGCCACAAGTCGCCGAACTGTCGACGAAAATACGAAATCAATTTTTCAAAACAAAAGTTTAGTTGTTGGGAACCATTGACACGATCCATCAATTTTGAAAATTCTTCCGAGATTCGGGGAACAATAACACCATTCGTCAAGAAAATTCTAATTATTTTTTTACGACTTATTACACCAGACGATCGAATGTAAGTTGTTTTTTCCGCAGCATAAAGTTCCGAAAAAAAATATCAACGTGTTGGAGAAGAAAGAAACAAAAACGTCGTTTAGGATCACAAGAAACGTCGTTTAGGATCTTTAAACGATAAATTAAAACAAACTTTGTTGTGTTTTAATCAATGGCGTACGAGGGTGGGTGCATTGTTGTTGCCAGAGTCATTACAGAATTTCACTTTTTTGATGTTCTTGATGAGGTGCTTCTGACTTTGGAATATTCGATATCGGTAGGAGTGCAAAATAGTAAATTAATACTTTTTTTTTCATATGGGGAGCAATATTAAGCTGTTTCATTTTGTGATGCGAAATCATTAGCTTTTGTAATGGTTTCTCACTGAAAAATTTAATTTATTCATCAAGCGCCATAATCAGGTTACTGGGCACTGATTAAAAATGTTTGTCATTTATTTGGTAATTTATAAGTCTAAAGAAAATATAAAAGAATCCTTGTCCGAGCCAATCTTTTTATTGTGTACTATAAAGGATGTCTCTAAAAGGCTATAACCATTAGAGATAGGAAATTATTGCAAATTTTAAAAATGAGAAAAAAAAAAAAAGTTTGTGATTTTCATGATTAATTTATTTTAAAAGATTTTTTTTTTTTTTTTTTAATTTTATACTTTGAATTTTTTATCTTTATATTTTATATCTTATATCTTGAAGGGGAAAGAGATGAAATACAAAAGTATATCTGAGTTCAAATTTCGTTATTGCTAAGTACTTTGGATTGTTCAGTAACTGCCACTAAAAGTCAATTTCTACAGAATTTTCAATTGCTTTACAGGTACCACATATGTACAACTTGATATTTTATGACTTCCAATCTCCACTGTTAAGGTTTATAACATTTGCATTCAACTGCAATTCATATCAAAGAAGTAAGACTGGAAAGGGAAAAGGGAAGAAAATAATTAAATTCTCAAATCTCTACAAAGCCCTAACGAAAGGTGGAAGAAAATGATCTTTCATCAGAAATCTTCATGAATTTTCAATATTAGTATGCAGGAATGACACATAACAGTTAGGAACAATTTAGCAAAAGAATAATTTGCCAAATATTAATTATAGAACACCAGTTCTTTTATTGATGAATAGTATTATTTTCTAAGTTTGTGGATAGTTTGTGATATAAGTTTAAAATGCAAACTTAGAGAATATCTCTATCTTGTAATCATATGAACTTTTACGTTTTCTTGAATAACTACTCATAATTTGATTAATTAATTTACGTATATATATATATATATATATATATATATATATATATATATATATATATATATATATATATATATATATATATATATATATATATATATATATATATATTTTTTTTTTGTTGTTGTCAAGTACAAATATTTTTACTTACTTTTTTTACTCTACATAAACTTTCAAAAAGTGTAGCTCACCCAGTTCCTGCTCTTAAACATAAACACATGGGTTGACTTAAAATCGAAGTAAACAGTTCGCTGATAAACACAACCCATATTTCTTAAAACATTTTCATAAAAGACATATTTGTGAGGTGCCTCACCACTCTTATCCCATCGACCGGACAGAAACCTCATTGTTCATCGAAAACGGAAGCTACACATCGCAAAAGCCATAAATTGTAACATTATCGAGGCAGTCTTTCAAAAAATATGATGCTGATGCTGTAAAAGAGCTTACATCTTGACCTCATATTCTTTGCAGCTGACATAACACTTGACTCTAAAGGGACCGGCTCATCGTGTTGCTTTGGGGTTAAAAGTGTTTTTACATCAATAAACAACTGGGATATTTATAAACATGTTTAAAAATTTTGATGTTAGTAATTTTTTTTTATCTAAACAAGGTTCTGATTGATAATCAAGCAGATTGCTAAAGTGACCGTTTGAAGGGATAGTTCACATATTTTTAGTCTTTGTCCCCGGAAAAATTCGTCTTCGAAAGGACCCCGGATTTGTACTCAGCACTCTAAATGTGTTTTTTGATGATCCGTTGTGACTAAAATCCGTCATCTCTTTTCAAGTTCATGTTAATTTTCGTTTGCAATGAAGTAATATTGAACAATACTCATATCACAAAAGTTTAAAAACAAATTGTAACTTTAAATGTTTGTATCAAACTCTAACTGCAAAGTTGACGACATCCCCTCTGCATATCACAATAAGTTCAAAAAGTGAGGACAAATACCTTTGCTAATAGCCGTCACTAATTTTATTTTGGAAAAATAGATACTTTTAGATTGTAAAGAAGAGCAATGCGTTGGCAAATTATTATAATGCATGACAATTTTAAGTAAATTAGATATGACACCACACTATTGTCTTCCAGGACACATATTGGACTTGTACAAAAAATTTGCATATATTTCCCTATGTATAACTTGTCATGTTGAAGTATTTTCAGATTCATGGGCATTGCTAGACAAAGAGGCGCACTTGCATCTCACTGGCATTTAAAAATAAAATAAAATAAATAAATAAATAAATAAATAAATAAATAAATAAATAAATAAATAAATAAATAAATAAATAAATAAATAAATAAATAAATAAATAAATAAATAAATAAATAAATAAATAAATAAATAAATAAATAAATAAATAAATAAATAAATAAATAAATAAATAAATAAATGAATGAATGAATGAATGAATGAATGAATGAATGAATGAATGAATGAATGAATGAATGAATGAATGAATGAATGAATAAATAAATAAATAAATAAATAAATAAATAAATAAATAAATAAATAAATAAATAAATAAATAAATAAATAAATAAATAAATAAATAAATAAATAAATAAATAAATAAATAAATGTGCTAAAATTCACAAGACAAATGAAATAGTTTTCACTTCTTAAATTATCCATTTGAATAGAAAATTAGTGCTTAGCTGCTAATTATTATTTCAGTAGGAACTATAAGTATTATTTTTGGAAAATCTAGGTTTGAACAAAAATTTTAGCCGCCTTGCACCCTAGTGTATCATGCGATCAACGCCTCTTGGAAATTAATACGCAGCGACACATGGCCATTGCACGGTTCATTACCAGATTTAATACAAACACATTTAAAAAAATATTATGTGGGATTACATTCTATTTGATACACTTCCCCAGAAATACACATTATGATACTTTTTATGATAACTGGGTTCGATCCACTTTGCGAACCCAAGCAATAACCACTTAAGCATCCTGTAAATTGCAAAATAACAAAACGTAATTAAAAGTGACAAGTCTAATCAGAGCAGTTGTCACACAACATATAATTTCTCTTAAATCCTTAAATAATAGCACACGTTATACGCCGACGTTATATACTCTACGTCCAGTTCTCATAGAGTAGGCCGAGCACGTATCGAGATTTCAGAAACCCTCCCTTCTGGAGATTTCAACAGGAAAAATTATATCTAGGAGTGTCAGAGAATAAAATGTATCCAAAGTGATAAATCGTGTTTGAAAGAAAAACATTGCAACTGGAAGAATAAAGCACGCTTTTCCAAAGTTAGGAAAGCGCAGATTTCTAGGAACTATTGTTTATAGTTTGGATCTCAATGTAGTGTGGTTAGTAAGTTGTCTATTTTGTCTATCAAATTCAAATTTATTGCATTTTTTTGCAATAGATATTAAGTTGGTTTAATTTTTAGCTTCTACATTCAGCTAATACAGAAAGAAGCGTAACGAAAGGCTTTGTCAGTTAACCTGTTTTTTCATCTTGGAGGTCAATATCCCTAGACAAAACTGCAAATGCTACATACATAAGCGATATGTTAAATGGAAGGTTTCATCTCTGCTATCTCCGATATCAAGACATAAGAAAATGTCTTAAAATAGAAAAATAAGCTTAAGATGTAGTAATTTGTAATGTAATTTCGAAATTTAATTTGAAATTCTATTGAGTTTTGGATAGTTTAATTGCAAATGGAATGTTACGTATAAAGGTGTTAGTTTTTTTTTTAAAAACGGCCACTTATAGACATTTCATTAGTTATTACGAAATGTCTAATTTTGGAAAGACTTATTACCCTAAAAAAACACTTTTGAAAAGTAGAAGAACCACCAACCTCAAAAACACAAAAAACTTTCTTACAATAAAAAAATCATAAACATGATGAAAATTTTCAGCCACAAACACAGTGATATAAAAAAATGGCCAACCTCTGATTAGAACTCTCGGTTGTGACTCGCTTACGAATGTATGCTTACTTAATTTATTTTTAATATTTAAGTTCCGCTCCCATAAAAATTTACGCTGCTTGAGGTTGGCACCCGTCATAGGAATATTAACAATGCTTGCGTTTAAACTAATTTATGGATGTTTGCACGAATATTTGAGTTTATGATTTCATTTGGATGGGTAGGAAATACAAAGTGGTGTAAATATTCATGCTCGTGTAATTTTCAAAATAGTATAGAGAAACTGTGCTCAAACGCTTACATTTGAATAGTTATTAAGAATTTTGTAAGTAGGAAGCTAAAGTGTTTCTGGTACGCTTTTGTTTGGTTGATACATACATTTTGGAAAGTTTTTATGTGTGTGTGGGGGGGGGGGGGTTTAAAGGTTAGTAATTAAGACGGGCACCAACCTCAAGCAGCGTAAATTTTTATGGGAGCGGAAATTAAATGTTAAAAATAAATTAAGTAAGCATACATTCGTAAGCGAGTCACAACCGAGAGTTCTAATCAGAGGTTGGCCATTTTTTTTATATCACTGTGTTTTTGGCTGAAAATTTTCATCATGTTTATGATTTTTTTATTGTAAGAAAGTTTTTTGTGTTTTTGAGGTTGACGACTTCTCTTTTTTGAATTTGTCCGTTTCATCGTTTTTCTATTTATCCCCTATGATAAACCTGGTACCAGGGATATTCATAATTCTTCAAACTGAGTTCTACGATAGCTTACATGCAATAATTATCTTTAAAATTGATAAACCGAAAGTGGTACCAATAGCATACCTGGTACTTTAAATATTCATAATTCATCAAAACAAAAGTCCAACATGCCATATTTATCTTGGAAATTGATAAACCGAAAGTGGTACTACCTATGCTATACCTGGTACCTTAAACATTCATAATTTTTCAAGACAAGTCTAACGACACCCAACATGCCATATTTATCTTCAAAATTGATAAACCAGAAGTAGTACCACCTATGGTACACCTGGTACCATGAATATTCATAATTCTTCAAGTTGAGTTCAATGATATCTTGCATGCCAAAATCTACTTGAAAATTGACAAATTGGTTGAATGCGGACGGTAGTAACTATCAAAATCTACCACGAACGAGTACTAGAAACTTGTGTATGGCAACTCAACTCCCAAAACTTAAAGAAATACGTTGCCATTGACAAAGATCCTGTCTGCCAAGTTTCAGCTCGATTGGTTAGTTTGTAAGCACAACGACCTATTTTGGTGCATAATAACGACTAATCAGTCCGGGACCCACAGCTTAACGTGGATTCCGAATCACAACGAACATCCACACCTAACACAGGAATCAAATCCTGCACCTTTAACTTACAAGGCCAGAGCGTGCATCCCATTGAAAGTTTATACTAATAAATTGTTACAAATAAATATTACAAGTTTTTTACAGTCTAATAAATATTGCAGTATAAATTATTTTTATTATACCAAGCATTATTTTGGTTCACATAATAACCCATTGATATTTGACAAAATTTAAAATATTTTCTTAACAACAATTTTAAAATTCACTATGAAATTACAATTTTGATGATATATGATTCTACAATTTCATTTTACAACGGAAAGTAAAAATCAACACATCTTTAAAAAAGAATGACATTTTTGCAAATTCCATTAGCCAATCGCAATGCGTGGTTCATTTAGTCCTCTGTAATGAATTGACTGTGACGTCAGCTCGCATAACCTCCACATTTATACTTGTATTCAGCTCATAATATCTTGCAACAAAATGTGATTGTTTTCATTTTTCAATGGAGATTTCCCGAAATTAAAATGTTTTTGAAAGTTAACTCTCTCTAAATTGGTCATACAGTTCAAATAACACATGCAACTTAAAGAACAAATATTTCTCTTTAATTCTGTCTCTTCAAAAATTAAATTATTTAAATTTTAAAGATGTTATAAGCCATATAATTATAGTCCAATTCGTTCTCCTATACTTTAACATTACGTTAAAACTCACTTAAGCCTAACATGTCGGAAAAATTAACTTCCAAATGATAGCAAACCTGTTTGGTAACTTTTGGCATATATATCTGAACCTCAATTACAAGCTGATCGCCTTTATCTGTCGCCAAATTATGAAATGAAAAAAAGTGGTTTTAAATTAATTAAAAATAGAAAGAATTATTTAATGAAGTTCAAACCAGCGTAGGATTTTAAGTTGAAACATTCCGCATCCTATAATTTAATCCGTTTGAAGATCTATAGATTAGTTAGGGCTGTACGTTTGTCTAAATTAATCGGGCTAGAACTCGTTTTTTTATTTCGTTTTGGAATTTTCAATATTTTTTTTCTTCGTTGTCTTTTGTCCTAGGTACTCAATTTTTTTTTCTTTGAAAGATATCACCGAGACGAATCTATGGTATTTTTTGTATAATTATGTGAAGTTTCGTAAGCGCTCTAGAAAATAGTCAATTTCGGCTTTTTCGCTAGAAGTTGTGCAGAGAATAGATACTTACTGTCGTTTCTGCCTTTTTTAAGGTTGGCGGCGAAACGACCGTTTCATCTGATGAATGAAATTAGAAATAATTTTAAAATTTACTCATTCCTTCCAAAAGTAACTGCATTCATAAACAGTTCAATTTTTGAAAAAAATTGAACGTGACATTTGAAGATTTAAAAAAAAAAAAAAAAAAAAGTTTTGATTATGCTTAAATAATTCTACTTTACTAGTTAAATAACCGAAAACAAAACCAAAATTCAATTAACTGAAAAATAGGCCATCAATGAAAAAATTGCATTACCCATCTTAAGTTAAAGGCTGAAATAAACGAATTTTTTTTTGGATAGACGTCTAATGACCTTTGTAAGTTATAAAACGTACACAAATGTCTATATGCTCAGTTGTTGATTTATGGAGTTACACTTCAAAGAGACGACTCCGAGAAAAAGGGTTTTTCTATCTGCTGGCATAAATTTGCATCTCATATACGTATTTCATCAACCAAACCACCTTAATCACTTGAAACAGTATTTACCTTATTCTTCACTTTCATCTTAGACATTTAGTCCAATATTTGACTTCCTTTTAAATTCTTATAAGATCCGTTTGCAGAAATAATAAATTAAAAGTCTATTCTAAGAGGTCAAACAGTTAAAACACTAAATGTAGAAAATTTAAAAGATAATTTAAGAATCATGTTTTTTTTTTTTTTTTTTTTTTTGTTTTTTTTTTTTTTTGTGATAAATTGGTATTATCGCTATATAGTTGGAGTTGCTTATGTGTTTCAGTTTTCAATGCCAATTGCAAAATTGCCTTTTGGAACTTCTACCTATCTTGATGTTTACTTTTTAATTGTTACTTACTCTGTTTCAATCTCACAGAAAAACAAAAGTAATTATGTAAATTCGTAAGTCGTAATTATGTAGATTCGTAAGTTTAAATGACTTCTTTCCAGTCTATGATGCAAATACTTTAAAATGAAGAGCCGATATGAGTCTGATTTTATTGAATGAATGTATACTTATCTCAATTAATTCGTAAGTTTAACAGTTCATTTTTATTCTGAAAATGTTTTGCTTAAAGAATCACTTACTAGCTTACATTTAGGCATCTTTGGCATTATAAAAAATCAAATGTTATGCTGCAATAGTAATAGTTTGATTTAAAGCGAGCTGAATAAAAAAAATTCTGTTACTTTTAAATTATAGGTATTAAATAAACCCGAGAGTAATGAAGTCATATTTTAATTACATATATATTTTGCACAATTGCTATCAAGCCTACCTGATAATCTTAAAAAAAAAACCCCAAACTACATATTTTTCATATGTGCGCGACTAAATTATGCGTGCAATTTTTTTTTAAACTCTGAAACTAAATAAAAGTTTCAAAGAAAAACATATACATAGCATAGTTAATTCAAACTTAATTTTTACGTGGCTATTTCAATTTAATATCCAAATTTCACAGAAAAATATGTTTTAGGTTGATAAGATTGGTGCCCATGTTTAGACTCGTCGAACTGTAGAATCAAATTATCATAAAACTCTTTATATGTATAACTAAGACCTCAGGCAAATGATATCTAAATATTAAAATAAAATATTATAAAACTAGTTCAAATTTTCGCAAATGGCACTTCAAATGAAGCAATTATATGGCAGATATTTAAAATATTACTGTATTGCTTCTAAACTTCTTTCCTAACTGTCCAGAATGTAAACTTAACCACCACAAGGGATCTTAAAGATCCACATTTGCATCTGGCATCGAAATTTAAACTGGTGTTTATTTTTATATTCAGATATAGTTTTTCCTTTGTCTATATCCTATATAGTATGTGTACCAAATTTTATGAATATATATTCATTAGAAAGGCTCTGGCTACTTTTTATGCAGTTTTATCATGATCACACTATACCTGAAAATGGATTCATTGCAGTTCATTAGATGGCAGATATTAATTTATGGATCATTAAATTATCCCCCCCGCCCAAAAAAAAAAAAAAATGCAAAGATTTTTTTTGTATCCAAAAACATTGTATACCCAATAGTAAATTTTAAAATAAGCTTCTCAATAACCATTCTTTGAAGTGAAACGAATAGCAAAAAAAGCGTAAAAAACTAGTGTCTGTTAGATAGTTAAAAAATGTCAGAAAATCACATAGAATTTTATTGACTATGCAACAAACAAATTGTTTTAATCTATATTGGGCAACGCTTTTCGAGTTGTGCATTATTTGTATAGGTCGGGAATCACTTTGGAGACACTCAGTATTAATTTAAAAACGACTGAGGTTAAACAGAAATTTCAAAATACAAGTAGCAAAAAACCTCACTGAGTTTAACATAACTTCAAAAACCAGGACTTAGATTTCAGGCAGACCGCATCAACTATTAACTTGCAATCATGAAGGCGATGCACAATTTTCTCTTCAGCACAGCGTGTGCCTTGAGAGTAATTCATTTCAACTTCAAAATACATGACATCCAATTACAGCACTCAAATAGCAATTCAATAGGATTCGCTATCAATGAAAAACGACCATTATCTGCATTAGACGACTCCAAATGCAACGGAACTCCACAGCTCCGATAATGAGCTAACTCTCAACAACTTTTCTTCAAGGCTCTGGAGTGGTAGTGACTTTGAGGTTGTGAACTTCAAAGAAAAGTGCTACGCGGCTCAGTAGGTGGTTCTTACAGTAGCTCAGTGAATAGGAAACGTAAAAGGCTGAGTGTTTGAGTACTTGCCTTTCTTCCAGTGCTGATTGCTTTCAATGGCGAGATGATAAAATGAATTGATTAACTAGATAAATATTGAGTTACCATTAGGTTAGATATTCAGTTGAGAAGTGGGAAAAATAGAAGATGAAACCGTTTGTGTTAAGGGGTTTTAATGTTGGAATAAGCATTTTTTAGTTATCTCGATTTATTAAAAATATAAATACGTTTCCTAGGAACCAAAATAGTACGTAATGCATTTACTATTACTTTTAAATAAAATGACTTAGAATTACTTTAAAATAAAATGACTTAGAATTACTTTTAAAATAAAAGTAAATTGTGTTGGTAAAAATGTTATATTTTTTTAGTATCGTTGCAAATATTTTTCTTCTTCTACTTATTTTTATCTGTTAAATAAATTCATTGAAATGACTTTTTTATTTTTATAGTATTTTATTATTATTATTATTATTACTATTTAAACCTATTTATATTTTTATAGTATTTTAAATTATTCTTGATTTAATTATTTTATTTTAAATAAAACCCTATGTGATTGTTTGGAACGGAAACTTTGGCTTTATTTGCATATTTGAAATTAATCTGATAAGCAATTCTTTTAATTGTCTTTTTTTATTAAATGTGTGCTCTATTCAGGGCCTGATTTAGAAATTTTTTTACTGTAGGCCCAACATTCAGAGAGGGGCCCCAATAGCAAATATGTATTTCCTTACGTCACAATATTACCAAATCAAGTTACATTCGTTAAGACATGGAATTTGCGGATGTGTAACTAAAATTTTTTTATTATTTTTGTTCAGTACTTCCCATAAAAAGACCATTATATTTCAAATTTTCAGAAAACTTTCAAAATTAGGGGGCCCCCAAATTTGGGGGCCCCTAGGCCCGGGCCTAGTGGGCCTAATGGTAAATCAGGCCCTGGCTCTATTTGATAAACTTTTAACAAAAATTTGTATCCATTTCCGTTTGATAAGAGTTTTCCACCAACCTTTTTTATAAAGAGTTCCCTTGTAACTAAACACATTAGTTTCGTTCGTATTTCCCTTTGTTGATAAAAATCAGTTTTAAAATAGTATTTTATTTTATTTTATTTTATTTTCGATAAAATTAAGTTTTTCATTACTGAAATTGAGATTTCATTATTTTCTTTTCGATACAAATATATTTACTATATTTATCATCAGCAAAACTCAGTTTTTTTTTAATAAAATATTTTTAATTTTTCGATGAACAAAGCACTCTCCACTCAAATTGCTATAATTTTTAAAAACCCATAATATTATCTTCTTTTTAAAATTTACCAATATATTCCCTGTAATATTTGCATAAGTTTTACAAATATTACGACACCATTTCAAAGCATTTAATCGTAATATATTCTATATACATAGGCAATTAATACTTCAAATATAATTAATATAAAAGAGCATGTCTAATTTCTGGTATTTATGATATCTTTCAGATACTCCAACTATATAAGAAAATCTTAAAATAAAAACATATCAACGGTATTATGTATTTTCACAGTAAATAAATTCAATAAATAACCCAAAACCCTTGAATTATCGTTTTTAAAGAAAGGTTCCCGACAGTGTTTTTACCCCTAAGAAACTTATTAAAAGAATTATGCTTTTTGTGAATGTGTGTGTCGTTCAGTACTAAGTAATTTGACCAGATGATTAAGTTTCTTTAAAAAAAAAAAAAAAAAAAAAAAAAAAAAAAACACCTCCGTACTTGGCACATTTTTAAAAAATTCGCCTCCAAACTTGCAATGTTTTTATTATTAGGTGTTGATAACCTTTACAGGGGCAGTTGCAGTTTTCTGTTATTAAATATCCCTAAATTAAACTCGCTTGATATCTGGTCTTGAAGTTCGACTATAGTCATGTGCAGATTGGGCTTATTTGTGATGGTGATTGTCACAATCCATTTTGTATTTGACTAAATGATAAATGAGATACTATCGAAATAGCAACAATTTCATCCAAAAAGTAGTGGAAAACAGGATTTATTTAAACGACTATTACTTTTCAATATTTTGATGTTTTCTTACATTTTAATAATACGTTAATACCTCTAATAATATAAAATAATACTTCTTAATACGTTTTACTATATAGTTCTAGAAACTGATTCTATTTGTAAACGGTTAAATACTATGATTACTAACTTTATCATTTTATGAATCGTATAAAGAGGTAAATATCGCTTTTCAAGACAACTTTTAAATTAAAATATATTCTTTATTGGTATAATTAATATATATTATTTATTGGTATAATTACAATATATTCTTTATTGGTACAGTTACAATATATTGTTGCACAAATTGTCTGTATATATTGTAAATAGTGACGTATTATTTCAAAATTCTATTGCAATTTATTTTTATCCAATTTTATTTAGTAATTAATAGCGATTATACAAGTTAGAAAAAGGTGGCAACACCTAAAGTAATCGAGAAGTTTCGAGATATTTCTTTTCTATGAATTGGCTGGAAATTTCGAGAATGTCTCACGCGCTTGTATATAAAAGACTGGAGAACGGGAAAGTTTTCAGATTGACTTCGGACTTCGTTGAAAGCTAATCGCTTTGTTTACCTATTGGAGTGAGCTTGTATAATCGCTGAATTCGAAGTTATTTTTGTTGAAGCTTGTGTTGGAGCTTGAGAGTAATTAAACTGTTGCCTGTGAATAAATTTTGTGCGTTTTCTGAAGAGAGAATAAATATTTTTATACCGTGAAAACTGTGCCATCATTGCCTCAGTGGAAAAATTCGTAACAATATCCTTCATTGGTATAATTACAGTACATTCTTTATTGGTATAATTACCATATATTCTTTATTGGTATTCAATGAATAGATACTTATATTCATTAAAAAAGACTAGAAGGTTCGTTCTTCTGCTTAGTAAAACCCCCGAACTCGTTTCCTTTCAGATTGATAACGCAAACCCTGTGATTTGCTTCGCAAACTAGGATCTTGCTTCAAATCTTCAAGATTAAGTGGATTACTGATATTCGTATGTTTATAGTGATATAATTTATTAAAAGCTGAATCCATGAAAACGAAAAACTGAATTTTGTTGAATTTTTGTAATTAAATGTTTACATTTTGTTAATTTATTTTAGAGTTCATACAAATGCAACTGTGTTAAAATGTATCTTTTATAATAACTCATATGACAAATATTTGATAAACAATTATTAAAGCTTCAATAGTATTATAAAATAAACTATTATAATCTTTATTGTTAAGTATTGTTTAGAAGTCCACCAATCATGCGAACTTAAAATTGAATTTTTGAAATTAAAATATTTAATAAGTTAAAAATAAATCGAAATTTTAAAAAAGGATGACATTAGTCGTTTGGTGAGTTATACATTTCTGTGCCGATTTTGTTGCTATTTTGTTATTTGCATAATTGTAAAATATTGGTATATTATTAATGTCAATGTTTCGAATCAAAGAATGTCAAAAACGTTTTTCTCAATACGTCCTCCAAAAAGTCATTACACAATGGGTCGATACAAGTCAAATATTTCATCATCACCATATAATTTTTCTGGCAAATGTTTGAAATGGATGTGTATCTAGAAGTTTATAAAATAAATATGCATAAGCTCTCTCCATTTCTTTAAAAATCTAATTTATCTCAGGTGAAATTTGAAGAACTGAAAATGGAGAAAGTTCCCGATTTCTCTCAAAGAAAACCAAGTGATTTATTACAGTACATTCCGTGTGCCGAGTAATTGTCTTGCGCGTATACAGTAAACATGCAGAGTGGTATTTCGGATAGAACTCCCCGTTGCCACATTTGTTTTGGAAATTCAATTTCCTTGTCAGAATTTTTTTGGAACAAAAATGTATATTTTCCTGTAATCTATAAGAGATTGATGTTTCCGAAACAGTGTAGGTGTTAGTTTATGTATTTGGATCATATGTCTTTTAAATGTATTTATTAAGTAAAGTTTACACTAAAAATAGGCTTCAAAATATTATTAGTATTGTAAAACATGTTAATAGTTGAAACAAATATATCTAATGGCTAAATTGATCACATTGAAATCTTCGTAAGTGAATTATCATGGATAAAATGATTGCTCACGATTTTTAGTTTCTCTATTCAGTTATTATGATGAAACAAATATTTTTCCTACGTAGCAATACTTGTTATTTGATTTGTTTTATTGGAAAAGAAAATAACTGTCAGTAAATGATCGTTACCACACGTGTTAAGATATATTCAGGCCCAGATATCAAGAAAGTACAATATGGGAACATTTAATGACGGAAATTATTTTCTGTCAAGTTGACCACACCAAAAAACATATGTCAATTTGGATTTTTTTCTATAAACAAAATCGTCGCCAAGTTAACCAGTTTAGTGTCAAGCTTAGCGAGAAAACTGATCACTGTTTAGTCAAGTTCTAACCCTACATCTGCATTTACAATGAAGGAGATAATTTTCTGTATAGTTAATTAATTCACCCTTCCGTTCGAATTTTGACGCTTTATAAAAACGTAATTTCCAATTGAGTTTTTTAAAATTCTTCTCGTCTTATCATAACTCTTTAAACTAAGATATGATACATGTGATACTTATAGTTTGAGATATAATTGTCGTACTTATAGTTTAGGCTTGAAATTTTACAAATTTATTTTACATTTGTCATCTCTAGAACTTTCAGTTGCAATAGCCAATTGAATCAGGGATTTGAAATATATTGCACATATCTGCAACATTTTTATTTTCGTCTGGGAATATTGACTTCAGACAGATGGACGGTAGGGCTAACGAACAGCACCTTTACATAAACTTCATATTATATTAATCTAGTGCAGTATCTTTAAGAAGTTTTTAATTAAAGATAATGCGTACCTCAAATACTTTAATAGTTTTTTTTTATTAATAAAGCTACAAAAAGTTGTAAGGATCGTATAAGATATCGTTAAACAGCCCCATCTAAAAAGATTTATTGAAATGAGTCTAGTTATACAATGCTAATGCACAAAAATGTTATTTAAGACTTCAGGAGGGGGAAAAAACAACAACCCTAAATTGAAAAGGTATCTAAAAGTTTTTTTATGGTAAATATGCGGCTGGGATCTGACCATGTGCTTGATATTTAAACATTATTTTTATATTCCGTGAAAACATTGTTGAGAAATAACTGTAGACTAACATAAGTGTTTATTTAATAAAACATAATGTAGTTTCTACTTAACTTCTGTATGATAAAAAAAAAAAAAAAAAAAAAAAAAATAAAACAAGGTAAATCCTTGGGTTGCATGATAATTCTTCTTTTTGAAGGTTTACCTACGTAAATCTTTAGTAACTGGAGAGGAACTTCCAAATGTTCTTCGGAAATATACCAGAATAACTTTATCATTTTTTGGGGGATATCGAAGTGATATTTCACAAATTTTACTATATTTGGAAGCGGAATAAATGTCTTGGTAGTATCAATTACCACTGCTTCAATTGAGAGTAGATACAGAAGATTTTATCGAATTCCGATTCCAAGAACGTAAAATGAAGCTTTTATTCTTATTCTTCGTGAAGCTTTCTTTTAAGGAATATTCTAAAAATTTAACATATGTGTTTTTTATAATTCTTTTATTGGAAAGTTTAATTTTTAAAGGTAGTTTTTGGACGAAAAATCTTCAAGAAATGTAACTTTTAACAGTTCTTTAGATAGAATGGAACTTGTGAGCTATGAAAAGCTTTAGTGCATGGTAACTTATTTCTTTTCATCTAAAATCTAAAGTATTTTAGCTTGACCAAGAACTCCTCACATTATGTTATGTTAATAATTCTTTAGAATCTCCAATGTTACTCGGCAATGCTTACTATGTAAAGTAATTTAGCCGGAAATAGAGCTGATCTCATAGTTTGAATCCTAATACTCGTGAAATTATAAAATTTAGTAATTTAAAAAAAAAAAAAAAAAAAAAAAAAAAAAAAATGTTTTTAAATTTTACTTTCAAGGTCTCCGAATGCAGAAAAATAGTTACGAATAAAAATTAGACGATTAGGAATGCATATGTTTTAAAAATCGCCTTTGCAATAAAGTGTTCGAGTAACTTGCGAAGAAAAAAGATAAATTCACATTAAACTAAGCAAACTGTGAACTATTGCAGATTCTAAAGATTCATTATCATAATGAGAGGAGTTCTTGATCAACCTAAAATTATAGTATCACTAAACTCGGCGCGAAAATATAAGCACAGCCCCTTCCAAGTTCGTTTCTACCAACGACTAATAAGCTACTAATAAGATACACATTTTTAAGAGTTATTACAAGCCTTTAAATATATTGTCCTATTACGAGTGGGCGTTCTCCAATTGAAAATTCCAAATTCAAAAGCTATAGTTAAGTACGGTAAATCAGACAGACCTTGATGCTAGCAGACAATACTTCGCAAGCCATTTAGGCCCAAATTGAGCTGTTGTTCTTCCTTCGAACAACATTAGTCATGAGAGCTTACGAAAGA
The DNA here is from genome assembly GCA_963978545.1 of Linyphia triangularis. Taxonomy (NCBI): domain Eukaryota; kingdom Metazoa; phylum Arthropoda; class Arachnida; order Araneae; family Linyphiidae; genus Linyphia; species Linyphia triangularis. The sequence continues at coordinate 42,822,447 of OZ021731.1, forward strand.
GGGTAATCATTCAAAAGTAACATATCGCTATCTAGTTCCACTTCAATCCGTTTTAATCCTCCGAAATAAGCATGACCGCTACACATTTAACGCGTGTGCCTACCCTCAAAGTCTTCCGAGGTCCACATCAATGGATATTACCTTTGTTTTTGTTTCCCTTTCCCATCTTTTATAAAACCCGTGGTTAGATGCAATGTATAATTATCCACACCCAAAGCCCGATTTGAAAGGCCAGTTCTTCTTTTTTTCTCTCTTTTTTTTCTTTTATATAAAGGAAGACCCAGAGTATGTTATTAGATTCGACAACACACCTGTGTTGCTGGGACAAAGTCCGCGTATAATTTTTATTCATTTGTGAAGGATCTGGGGGATAATGCAAACATCTCAAAGGAGGGAATTCTTTGTAGGGTATTTTTGTTTCTTTCTTCTTCTTGTAAGCTTTAACATTGAGATGAGTGGTGTTATTATTCCCTTATTGAACATACCTTTGAAATTTTTGATTTGACGGTGGTTATTAAGGCATTTTTATTTTAATGGAAGTGAAATTACAAAACGGGTAAATCCTGTTGGGAGTTTCCCGTTTTCTTTATATTATCCATACTCTTCTTTTTATATGCCATATACTATTATCTGTATTTAATTTGAAGGGATGGCAGTGCAAAATGAAAGATACATTTCTTCAAAGTGCACAAGACAAAATTATATTCTTTAGGTATCTTGTCTTTTGTATGTTATGTATAGTACAGACTTAACATGCAAAGGTATTGTCCTCCAGAAGAAAGTAATTTCTACGTTACTATAGTAAATAACGTTATATTTCCTTTTTAAAGGGCGCTTTTGATGAAATTCATTTCTTTCTTCCATAAGGAAAGACAAAACTACTATACTATCTTAAACATCAAACAAGAAAGCAGCATCTTTCACTTTCGCCATTTTCCCGTTTAACTTATAGACTCTTTTGTACCATTGCTTAATGCTTATGATACCAAGAAAGTTTAAAGATCGTAAGATTACATATTTAATAGCGATATCTTATTTTTTTCACGAAAACCTATGATACTCTACTGCTTTCTACCAACAAAAAACCCAAGCTATTCCGAAACAAATAATTGTGCAGTAATACTACCTTGTTAGTTTAGGGAGCAATATACGTGACTGAACTTGTGACGAGTCTTCCAAAAATAAGCAAGAACAAATAAAACTAAGTCTTGATTTGGTGTATTTTGATAGAGCGAGAAATCACAGATCGTGAAACACCACTGCAGAAATCTCTACTCCTGCTGTTACGCAGAGGCCATTCCAGCTCAGAGGAACCGATCCTCTCACACATGTCACACGAAAACAACACAAAGAGAAACAAAAAGTCAACCCTAGAACATAAGATGTCAGAATACTCTTTCGCGAAGTCAGCATTTTATGCCATACCATTTTCTTTCTCTGGCTCAATGAGAATGAGTGAAAGAATGAATAAAAAAAATCACAAAAAAAACAACAGAAAAACATCGAACTTCTAATGGATTTTAGTCGTAAATCTAGCTCCACAAAGGGAAAAATATATATAAACAAAGAAAGAAGTACAGTGGAAAACCACAATTTTATGGCTTATGATCGTGTGATGGTGTGTTACTTTCCACCTTACACTAATGCACGAAACCAGTGGAATGATGGGGAATACAATGGATTAGGTTTGGAGAATTGACCAATTGAGGAAAAATTGTGGGGATTGAGGTAAGCTATAATACTTCGGAATAATGATAGTATAGGTTTCATTCTTTTTAAAATTCTACCTTTGATTTTATAATATGCATTGTTATCCAGGTTAGGGTTCTTAAGAGTTGAAGGTCAATGTCCAATACCAATAGTGGTCTGGGGTTGCATATGACTGAGTATGTAGTTTCACTGTGGTTTGCGAGAATGTAATATAGAATTGACTGCCATTGTCCTGCAAGAAGTTACAATATTTCAAAGAGAGGAACTATTACTTTTGATAGTGTTTCGTGTAGTGACCTTCAATGAAGTGCATATGGTTGAACATGAAAGTGTAAGTTTCTTTAAGTTTTAAATTGCGTGACTATGCTTTATCACGAAGAAAGATTTGGATGTCAGGTCAGGAATATTACATAAAAGCAATAGACCATTCTTTAAATAGGATAATTTTTCTTGAAATACAACATTTTATTTTTAATTGTAAATTAGAAAAATAAATATATATTCAAGCTTTGTAGTAGAATTCTATATCCCAGGTAGCCCAGCGATATTGGCCAATGCCGGAAACAGGGGCTCTGGGAAGATTGGATAGTTTATGGCGAAAGTATCGTTCCAAAATACACGATTTAAAAAAAAAAAAAAAAAAAAAAAAAAAAAACACACACACACCATAAAACACATTTTTTATCCCTCCTTTTTCGCTTATAACAATATATTTTAATTTTAAAATTCTTCATCAACGTTTAAAAACTTCCAGTATATTTTACACATCACTGGGCTAGGTTGGACCAGATCTGTAGCAATGGCCAGTCTACAATAGTACACATAGCGATTAGCCTGCGCGTTTGAATTACTAGGGATAGTTCATTACATTAAAAATATTCATTTAACTTTTTGTGTAAATTAAAAGCATTGCAGAAAATCAAGTCCGTTAAACTCTAGGTTCGCCATAAGTAGTTGTCATATCATGTAAACTACTGTATATATCTATGTCGCCTTTAGGCGGGAAAGATGATTTTCATTGTAATGTAAAACAACAAGTGTTGCTGAGAAGAAATTTAATAAATGATGGATTTAAAAAGTTTCTGTTGTGTAATCATGTAAGATTACTTTTGTTAAACAATAGGTAACCTCATGTGCTTTTTTAAGGTACATACTCCAATTATTGGTAAATTATTTTCCTTAATAAAATTTAAACTATCTTCATAAAATAAAGAGTGGATATGTTTAACTAAACATTTTAAAAATTAGACGGCATGGTACTAATAGCTGTGACATAAATTATTCTACGCATTTACACACTTAAAATAATAAGGAACTAATATTTTCTCTTATCTGTTTGTTTATAACTAAAACTTATATTTTATTTATAAAACTTTGAATTTTAATTATAAAATTAAGTTATTGTTTTAGAAGTACATTGATAAATTTATTAATTTGATTGATGACATATTTTTTAGAACATATTAATCTCTTTAAAAGTATTAAAGTATATTAGAGTTATTTTATTTTCATAACAGAGCTTAAGATAATAGTGATAAAATTTTTTTAAGGCATATATAGATTTTATTTATGCATATGCCAATATGATTTTATTTTATTAATATTAGAGAAAAATATTAATATAACAGTTCAACTTGCTTGGAAGATATAGAAAAAACAGCTCCTAGGCATATTTCTCTGGTAGTTTGTATATTTATGATCTTTGATGGTTTTTCTAAAAACCTTATGATATTTAGACAGAACCCGTTGAAAAGTTATCAATTTATTTTGATTAAAAATAGAAAACTTTTAAGAGTGTAACAAGAAGTCAAGAAAGTTCTAATAACATAACTATTCCTACTAGAAGAATTTTCAGAAATGATTAAAAACTTTTGCGGTAGGGAAAGTTTTAAAACTACCACTTCTCGATAACTTTATGGAAGAATGTAAAGTTGTGGGGATCCACGATGGGCCCATAAAATTTAATCCTTATGATTTTCGCTCATAAATTCCATTAAAGCAGATCATGTTATGGGGCAAAGACATCGGAAGCTGAGTTTTACGATAATTCATCTTCTTTAATGAAGACATCAAAATTGCGTCGCAAGGTTTCGGCTCTTTTATTATCGACAGAGGCTGCCGAATTAATTGATATCGGTCTGAGTTTAAACAAGTTATACTTACTGTACATTTAAGCGCTATATTTTGGACATATTTTTAGATGGATATGTTTGAATGATTTTTCCTGTATTTTGAGTTGACTGGTTTATTTTGTTGTAGTTTTCTTCAGGGCAATATTAGTTGGGTGTAAGTGCTGAGCTCATATAATTCGTATGTTATAGAGTGGAAAACGCGACAGCAACCCAGGTAACATCGCGGTATTCTTAAATGTCGGAAGCAGGGGTTCTAGGAAGATTGGCCAGGCCATACCAAATCTTGAGCATCGTTCTAAAATACAAAATTATTTAAAAAAACTAAACATATCAAAACCACCACAAAGCATATTTTTCACCCCTCCGTCCATTTTTATAAACACTATATTTCAATTTTAAAACTCTGAATCAACACTTCAAAACTTCCAGTATATTTTATTCAGCAGTGGGCGAGATTGACCAAGATCCGTAGCAACGGAGAATCTACAATGGTCCACATCGGAATCGGCCAGTGTCGAGCCGATATTGGCCAGCGGATTTGTGCTACTGGGGAATACAAACAGATAGGAAAGAGATCCCGTGCATTGGTCCCTATTCCCCGGATTTGTGTTGCATAAATTGTACAACTTTGCAATATTTAATAATTAAAATTTGCTTCCGTAGAGATATTGCATTTAAAAACTCCTTCAGTTTGGGAGTTTGATATAAGCAAGAATGTCGTCAATTTCGTGAGCTTAGTGACGAAATGTAGCAGGAAAACTTATCATCGAACAACCAAGTTCTAATTTAATGTCTCTATTTAAAGCCAAGATGTGGTTTCTGATTGAATTTTGATGCTCTCTTACAGCAATAGATTCGATAAAATACTATGCAATACTACTAATCTTCTCGAGGACTTCAAATTGATATATGGCTCCTGTTTGGTTTAGGCTCAATGAATTGTAAATTGATTTCAGTCCGATTCTTATCTGGAAGAGTTTTGGTACGGAAATTCGCATAGACAGGGTTTTCCATTTGGCATAGACCGCGAGGTTGCGGGTTCGAGTCCCGTGTTGGCATGGATGTTTGTAAATGTATGTTGGCTTGTCTAATGACGAATGTTTCGGCGCATTATAGCCCTCGTGTTGCTGACGGCGCCAGATAATCTGAAAACAACCAACCATTTGGCATACATTACGTGATTGTAGCATTTGTAGTTCTTTTTATGTGACTGTTGATCTAAAAGAAGTAGAACGCGGGACTACACTACACAGTGTAAAATCCAAAATTAAAAGTGCCTAGCATTTTCAGAACAGCATTTGTAACGTATAGGGCAATCCTAATGGGAAATATTCGAGAAATAGGTTGACAGAGTGTTCATGGATTGAGATTACATTTTTAAGAAATTAATACATTCTTAAATTGACTAAACATGTGACGTACGTGGTGGATTTTAAAATAGCAGGACTTAATCAAGATTTAACTGTAACATATAAGAGCTAGCTATACATAAAACCGCTTCCATTCAGTATTTAACAGTAACATTTAAATCTATATAAGAAAGCAAAAGTTTCTTAAAGATAAGAAACGAATGCTTTATTAATATGATTAAAGATGTGTACATGGCAGTTTATAAAACTGTAATTGCAGGACATGCAGGCAATATGTAAAAGTACTAGGAGCAATACATAAAAATCTTTAAAATTTAGAATATATAAACCACATTCTTCAAAAAGTTTATTTTAAAATAAATTACAAATCATATTAAGAGCCTCAGGGTTAATCAATAGGACTTCAATTAAATTAGTAAAACAAACGATTTCCTACAAACCTACCCCGTGTTAAAGAAAAAATACAATTTTAATCTCGCTGAACTATCTGGCAAACTTTTAGAAAGTTCAAATGTTTTATGCGATTTCGTTAAAATGGAAAGCGCACTTCTGTCAAAGAACACAGCGTAGAGTCGGATTTCAGTTGTAGCCGTACAACGCTTTGGGGACTCATTTTATTGGAAGTTTGTTGCTCCCAGGCGATTGCTGACGTCACGATGTATTTCCTTTTCCCCTTTTCTGTTTTGGTTAGGTTAGAAGTAATAAATGAAGGTTGCGGAAAAACACGAACTTTAAGAGATTGTGGTGTTGGAAATGGTAAGAAAAAGTGAGTTCTGAAACCTCCAGAGAATAGTTCTGAATTTTTATAACTGAGACTTATCAGAATGTACGTGATTTTTTAAACTAAATTTTTATCATTATTTGTGTGTCTTATTGATATAAAAATAGCTTTTATTGAAATAAGTTTAATAAGTGTTATGAAAATAAAGTGGGATAAAACTGTTCTCAATACAAATTTAGTTGAATAAAATTTACTCTTCGGTTCTTAGAGAGACTTAAGCACTTTTTTAACTTTTATAGAAACTAATTTGAAATTTAACGTTTTTTAATGTTTAATTATAAACTGATAAGAATTCGTAACGATTGATGGTCTTTGCGTAATTAAAAGCTTGTACTATGCATTTAACGTTTACATGTAACGTAAAAACATGATTTTATATACACATGACGATAACTGATTTGAAATCACAATTGTTAATATATAATACACATCACACCACGACAGATAATATAAATGCGTTAGAAATAAAAATCAATTAGTAGTGTTTAAATTACAATGGCGCACTTAATCACATTTGCATATAGTTTTAGAAGCATTCGTTTCCAGTGATTGATCGGCATGTGAATCTATTCTGTTCCTATAGAAAAAGATTCAATAGTGTGAAAGGTCTAAGGACGTTAAAAAGAATCTTGAGAACGTTTAGATTAGCTAATTTATCAACATTTTTCTTTACAACATTGAAACTATTTTCTACTCTCACGCCAACTCTTCGTTAATGAGGCTAAATTCAAAACCACTGAACGCCATTTAAGTTTTCAAAAAGTATAGAGCCCTAAATTACATTTTAGGTGATGCGTAAATAATTATATCAATGTGATCAATATACTTTGCTTAAAAATAGAAAACTTTTCCGAAGTATAATGAAAATAAGTGTAGATAGTTATGATAACATAAATATTCCTCATTTCCCCATGATATGAATTTATAATAATATAACTTATTCAAATGTTTTTAATATAAATCCCTCATATGCATTGCCAATTTTTATGTGCATGTCCAACTTATTGAGCTCAAATCGAAGTTTTCATAACTACGAAGAAAACATATATTTCGAAGTACTTGGGTAACTTATTTTTATCCCCAAAACTTAATTGAATATATTGTTATCCATAACGGTTCTATCTGCCAAGTTTCAGTTTATTGAATAATGGATTAGCTTATTGAATTATTTTGTGAGAATGACAGCCTCCAATACTTGGTTTAATGCATTGTCATCGACATTGAGTATATTTGCCAAGTTTTAGCTCTATTGCATGACTTCAAATGGGTTAATTAGCCGTCCGCAGATTTACTAGCTACATACAAACAAATATACAAAATCGATTTAAATCATTAATATGGTAATCATATTTTAAAATGAACCACCATTTCTATAACTTCATGGAAAAATGGAAAATTGCGAATATCCGCTCGCTAAAAAACATTAAAAAAGCACCCTTTATACTTTTTCACAACTTATCGAAAAGCTTACTTGTATCTAAATGGAGAAATTTGGCACAATCGCAAATTGCCTACTCCAAGTTGTGAGAGGAAAGGAATAAAGACCAACAACAATAATAAAGACGAAAACATTTTAGCCGGTTCCCTAAGAGATGGCTAGGTTATGGGCAGATGCAATTTCTCGTCTCATATCCAGGATGTTAATGGATTGAGGACATGTGTTTTTGTGAAGGCAAAAATCCGAAACCTCCGCCATGATTGAGAGTGTCCTCATTGTCTTACGCCCTCTCTTCTCCCTCAGTTAATTTATAATATTTGCTCTTTTGTGGCGAAGCACCAGAAGGGTTTTGTTAAATGAGCGTGTCTAGATGTGGATGCCACAATCATTTGTTAGGGGCTTAAAGGAGTGGTTTATTCGGACAAACACTTTTGTCTTGTGTTTTGTTAAGTCTGGCAACGCAAGTGAAAAGATAAACATACAGTTTAAAAATGGCAGGATTTAGTGTCAAATTTTTAAATATTTGGCCTTTTAGGGTGAAGTGTTATTCGTCTTTTTTAGATTCTTATATACACTGCGTTACATAATGATAGAACCACCATGTATTTTCCGCCTAGCATACAGTAATTGGAATAAATGATTGAAATAAATATTTTTATTGAAAATATACAAAATAAGAATGACAATAACAAAGTAAAAACATTACTCATGTTTATATTTTCATGTAATAAAATAAAAAATACAAATTTTAGGTTGCAAAATGATAGAACCACTTTCAGTTAATACTTTGTAAGAGCACCCTTTTTGGTTATAAGTTCAAAAATTCGATTAGGCATGCTTTCGACTAAGCGTTTGAGTATATCTGCATTCAGATTTTCCCATTCTGTATTAATGGAGTCTTTCAATTCTTGAACCGTTGAATACTGCTTGCCGTTGGCGTATACGGCCCTGCTTAAAATGCCCCAGACGTTTTCCATGGGGTTCATGTCAGGAGAACATGCAGGCCATTCGATAACCTGCACTCCGTTGTCCAGGAACCATTCCCAAGACGAGTTTGCAACATGAATGCTAGCATTGTCCTGTTGGAACTTCCAAAATGGACCTCCAATTTCTTCTCCAAAAGGCAACACATTTTCTTCCAGCAGGTCTTGATAGTCTATTGCTCTCATTCGACCAGTAGGGAAGGCAATGTTAGTTAGCCCAGCATTGCCAAATCTAGCCTAAACCATTAACGATCCTCCCCCACACTGTCTCTTAGAAAAAATGTGTGGCTCATTTCGGAGATCCCTCCAATAGAATGCCCACCCGTCAGGACCATCTAGATTGAATTTTTTTTCGTCGCTGAACACTACTTGAGTCCACTGTTCTTTCCAAGTCATGTGTTCTTTAGCCCATTGCATCCTTTTTCGTTTGTGAAGATCTGTAAGTCTCGGTTGCGTTTTCATTTTCGTGTACTCAAGATGTTCGTTCTGCTGAGCTATTCTGGATAAAGTTGACTTGTGAACTTTGATGGTGGGGTCTTATGATAGTCTGTTCAATGTTTCACCAGCTTTTAACTTCTTTACAACTAACCTTTCTTGCCGCTTTGTTAGCTTTCGAGGTCTTCCAGTGGATTTCTTTGTCCCATATTTGGATCCAAGATGTAGAAAATTATTAACCACGTGTGGTGAACGCCCATTATGTCTTGCTATATTCCGAGAAGACAATCCTGCTTGGTTCAAAGCATAAAATTTGTCCTTTTTCAAAATCAGATAACGGATTTTTCCTACCCATACTTAGTGACACCTTTTCAAATCAATAAACTATGCGTGCTCACAATAAATGCAAGTAAGGTTACGTTAGTTGATCAAACGAAGCTTTTATATACCTGTTTGTTGAAACCCAACTGCGCATGCTTCTCTGGGATCGATTATTCCACTAAAAAGTAGGGGTGGTACTAACATTTTGCAACCTAAAATTTTATTTTTTATTTTATTACATGAAAATATAAACATGAGTAATGTTTTTACTTTGTTATTGTCATTCTTATTTTGTATATTTTCAATAAAAATATTTATTTCAATCATTTATTCCAATTACTGTATGCTAGGCGAAAAATACATGGTGGTTCTATCATTATGCAACGCGGTGTACACTCATTAAGATTATTATATATGGGAGTTTAAAGTGAGGATGGTGCAAATCGCATTTTCACCAATTCTGCCTTAAGTTCAGAAATACAATCTAGAAGTGCTAAACTGGTGAAAGAAAAAGTGAATTAACTCACAACCTCTATATAGTTCTTGTCATGCTGCAGCATAATACGTAACAAAAAGTTTTCTTCCTCAAAATGAAGATTAATAGGCTTACTCCACTATGATGTTAAGCACCTCATATACTACAACACTTTGTTACGTAATACTTCTCTAAAGAATTTAAGAGAAAAGATGTTATTCTAAATACAAATTGTCCTTTATCGTTATTGTAGTTATTTGTCAGCAATTGTTAAAAGGCATTTAATTCCAATTTTAACAGAGAGCATTTTCGTTCAGGAATACATTTTTTCTCGAGAAAGTAATTGAAAATTAAATTGAATAAAAGCTAAATAATTTTCATATTTCAACGAAAAACCCGTTGATTCGCAAACAACACAGACTGAAAAGTCTGTGCTGTATGCAAATCAAGGGGCATAAAAATCATGCAATATCCCCTGGATAAAATGGTATCAGACACATATACCAAACATTTGCTACAAACAAACATCGTTTATCAAAGAGTAGTGGTACGTATCTTTCTAATTCTTACCAGATACAAAAGAATTATACTACTTGTTTCTCATCTGGAACTACTTTAGATACTAAGTATGATTCAGCGATACAATACTGTTTCAAATGTTATTCAAAAAATGACATTTTGACTATTATCCAAATCCATCCCACCATATTTGGATGCTAAAACTCCGCCATTTTGCATTCTTATTACAGACCTCATTACGATGCAGTTGCAGTTAAGGGCTACAACCACTTAACTTACCCCATGAAGCCATTACTGGTTCAATCCATTTTTGATGAATTGTGACACATCTCCTGTCATGTGTGGAAAAGGGCCCATTTTCACAGGGAACCGGAAAATTGGGAGTGACTTGGTCCACCGATGCATCAAAAACATGCCATCTTGTTAGCAAGAGCTGCCCTGTTCAATCTTAACCTCGTTTTCAATTATTGAAAACACTCCATTTTCTGAAATATAATAGCTTCGTGTTCATAGTTACTAACAGCCTTATACGGGAAATTTTGTTGTTGTTGTTGTCTCTGGTCTGAGGTTAATTGAAATTCAGATTTCTGTTTTGGACGTTTGAGATTTAGAATAATGATGAATGTGAGATTGTTGTATGGAATGAAAATTGTAAGCGATCAAAGCGATGAAACTAAAACTATGAGTAAGAGATGAGGTAAGCAGTTTTACTCAACAATAAGGGGATACCATGGTTTATTGTATTCTTTTTCTTTCTTGAGAAGGTTTTCAGAATATAAAACAAGCAGTTCAGGTTTTAAACTTTCAATGACAGATAAATATCTTCTTGTCATAGAATTAAATTGATAACTTTAGTGTAGTCAATGACATCTAAAACAATGATAATATCGATAGAATTATCATCATTTGTTTTGCTTATTACGATTAACTTAGTGTGATTGCGAATATTGACATTGTATTATAACACTAATATTTTATTGATAGAATTACTTTATATAACTTTAATATTGTATTGACATTACTACCATACATGACCATACAATTACGATACATTTGCAATAGGTTGATAACATTAACATCACTGATAACATTATTATCAGCTGTAACATTGATATTGTGCTGACAAAATAGTGCCATTGATAATAAATCATAACATTGGTATTGGTTAGATAACATTGGTATTGAATCGTTAGTATTGATATTTTATCCATAATATTGGTATCGATATTAATGATGTAGCATTGCCAACATTATTATCATAGATAAATTGTCATTTTTTATAACATTTTTACTATCGATGATTATAAATCAATAACATTGATATCATTGATGATGTTGGCATCATTTGATATAATATTGGAATGTTGTCCTTTTTAATACTGCTTCGAAATTGTTTGTAACATATTGCTCTCTTCTACTAAGATACATATATTCATTTAATTAAACTTAATGGATGGCATATATAAAGCAGATTAAAGAAAAAGAAATCACTTTTTAGTTTAGAAATTTACAAACTTTTAAAATCTACATATGTTTTCTAATATTATTATTATTAAAAAAAAAATTATAAACTAAATTGTATTAAATTTTTTAATGTTTTTTTCAGCAAAATGCTTTCTAACAATCTCTATAAGGTTAACACATTTTTTCATCAGACAGTTTAAAGACACAAAACTGAATGCTATCATGAATAAAGAAACAACTCAAAATATGACATGCAACCTCTGCCACTTTTTTCAAGAAAAAATAGTAAATAAATTGAATTATTAGTTACTGATGTAATTAAAGATCATTATTCACTTTTAAATTTTTTACACATGTGCGAACCCATGGAAAAAACTGATAACTTTTCCTAACCATAACCTGCTATTTAGTGGAGGTTTGGATTTGGGAAAAGACAAAATCCGATGTCGGATAATAGTACTTACCACTTTTTCTCTTTGCCAGCAACGGGATAAACGGTAAATGTATTATTTCGAGAAGGGCCCAACGTCACCATCTGCAGAACATCTGGTGCTTTGTCATTACTCTGTCTGGTTATAATGATATGGATTGAAGGATAACTAGAATAGTAGTTATATAGGGTAACATCGCATTATTAAACGATTGTCTCTTTCTGAGTATCATATTTCTTCCTGCCAGGGGATCATTTTGGATCTTTATTTTCGCTACAGTGCTACAGCAATGTAATAGGTTTTTCTTTGGTCAGTTTAAAGTGATAATGTTGAGTAATATGGTTCGGTTCAATGAAATAATATTTAAATTTATATGGGTTATATATTGAATATTGTAAGTTGCTCATTTTTGTTTAAGTTTTTATCTTGAGGTTTAAGACAAAGAGCCTTTCTATCCTGACAAATAGTTAAAAAAAACTGGAGCTTTCTACAACATCTATCGATTGTCATGGATGGAGAACAATAATCGAAATTTTCAGTTGCTTCTTTAGAAGAAACACATATTTAATAATATAAATACCAGTTAGGTTACCAGTCAGGCTTCCCAGTTAGGTTAGTGATTATTATTAAGAATGCATTGAAGCTATCAGTAAGTCGTGAAAAAATCCACACAGTCTAAATTGCGCTTTAATTAAAATATAAAGAAATTCTATTTTAAATATGCGGAATTAAATGAATGTTCAGTGAATGAAATCATATATATTTAGCTAATTACAAGTAAGTCAAATGGGGTAACTTATTTTTATCCCCAAAACTTAATTGAATATATTGTTATCCATAACGGTTCTATCTGCCAAGTTTCAGTTTATTGAATAATGGATTAGCTTATTGAATTATTTTGTGAGAATGACAGCCTCCAATACTTGGTTTAATGCATTGTCATCGACATTGAGTATATTTGCCAAGTTTTAGCTCTATTGCATGACTTCAAATGGGTTAATTTGCCGTCCGCAGATTTTTTTTTATTTTATTTATTTTTAGAGCCATTTGTACAAATTTCCTTACTGAAAATCTCTGTTGAATAGAAGCCTATAAACTCTCGAGATCAAGCTTTTTTCTTCTAAAAAATTAAAGATTCTTTACAAATAAAACGTTGATATGTATATAGAAAACAGTACAATAACGAAGTAATCTACCAGAAATAGAACTCTGAGAAAATCAATAGGTGTTTGTTATCTATTTCTACCAGGACAGAGATACCAAGACCCAGAAACGCGCATTCTATTACGAGTTTTATGAGTTCTCTGAGGATCTTAGTGTCCTTGAGTGTTGCCAATTCCTAGAACTGTAATTCCTTTATCTAATCCTTCTCCAAACGATAGTTTCTTTCCCTTTTCTGGAATTTTTTGCCTAAAACTTTTCTTGTTTAGGATGTTTCCAAATAGTTTGCTGTTGTTAACTTCGTATTGCATGTGTTACGTTGAGGCAGTCTTTTACCATGACAACTATTTTCTTTTAAATTAACACTGTTTCGGATAGTGGATTCAGGATCGTAGATTTATTTCGGATAGTAGATTTAAATTAATCGAAACATGGTGTTTTGTGGAATGGAAGTGCTCTAACACAGAACTTTTGTGATAGTTTTGAAGATTATCATTCGAACGATGATTCTTAAAGACACCTATTACTCTTTCTTAAATATCAATTTTTCAAATACAAAATATATATATAAAAAAAAAAAAAAAAAAAAAAAAAAAAAAACACAGAGTAATATGGTCAGCCAAAAAAAGTTATTAAATCTAACGCTTACCACCAAGCGGCAGCATTTAATTTCTTTGGCGTACTTGTGTACAACAAATTAAATTGGGATTATTGGGAGGAACCCCCATAGGCAATCAGTTCTTAGTAAAGTAGAGTTATTTCGAAATAATCTAATTTGATATGTTTGAGCTACTTTGACACTCGTACTGAATTGACATTAATTCTATAATAGCTTTAGTCTTCCAAGTATGATTGTGTATGTGTTGGTATTCTAATAAACCCAATTTAGTTCATTGTGTACTGGTACTTCAAAGAAAATAAACGTGGCTGAAAACGTTAGGCTTCATATCCTTTTCTGGCTGACTATTTTAACCGTCGTTTTTATAAACATCTAGATGTTTTTGGGGAGAATTCAATTATTTTTGTTATGTTTGCGAAGAGTAAGATACGGGTGATGGGTGGTTTAGCTTGAATAACCATACTGTCGTTCTAAGCGCAAAATTGTTTAAGTGACAACTAATCTGTATATGATCTTTGTATTGAGAGCGACAATAAATATCATGATGCAGTATTGTAGAGAGATTTTGGTTTTCAATCAACATTCGGTTCGTTTCCTTCAAGTAGAAATCCTTCTTACCAAATTATGAAAAGTGTTAATTTACAATTAAAAATATGTACCTACTAGTTTAAACTTGAATACAAAAACATGAAAAAACATAATAAAAATAAGTAATAATAAAAAAAGTAAGTATGACATTCTGAAAATTAGGTACTTGCTCTATATATGAAATAACTGAGGCTTACCAGCTTCATATATACAAATAGATATAAAAAATATGTACCAAAACAACTTTAGCTTCAAGTTTGAAAAATAAAATTTACTATCGCAATTTGAGATAGCTTAAGCTGTCTTTGAGGTGCCAGGCTAGTGATCAAGTTAGTGTTCAAAACCAAACAGGCACCTTCATGTGTTAAAACTTTATTTTAAAATGAAGGTAATTTTCTAACTTGAAGTTGAAACACGTTGACAAGCTTATAATTTCTTTGAAAAATCAGCAAATTATGCTTATTTCTATTACACTGTTTTAATACGTCAACTTAAAGTATCAAATTCACTTCTCATAAATTAGGCAAAAGAAAAATATCCTAAATTGGTTGACCCGTTTTAATAAAAAATTATCCTGGCAAAAATTTCCAACTTATGAAATCATTTCTGAGGCATTATCATGCAGATTGCTCTTTTTCTAATCAAGATGAGAGGAATAAAAAAAGAATGGTCGAAACTCACAAAATAGTTTGAGATGTAGGTCTGACTAAAGTTTTGGTCACAATTAGAAAAATCAGAACAAAATTCAAGCAACTTCGGTGTTTTTCAAAAGAACTTTTTTCCATGTTCACTTGTTCAATGTCAACAATAGACAATTCCCGCATTTAAAAAAAAATAAAAATTAATGAAATTGGTGTATAGTTATAAAGAATTTCTTTCTGATTCCAAATATTCAAACAAAAGTTCTTAAAAAAATTAGTTAGTCAAATATTAAGAAAAGAAAATGCCCCAAAACCCGGTCCGATAGCAGTCTGATAAAAAAGTCCCGCTTTAGCTGTGACGTCACGACATTCTTCGGTTCTCTATGGTTATCGTGAGATTTCTGTCAAATAGTTGGTGTGTGTTTGGTAGACAGTTGTCATATCCAGTAACGGGGCGAGATTTGCGAGAAACTTGCAAAACTGGTTTTCCGCTTTTGCCTTTCAAGCCAAGTTGTTTAAGATGAAGTGACGTCACATTCAGCTTCAAATGTTTCGTTTTCCCGCCAAAATTTAACAAGTGAATTTATAATGCAAATTAAAAAAAAAAAAAAAAAAAAAAAAAAAAAAAAAAAAAATCGCAGTGAGCAGAAATTTTTGTGTTTATGGCCTTTTCGAACATTTAGACTTTTGGAATTGACATAGAACTGAATAATAATAATAATAATAATAAAATATGCGGGAATTGTTTGTTGTGTGATTATTTTTCGTCTAATCTCTTGGGGCTACATGATGAAGGAGGGAAAAAAATGAATAAAAAATCTGGGTTCTAGCTTTAATAGAAGCTAAATTGGGAGGGATCGAAAACTGGACTTATCTAGGTTAATATAATATGGCACTTGCATATTCTGAAGCTTTGATATTGGACTTGGCGGAGGAAAACTCTGCCGCATTTCTAGATTCACAAATATCCTGTGCCTCATGCGATGTTGTCAACTCATGCAATCTTTAAATTTCTTTGCACCATCTATGAAATTACGCACCTATTTAAAAAAAAGTTATGAAACAAGTAAAAGACTGATAATTATTTAAAAAATGAGTTTCTTATTTCATGGTATAGAACTTTTAGAGTCATTAGGACGTGGTCATTCCAACATAAAAAGTACTTATTTATTCTTTATAGAAAATGATAACCCATATACGATCAACATACGTTGAAAATTGCTCGGCGACTTGAAATTTGCATAATACTAATGGATCCTTGTTTAACTTAATTGTATACGCATTCTGATGCTAATCCTAAAAGTATCCACGTAAAATATAGATTGCCTTTACCATCTGTTACAATCTTATCTTCGTCATTTGATTCGGGACCCAAACATTTCTTTCAATCCGCTAGATTAGCATCATAAAGCTATTATGCAAATTAATGCCGTAGCATTATCAAACTGTAGAAAAAACCGTCTGGCTTTGAGGAACCCAGCATAAAATTAAACTTACAACAAGGCATTTTACTTTTCAGTTGTTTCCAATGAATGAGTAATAAGTCAAAGCTTGTAGATATATATCGTTCAATATTCTTTGGTTAACCATTCAAGTTGACTCAATTTACATAAAAAGTAATTTTCAGAAAACTATGATTTGGTATAACACAAATCTACTTTATATTATTTTACAAGATACTGGTATTTTTACATTTATAAATTTTGTTTTTAGTATGGAGATCATTCAAAATTTGCATGCTAAGTTTGAATTTGAGGTTTTAAGTTAAAAGGTTTTAGTCTACTGTAATCTTTTGCATAATATATAATTCTAACTTTACAGTAATGTATTCAATATTGCCTAAATGTAAGCACATTAGTGCAAAATACAAAATTGCGAAATTCAATCACATTTACAATGTTAGGTATAAGAATTATTTGGAGTAACGAAATAAATTTATTGCTAAGATCTAATAGGTTATAAAGTACCAACATCTGAAAAACCATTTGAAGTTGATAATGCAACTAAGAATTAGAAAAAGAAACTCTCAGGTTGCTTAGCCGGGAGTCTAACTTGATGACTATTCTTAACTAGTTGTTAATTTAAGCAAACATCGTATTTGAACAATGACCACATGCTACTAGGAAAATATTTTTCAGCTTTCCTAGCTTTCCTGGTTTATTTCTGAAACTGTATAATAGATAAAGTAATGAACGCAAATGTCAAGGCCTTCATAATAAAACACTTCAACAAACAATGTAACTATGGAAAGTTAGAGTGACAATGTGAAAGTAGTGTTTTATTATGAAATGAGACACTGAAATTCGTTAATTAACTTATCTTATCAATAATACAATTTTAGAAATAAATCAGGAAAGGTAAAAATACTTTTCTAGTAGAATGTGGTCATTGTTTAAACTCGGTGTTTTCTTTGTACATTGACAAATAAATAATTTACAGTTTAGTAAAAAACAATAAAACACTATAGTAGCCGTTAAACCACATGAAATATTTTATTGAGCCCAAGTTTCTTTCAAAGTTTTCAGTAATATTACTCCTGAAATGGAAATTGCCTCCATCGCAAGCTACTAAATTTAGCATTTACAAAATATTTATCCATAAATCTTCACTTCATGTTGGGAATTTAGAGAATTCAGTGGTATAGGTATACCCACAGAGTTCACTCACTATATTAAAGTAATACTTTATAAACCTTTAAGCATTTTCTTTTTATATTTTTTCCTTTAGTATAAATTTACCTTAAAACCAAATATAGAATATAATAGTTTTTAAATCTTAGACCATCATAACCCAACGCTACGTAAAAATGTAAAATAAAATATCTATATGTACAAATAAATAGCCCTGACATTCTAATTAAAAATTATGTGATTCACCAAATGGGTTTATTTTGATCATTAGAAAAGATATAATTCACTTTTAGTAGCGAACGTAGAATGTTACTAATGTGGTTAAATAGGTTTTCTGCAGTAAACGACTAGATTACTACTTTCAAAGGAAAACTCATCAACTTTGACCCAGTATACGAGAAATAAAGTGTTACTATTGCTTTTATCAGTGAGTTAAACATCTAGAGCTTAAATGCTTTATTTTTAACGACGTAATGAAAATGAGCAGGTATTTAATCAAATCTAAGGACGCTAAACCATCGCCAAATGCGAAACTTTTTAGAAAATTGCTAAATTGCACATTTTGTGTTGAAAGCTGAATATTTCGTTTTATTTTTTCCTGAATGTTTAGTTTGTAAGGATATTTCAGTAGTTAATTTGTAATCGAAAGTATCAGACAAGCAACGATGAAAATGTGTCGAAAACTTTTTAGGAGAGTCAGTAAAGAACTCATTGAATAATTGATAGCTTGTTTTATAATCATGACAGTTAGATACTGACAAGAGGAATTTATAGCTAAACCAATAATTTATTTTCGAATATTATTGTCACTTATCTGCTATTTACATAAATTAT
This sequence comes from Linyphia triangularis, assembly GCA_963978545.1. Lineage (NCBI taxonomy): Eukaryota > Metazoa > Arthropoda > Arachnida > Araneae > Linyphiidae > Linyphia > Linyphia triangularis. Next base: position 42,840,979 of record OZ021731.1, read on the forward strand.
TATTGGATTAATAAGTTATGCGGGTATACTTCTGTCAAAGATTTAACCACCAATTTGGAAGGATGTCATAACTGCACCTTTAAGTGTGACCTTCTAGTTTTCTAAACGAAAACAATGTCATCCTAATGGATTCCTTTAAAAACATTTTCTAGCTGAACTTTGGTAAATATTCTTAATGATGATAAGTTAAAAGTTTCAAAATGATTTAAAAAGAGGAGAGTATCGAAAATTCTACCAATCTCAAGATCTGTCATTACATTATGCGGAGACAACTTAAGAAAGGCCATTTTAAAAACCCTTTCTTCTACTTACAATGAAGAGAACGACATCAACTGGTAATCTAATGAAACAGAGTCAAGAACTAGTTAAAAAAAACAACAACAACTAAGCAAGATTATAAAGGGCTGCTACCCTCAAAACAAACATGGATCAATATCTTCCAACACAGCTTTCAATATCCACTTTATTCAGTAAAATGGGCTTAACATCCGCTTTGTATCACGATAAGTGGTCCAGACAAACAATATCGTTCTACGGGTAGGCGTGCGCGTGTCCCAAACTGTCCTCATTAAACTAGTTTTCTTGCTTCAGCCAATCAGATGATACGATGCTCTTGTTTAATCATATTCCACGATCCACGAAATACCGTTTGGTGCACCAGATTCGTTATTGATCATGTTCGTTCTAATCAATTAGCCCGGAAGAAAAAAAAAATTGAAGCGTGGTGAAAAGAAGCTAGTAGCTTGGTGCACGATCTTGTGTATGTTTTGATCGATTTTTTTTTTTATTATTGTTTAGTGTCTGACCAGGAAAAAAAATTACTCTGGGCAGTTCTTTTTTGATGTATGGCTCTTCTGCTTCCGAAATGAGCTGCGTTTGGAGGACTTTCCTTCAGAAGTAATTTTCGCTTTTTCTTGTTGCTGTCGCTCTCAAAATGCCTTTGTTAATCGGCGATGGCTTTTTGGAACCGAAGTGGGAAATCGGGAATGGATGTGGATGGTGGAATTTTTGATTTGAATGAAAGGTAGAGGTAATTGTATTTAAGGTGGTGAAATCCAGATTAATCGACAAAGACATCAATGAATGAAAGAGTTTGAGATGTCTTAACTCCAACGTTTATTACGGTTGTGGAAACTTTTGATGTCTGTGTTAAGGAAACGAAAAAGAAATATTTTATTTGGAAAGAGTGCTCGAAGTTCTCAAGAGTTTTCTCTTAAATTATATAGATTTTAGGAATTAATGATAAGAATTTTAGTTTCCTCTTTATAAAAACGTTATAGTGGTTAATAGTAAAAATTCCTGTATGATTGTGAATTCCGCTTAGTGACGTTTATTTCGATACGGACGAAATATCACACGAGGAAATATTATTAATTCAAAAGTTCCATTGCTATTATCTATCCTTTAAAAATTAAAGCAGGGATGAAGGACAACAGAAAAGAGGAAAACTGTTACTAAATATGCATACATTCATATATTTTTAATCAATTTATTTTTGTTTAATTCAGGTGTGATTATTTTAAAGAGTAAATAATTTATATATTGGAAATGCTATCTGCGTTATAGTTTATGTAATTGAATAATTTATATTTCCCAATGACTGTGTTTTTAATGACTTTTTTTTTTTTCCTCTTTTGATTTGAAATTCTATTAACTTTTTTAAAAATATCTTTATGCCAGTTACGCATAGTGCCATTTGAAATACTCGATTTAATAGTGATTGGTAGTGTAAGAGTTTTTTATTGTTTAACATTGGGTATAAATTGCTTCTAAACAACCTTTTGATGCAACTATTACCAATCGTCAGTTTTATTAACACATGGATAGAAATTTTATACAATTTTTCATGCTGGATTGACATTTCTAGCTCATATTTTAAATTCAAGATGGTATTTTAATAAACACATTTTTGTATCAACACTAGTTCCTGATAGGTGTTGTTATAATTGAAGGAGGTAAGCTGTCTTACCTCAAAACGTTTGCCTGAGATTTACAAGATTAGTACGACAATTACACCATACTTTAATTTTCTTTTTTATCAATTACAATCGCATTCTAGTTTAATTTTTCGGTTAATAAACAAATTATTCGATATAATCAACACCGAATTAATGTGTTGAATGTTATTAATGAATTCTACAGATTAATCTTTAAAGTAAGTTGTCAAGATAGCTTTATTATCGAAACTATCACCTTATTATTATGGAAATTGTAAGCATCACTGTTTCCAGTGAGAGCTTGGATTTTTTTTTTGTGATGCATTATGAAGACTTCATTAATTTTACGGACAGTCAAGATGTCTCAGAAAATTGATAATGATGCATGAAAATATTTGTGCTTCTCCTTATCATCAAGGATTAAAGTTAATGATGGGAAATATTTGGTTCTAGTTTCATAAGCTTCAGGAATTTTTTTTCATAAAGTTACTGGATAATAGAATTTTGGGATTAAGTGTTCGTCTATATAAATTTGCGTTTTGGATTAAATATTTTATGGTAGAAATAACTTAAAATAAAAAAAAATAATCTTAATTAATGAGAAATTTTAAATTAATCATTGGTTAGTTTAAAATATAATAATCCCTTTGAAAAATAAAACGTCGTAATTACTTAAAGTGTATATTAGACAAACAATTTAATCTCTAAATTAGGAGTTTTATATTCTGCTAAGCTGCCAAATCATGCACATAAGTGATAAATTTCAAAATGTAGTTTAAAAAAAAACTGTAGTTAAATCTTTTGAGCTTGGAGGGAAAAAGCCAGCATATATGTGAGTGCAGTTTGATTTTGTTTTTAATTTTGTAGAGTAATTTTAATGAAATAAGTAATTTTTGATTTTTATAATATGAGTATCTCAACTATGAATTATAATTACATTTAAGAAAAGAAAAAACTATTCTTTTACATTTTTAAAATCTAATATTTTATATTCTTAAAAACTACTCTTTTACAATTAATTCAATTTGGAATAGTAAAAGAGTAGTTTTTAAAAATATATAATAGTTTTTAAAATGTAAAAAAAAGTTTCTAAAAATGTAAAAGAATTGTTTTTTAAAGTATAATAGTGATTCTTAGTTGAGATATTCATGTTATAAAAATCGGAATTACTTATTTCCTTTAAATTACTACACTAAATTAAAATCAACATGAACCAATCACAATTTTTAAAAAATTTAATTAGTTCATTTTGAATGTTCACCATCCATCCGAATGTAATGATTATTTAGAGTTTGTATTTACAGCTTAACTTACACTTCGTATAATGTAGGATCTTGGAATTCTTACTCAGAACATTCCTCATGATATATTTGACTATCAACTCAACTCTTTTTAATGGGTTTCATACATAGAAACATTATAGCCGTATAATTGCATTCAATTTAAGAAATAAAAAACGATCATGATTTTAAATTTTATTTGCATTCCTTCAAAATAGGCAATGATCACTTATAAATTTTATGAATACTCAATTTTTTAATTTAATTTTTTTTTTTTTTTTTTTTTTTTTTTTTTTTTTTTTTTAGTTTTGGCAATATCCTATAAAATAAAATACAAATTTTAACTTTCATGATTAATACGAATCTCTGTTTAGTGTAATACACATACGAAGTTGCGAAGTTATTTCCAAATAAGAATGAAATTAAAGCGAAATTCTTTCTCACCTGGTGCTTTCAATTTTATATCATATATTAGGAATTTCTAAGCGAAGTCTGACATTACTTGAATTGAGAATAACGATTTGTATCTACTAAAATATATATTATCCATGGGTAATGCTGAAATGAAAGTATAAAGTATCGAACAATATTGCATTGAATAAAAATATTTACATCTTCTCGAAATGTGCTCAACCATAAAAAATTACATTATAAGAAATGTCAAAATGAAAGTATTAAGGGTTTAACAATAATAAAAATATAATATTAAATAATACTATAAATATAATACTAAACGATACTAAAAATATTAACTTTTACTTTTAAAGTTTATGTTGTTTTATATCCAAGTAATGAAAAGCCAAAATGTAAGTACGAAGTATATCAAACTATTTGAATTTAATAAAAGTGTTTATATCTACCATACATGTACTCATTTATAAATAATCCATTATAAGTAAAGTCAATATTTAAGTATGAAGTGAAAACTACTTACATTAAAAAAAATTACGTTTCTATTTTACATGTTATAATCCATAAAATAAAGTCAATATTTAAGTATGAAGAGAAAACTGCTTATATTAAAAAAATTATGTTTCTACTTTACATGTTATAATCCATAAAATAAAGTCAATATTTAAGTATGAAGAGAAAACTGCTTAGATTAAAAAATTATGTTTCTATTTTACATGTTATAATCCATAAAATAAAGTCAATATTTAAGTATGAAGAGAAAACTGCTTATATTAAAAAAAATTATGTTTCTATTTTACATGCTACCATCCATAAAATAAAGTCAATATTTAAGTATGAAGCGAAAACTACTTACATTAAAAAAAGTTATGTTTCTATTTAACATGTTATAATCCATAAAATAAAGTCAGTATTTAAGTAATATAAATAAGTCAATCAAGCCAATATTTAAGCATAAAGTGAAAACTGTTTACATTTTACAAAATTGTGTATCCATTTTTCATGTGATAATCCATAAAAGTTCGTTATTATTTCATGTAAAATTGAAAGCATGAAGTAATCTAAACTAATTTAATGGAAAGGTTTTTTATCTACTCAACATGTGCTCATCCATAAATAATCCATTTTAATTCATACCAAAATGAGAGAACGAAGGTACCAAAACTTAAGTTTAAACAACATTAGTATGTATTCATAAAAATTTCATTCAACTTAACTCCCAGTCACTTAAACGACTTTTCTTTTTTTTAAATTTTATTCGACAGTTATTTTCTTTTATTCAAATATATTTTCCCATTTTGTTTATAATGAATATAATAACTAAAAAGTTAGACAGAAACCTCCAGCTTTGGAGGAAAAATTATCCGATAATGTTTTTTTTTTTACTTTCATGCCATATTTTTTGCCCTCTCCCAGTTAATAATCATTAAGGACTCAAAAACGGTATTAAGAAGGTCATAAAAACTCCTATGCTTCCTAATGCATGAAACGGGAATTTTAATGGAAAGTAAAGTTGTATTCACGGCACATTTAACTCCATTAGCGATAACCAGGGAAAATTGGTACTTTTATGTAATCAAATTACATTAAATTACTTATTGATGTCAACTTTTACTTTTAATTACCGGAAATATTTGAAAGGATAGCGAAAATATTGCATTTAAAAAAAAAACCGGTATTGAGAATCTGGGTGTTATTGATGTCCAATAAAGTAGTTTATCAATCGGTGTTTTTGTGAACAGGATATATTTATAATGAAAAGTACGACGATGCACATATTAAGTATACTTTTAGCTAGCGGAAAGAGGATAAGGATTTCGTCAAAATTGGGCATGCGTACAAGGAAAATGCTTAGATACGAAGTTTTTGTGCATATCTTACCATTAATAGTAATTTTGTTGACATTAATTTTTTGAAGTAAATAAAATAGTGATTATAACGATGAAATTTTTGTAGCAGTATGCATGAGAAGATTTACTTTGGTGGATATTTGAAGGATATCACATATCGCTGCGGAATGATAGAAGAAAAAATATTATTTTTCATATATTTTGCCAAATGTTTTATGCTTTTTTAGGTTTAAAATTGTATTTTTGTGTGTGTCATATCCATGTACAGAAAACATTTACACTAAGCAATACTTATAGTAATGAAAATGTGCGTAGTAGCTATGAAAGTAAGGGCAACCTATTCTGAAAACTTTCCCAAAATTGCTTAAAAAAAGAACGTGAATGAAAACAAGACTTCAAATGTAATAGCATTCAGCAAAATCAAATATCATGGAAAACAATGGAAGTATCGTTTAAACAATAAAAACATCTATCTAAGGTTAAGAAAATTAGTATGTCTGTTTATCATTGAAAAGGACCACGTATCAAAATTAATATAACCTGTACATAAGTTTAAGACTATATAAAGGAATGAAAACAGATACGTACAGCAATTATTGTATTCTGGAAAATACTAAAATTAACTAAAACAACTTTCTACAAAATAAAAAAAAAAAAAATGTAATATTCCATTATGAGCTGGGAATATAGAACAAAAGAACAAGGTAATATTTCGGGTTTCCTAAAAACAAAAAATATAATCACCGGATGCAAATTAAAACGTTATCCTACCTCCAAACCTCAGAGTTAAATTGAGTTGGCCGAGCGAAACTGATGATAGTTTTTTTCTCTGAAAGTGAAGGAAAAAAATGTAGCGAAAATTCAGCCAACTCTGACGTGTTCTCTTTTTTGTGAAAACGTTCTTCTTCCAGCCAGAGAAATGCAATACTCGTTTGCAGAAACGCCAGCCAGGTGAGGAGGTAAGAGGGAAGTAATTGCCTTCTCAACTCCTCTTTCTAACGGCATGATGACGTTCTTTTTTTTATATATATCTATTCCCTCCACTCCCACGCTGGCTTCAAAGAGATCTTCAGAAAATCGTGTTCCTTCTTAATTTGTCACTAAGTTAGTCCACGAATTGTATCCCTGAATGCCTGCTTTTTATGCGGACTTTGTACCTATGAAACGAGCCTCTGTTCAGAACGAAAAATGAAAGAATGGTGCTATATTCACGCTGTTTCAGAACATTCTTGTACGTTAATTCTTCATTTAGAACCGTGGAACTGATTAATCGTTTTGGAGACAATGAATGGGCTTTGTCTGAAATTGTCGAAGAGTTTCTGCACAAGATTTTGCGTTTTGCTATTCGAAATTGAATATATTCTTAAAAATTTATCATGCAATATAGGTCTGCACCACATTTAAGAGCTCTTATGCTCCTTTAAAAAAAAAGAAAAAAAAAAAAAAAAAGTTGACCAATTGAGAAACGTAACATTTTTTGGATTTGGTTCAGTAATGTAGATCGTACCTTTATTTTATTTTTATGATAGCTTTTGTCAACAATCTATTAAATATTAAGCAATTTCTTTTTAAATTTTATGTGTTTATATATAATTTTAAAGTAACTATTCATACAGAAATCTTAATATTTCCAATGTTTGGTATACTATAGTTTACGGTACTGTAGGTAAAGTACGATGATTTTAAAAAAAATGTTGTAGGGAAATATGGTTTACAAGAGCAGTTTATTATGATTGTTATTTTTTGGGAGAGTATTTCTTTATTTTGAGATATCTGTGTTGCTGCTATAATTCCAAATTTTCTAAATCAAACCTGAGATGGATGTAAAGACATATAGACGGAAAAAGTTTTAGCATAAGCTTCTCCCTATATAGTTGTAGAGTAGATGTTAATAAAAGCATCGAAATAGCTGTTACGAAATTTGACATCCTGGATTGCATAAAGGCGGCTGAAAATGTAACTTGAATAGTAACTGAATTTTGTATATATACTAGTATCCTTGTGTCTAACTTCTTCAAATGCTAAGCCTATATAGCGTTGTATTTGTACTTTTAATAATACGGTATTGAATTGAGCGTCAAAAAATAAAGAGAAAGCTTTTGAAGACACTTAAAAGTATGAGGGATTTTATTGTTCTTTCATTATTTATTTTCCTATTCTTACTTATTATCATCTATTAATAATACTTCTTCTTCTTAATAATAAGTAATAAATAAATTATTTTTGTTACTTTTAGTCTATTATTGTAATTTCTTACTATTATTATTATAACTTATTATCTATAATTATTACTTATCTATTTTCATTATTATTATTCTTTTTTAAAATATAGAGATTCTTATTCTATATGCATATTGTAACTCATTATATCACTTCCTAAAGTTAAGTACGGAGCGGTAAAATGCGAAAAAATTGACAAGTACTGCTTTGATTGACACGAAATGCTGCAAGTAAGTAGCTCTATGTTTATTCATGAAACAAAACAAAAGATTACCAACAGAGATAGAATTTTTTTTTTTCATAAATTACAAGATGACGTTATATTTGCGTCATTAACAAAATGATGTTTAAATTCAAAACAAACAACAAAAAACGACAATAGTAGGGTTTGCGAGCACACCTCACTTGCATACAAAGTGTACAGCTTGTGATAATGCTTTTTACGAGGTGATCAACCATCGCTAATAATCGCCATTCCTCCTGTGATACAGTTTCTAATTCTCCGAGAGTTGCTGGAGGAACGTGGGAAACGTCTACATACAGCACGGCCGAGGGCATCCCAAAGATTTTCAATTGGATTAAGGCCCGACGAGTAAGCTGGCCACTCTATTCGCGCAATCCCCTCACTCGCCAAAAAGTCGTCAACTCTGGCAGCTCTATGGGGACACGCATTATCATCCATTAAAAGGAAAGAAAGACCAACTGCTGCAGCTTACAGTTTCACAATGGGGTCTAAGACTTCATCTCGATACTTTACAGCCGTCACAGAATCTCGCCTCGTGCGCAGGTCGATGCGAAATCCCATTGAAATCCCTGCCCAGACCACGATGCTTCCACCAAGGAATGCGCGATGTTCGGTGATGTTCTGGAACCACTTGCGTGTGCCTTGTTCTCTCCAGACCCTTACACGCTTATCATTGGGTTGTAGGACAAATCTGGACTCATCTATGAACATAACGTTGCCCCAATCAGACACTGTCCAATTCACATGCTGGCGGCACCACTTTAATCGTGCCCCTTTGGATTGGACGGATAAAGGAACACAAACTCGTGGTACCCTGGCTTACAGACCATTCATGTGTAACCTTCGATGAACAGTAGTGACAGATATCATCTTACCAATGGTCGCTGCAACCATAGATGTCACACATGTGGAGGGCGATCTTCGATTCCGCTTGGCTACCGCAGCAATATATCGATTTTTCGGGGGGGGGGGGGTGACCCTTGGACGACCGGCTACAGGTCTTCGGACAACTGTTTGGCAGGTTTGGAATTGTTTCGATAATCGTGAAGTGACGGAATAATGAAAGCCGAAGAAAAGAGCAAGATTTGTGATAGATTGTCTTTCTTCAATGCGTCCGACGTTTTCGTCCATCCCAGAATTGTTCATTCGTTTTCTGAAAGCCATAGAAACACGTCTAGCTTGAAAGCAAATCGTATGAATGTTCTAAACACCTTTCATCAGCATTTACATGCAACTCCTGTAACCCTTCACAATGCCGGCTTCTTATACGACTGCCTGCAGTGCATATTTCTCGACGCTAAACCGTGATTGTCTATTACCTAACATATTCGCATACTTCCTTCTACCTTTGTAGTAAATTTCATCTTCTTTAATTCAGAATGACTTAGGGAAATTAACATTTTCCTCTCCGTGCTCAACTTTTGGAAGTGAGTGTATGTCTTACTTTCCTTCATTTTTTTTTATCATCTTCTATCATTTTGATATCTATTCATAAGAAATCTTATATATATCCTTATATATATCCTTATCAAAATATCTGTATTCTTATTAGTACTTAAATGTTTTTCTTCTTATTATCATTCTGTTTTAAATGATCTATTGTAATGAATTTTTGTTGTTATCCATTCTTCATATTAATTAATTATATATTCTTCTTATTATCTATTCTCAATAATGTTACTAATTTTCTCTTAATTCCGAAACAATTGGCCCCCTACATCAACATTGAAGGAATCCAACATACAACCATCATTTATAATATGCCATTTAACGGAAGAAAAGAAAAAAAAAAAAAAAAAAAAAAAAAGAAGAAGAAGAAAAAAAGTAGAATGTTTTCTTGTATAACTCAGATTCCCTCTCTCCTAACAAACACTTACTCCTATGACGCAATGAAACACTTTTTAATTATAGATCAGTTTGCCCGAATGCATCTGAAAGCTATTAAAAGACAGACCGATCACCCTTCTAAATAAACATTTAATTTCAAATTTAGCTGCATTTACATCGCCTGTAACGTTATACCCGATGTTTCAGGTCGAGTCGACAGCGTAAAGAGATGTCAGACTGAAATTGCTTTTTTATGCACACTTAAGCAGCCACTTTTAAAATAATTTCAACATTGGAGTGTTTTTTTGTTTACTTCAATAAATGCAGCCATAACTGTGTTCCGAACCAGAGTCATGGTAAATTAATGATATTTTCTGGATGCTCAAAGAGCAGTTAATCTTTCTGAGAGGATTGTAGTGTTACTTTTTTTATGGTTGACACTTCGGAAGTCATGTTTATTTTGTAGTTTTAACTTAGTGGTTATTATGGGTTGTTAAGTCTTTTTTTAAGAGAAATTATGTTCCTTCTGAATTTGTTCCGTCTTCCATGTTTAACTAAGGAAAGTTAACATCAAATAAAAAATTTAGTGGTTGGTATGGGTTGTAATTCTTTTTTAAGAGAAATTATGTTCTATCTGAATTTATTTCGTCTTCCAAGTTTAACAGAGGAAAGTTAAGATCAAATAGCAAACATTTGGATTTCCAACGTTATTAATAGTGAAGCCTGAAATTCTTTTTACATCATAAAACAGAATTTTATATTGTAAAATAATTTTTAATGAGTACAAGCTTTTCTTTTATAAAAACATTTCTTATGCTTTTACATGGTAATCCAAATCTTTCGTCTTAATCTTCCAAAATTGTTTTCCCATTTTCTATCATCATTCAAGAAGCAATAGTTATTTATCTATTTGTTTTAATAATTTTAATTTTGTTTGTTACTGGCAATATCATCGGACGGCTAATTAGCACATTTACCGCCATCCAATTGAACTGAAACTTGTTATATAAATTCGTTGTCGATGACGATGTATTCTATAAAATTTTGGGGACAGAAGAAGTTCTTTAATTGTCCAGCATTGAGTTCTTTGTAATGGTCAATCAAAAATCGATCTGAGCTCAAAATTGCTTTAATACGTTGTAATTGCACATAACAGTTGGCAATGCTTATACAGGATAGTAAAAACATTATTTTATGAGTTAGTTTTTTACATTTCACTTCATTTACTTCAAATGATTATAACAGTCACAATATTACGTGACAATTATTACACGTTGGATTTAAGCAGTGCCAAAACACAATCAAATAGCAGAAAGTTACAATAAAAAGAAACATCAACATTTCCCAACAATTCTGGATTCATAATCAATATATTGATACTTCGTAACAACAGGTTTGCTGTGAATATCAGGATCACTACGTGTAATTAAAACTATCCTCTAATTTGTTACAAAACCGAGAAGACCGTGAATGACACGTTGATAGATGTCATCAAATGACAATCTAAAAAGATTCAATTTAACCATTTTGGGACTATTTCTTCGTATCCTGTCGTTTTCTCATCTTAATTAAAGCGCCTCAGAAATAATTATTTTGCGAATGCCCTTACAATATCTTATACGCTGTCATTGTTTGACATTTGGACGATGTCATTAGCGTCATCGTTTGGTCAGCTAGTCGTTAAAGGTACGGCTGTATATATAATTAAAACATTGGGAGAAATATATGAAGCTAATTATTTTGTACATGCTAGCTTTTCTTTAAGAAACCCAGGAGAGATGATTACATTGTATATGACAAGTAGGCATCAGATATCAGGGTTTCATTCCATCTGCTTAAGGATCATTCTCTTAAAATAAGCAATTTCTTGGAACTGACGGATACTTCGATAAATTAGAAAAGTTATATAATACTGTTATAAGAAGGATTTAATAGATAAATAATAATTGGGTTCCAACTGTAACAAATTTAATTCATATAAGGAAATAGTTGAATAAAAAAAGCAAAGATTGATTCCACCATATATTTATTAGTTGTTATATTTGAAACAGTACTTGTATATGTGTTGAAGAGAAAACCCGTAGGCAACTAGTTTTTCTAAAATAACATCGACGCTCATAAGGATATATTTGTAGTGCACTGCACTGTTAACATTGCCAATTGAAATGTAATAAAATACGACACAAAAGTTGCACAGAATTCTGACTACAAATGGAGTATTAATTTTTAAGACATTTGTGATAATTAATATTCGAGGCATTTTTACTGAAATGTCTGAACGGGTTGAGTATTCTTTTTCACACTGGTAAAGATTTCAAACAGTTAGGTTTGAAATCTTTACCAGATACATTTTATGATTGTAAATTTTTTGGTCGACCATGTTTCACCTCTCTCTGGAGTTCAAGCATGCAGTACTCGTGTTTTGAACTAAGACTCCATTTGGAGTCTGAATCCAGAGCCACTTTTGTGCCTTATTTTCAGACATTTAATTTTGCAGTGCATATTATAGAGTTGATAGGATGAACTAATTTAACCTGAAAAAGGTTTTGATCTTTTACACATATAATTTCAAAATAAGATTTATTATTATTTAAATAATACATATTAATGTCAGTAGAATCTCTAACTCCTTGCCTGTGGAACTTACTGAGTGCCCGAACTGAGTTCGGGAGTCACAGGCAAGGGGTTAATAGCAAGAAACCGAATGGTTGGCAAGTAGGATTACTTATAGTGCACTGTTATGGATAAGTTTTGAAGCGATTCTTCTTGTTGACTAGTATGTAGTCCTGCTAAGTAACACTGATGTATTTGTCATAAGTCAACAGTTGAAAATTACAATTAGGGAATCGCAAATGGATTCCCATAGGTAATTTCTGGTTTGATTTTTGAATGGGAATTTTTTTCGATGAGATTTTTAATTTGAAATATCATACATCTATAACATTTGTAGTTTTATCTGTGAGCCTCTATAGTAGCACCACAATATAATTAGACTACTGAACGAATTACATTCTTTGTATAAGTTCCTCATAACATTCTAGAAAAGCAGTCAAAACAGAAAACATTTTTGTAAAGCCATCACGAATATTTGATCTTGAACTCATTTTTAAGAGACACTGAATTGAAGCGTACAATGTAGGTACCATATCCAAAAAGCAAAATATACGATACTTTAAAGCACAAAATGCTATCAAAAGATCATATCAGTTTGATTTCAGTTCCGTCCAATGTCTGGCTGAACGTGGACCTGCCATTAAATGTCGTTAAGATTTCTATTCGCAGTGGCGTTTTATTGCAAATCAGCAATAAAAAAACAACTGCAATTCTGGGACGACTTGCACAGCTCTTGCCCATCAACTAATGTAATTCCACAGTTTTACGATTTTCTTTCCGAGTTTTAAGATTATAGTTTGCTGTTCTTTAAAACTAAGTATCAGTATTTGATGGCTGTAAAGGGTTGGTATAAATGACATAGAAAACTTAGCAGTATATTTACACAGCATAACGAACATTAAAGTTTTCATGCGTGTTATAAAATTTCCTATAGCTCGCTTCCGATAATAAATATTGATTACATCTGCTATTTAACAAAAGGGACCATGTACAGACCCTACTTTTTTCATAGTGAGTAAAATATCTTAAATTTAACCATCGATGAAGTATCGGAGGGTTGTAAATTTCAGAGAAGATTTGACATACTTCTGGATTTGTATCAATAAACGTTGTTTTGCCAGAAACATCCATTGTTATTTTTACAATGCATGTCAATGAATGTTTTTTTTTTTTTTTTTTAAATAGTACTAATTTTTAGATGAGTTGTGAATTTGGCAAATTTAATTGATTTTACTAAATGTGAATTTAAATATATTAGTTTTAAAGAGAGGGAGAGAAATGAGAGGAATAAGAGAGAGATATGAGAGAGAGGGAGAAGCGAGAGAGAATGAGGTAGATATAAAAAGAAATAAATCAGTTACGTGGGAGAAATAAATTAACTCTATTTTAATAAAAGTAATTAATAAAAATCAATAATATTAGATAAAGAAATTTTTGCCTAAGTTCTTAAGGAAGAACTTTACTTAACAAAAAAATTCTTTAAAATTTCATTGTACACCCTTGCAAATTTATTGATGAAAGTAGTAGGTACAGTACCCCCCCCCCCCAAAAAAAAAACCCAGAACGATGGCTATATCTTTTGTTCTAATTGTTGAAATAACAAACAAAAGGTACCGTTGTAAATCGTGAAAGGTTTTTAATAATTGTATGTAGTTTTTTTTTTTTACCATGAGGGGTCATCTACATATTAAAACAGAACCAAACTTTAAAAAGTTCCATAGCAACCTCATAATATTATTCCATATTTGGGTTCAGCATTAAAAAAGAATGCGAAATACAAAAATTCGTAATTTTCTAATGAATGGTTTGTAATTTAAATGATAAAAAGAAAATGATAAATTAATGTTAAATAAAAAAGTTGGTTTTTTGGCCATAAATACTTAAATAATTAATATATTTCAGTAATTTTTTTTTCAAAAGGTAGTTTGTAAATGGTCAAACATAAATAGCAATCAGCTTTTGAATCAATTTCCTTTTTAATAATTAATTATTAATTAATAAAGCAATTAAATTTTTTTTTGAATAGAAACATATATGTTTTTTGCTTTCATTAGATTTACCATGGTCTAAAACTCCCCCATAATTTTTTCTTTCCATTTTGACTATTAGTTCTCGATTTTTTAGAGAAAATGTAAAAAACGCTCACTTTAAGGGACCGTATAGTAGACGACTTTTGAAAACTATCAAAGATTAATTCAAGGTAAACTAGAGGTGTGGAAAATCGCATAACGTTCAATTATCGTATAACCGATAGTTTAAAAACTAAGAAACACGCTTTAATAGGAAAGTGAACTAAAAAGTAGAAGATAATTTTAAATAAATTTGAAAAAAGAATAGAGTGATTAACAAGAAATATTTATTTTATCGTAAAAAAGCGTGGGGTGCTTGATGTCAATTTTTGTAAATATTTAATGACAGATATTGGTAAAAGTAGAGTCATTATGAAAATATCTTAAAAAGAACCCCACGCTTTTTTACGATAAAATAAATATTTCTTGTTAATCACTCTATTCTTATTTCAAATTTATTTAAAATTTTCTTCTACTTTTTAGTTCACTTTCCTATTAAAGCGTGTTTCTTAGTTTTTTAATCTATTGATTATTTTCTACTTTTTAGTTTGATTTTCTATTAAAGCGTGTTTTTTAGTTTTTTAAATTATTAATTATTTTTTCTGTAAACTATATATATATATATATATATATATATTTTTAATTTGCTTTCTTAAATTCCATTTATTTAAAACAACATTTTTAAGCAATTTCAATAAGTTATCCTTTAAAAATTTTACTGAATCATGTGACTTTTTCATTTTATAAATAATTTCAACGATCTAGTTACATTTGTGTTTATAGTGAAATATTTCTGTAAAATATTCATGCTTTGCTAAATACTGTTTACTAATGCCTACATTTAATATTTATTAATTTTCTAATTATCAGTAGTATTCGTTATATTTCTGCAATTACAGTTTTCGATATTTTATTTATTTCGTGTGAAGAATGCACATCTTTAATGTCGTAAATAAATTATGTTACTTTGCGTTTACTTGCTATTTTTGTATTAATCTTAAACATGACACTATAAATCCAAGTAGTTTCTATGCAATTTTAGACTAATACTTGTATTTTTTAATCTTCGTGAAAAGTGCCACATTGACTGTTCGATTTCTCCCGCTGGGAAGAAGAACCTTAAAAATACCTTTCGTTTTATGGAAATTCTCCCTGAAGATCGGTCAAAAAATGGTCGAAATATTTTCGCTCATAAGTGACTTGTTTTTCAACATAATGCATTGAAATTTGGTATATAGGGTAAATGATGTATTCTGAATCGAATGAAATGATAAAAAATAAGGGTTCGTATTGAAATTTTCGAAGATAGCGTTACTTTTACTTAGTAAACGGTCCCTCAAGAAAAAAAATTGCATCAGATATATAGAAAATCGTAAGCAAAACATTTTGGTGCAAACCGTAAGATTTTACGATAATTAGAACCGAAGATATAGCCATCGTTCTGTTTTTTTTTGTGTTTTTTTTTGGGTACTGTACAAATCTTTTAGAAAATTCTCAATTTATCAACAAGAAAACTTTCTAAAAGCTGATTTGTAAAAGTGAGTTAATTTTATTGGTTTCTTTGAAAATGAGAAAATTCATTAGTTATTTAAAAGATGAGATAACAGAGAATTTCATTAACTATTTGAAACCTCTCTTTTTTTTTTGGAAACTTCATGGATTAAAATGATTTATTTTTGTTTTTCTTTATAAGCAAAATTAAGGAAGAGTTTCGATGCATGCAGGTAATTTAATTTGACTAGTCTAATAAATATATTTTAATACAGCTCCACAAATTAGTTGCATATAGAAAAACATTCAAATAACAGTATCCATCAACAGTTTTTAATCCTTATATATATATTTTATCCTTTTATAGTAAATGAATTTTTTAAATAAATAAAAATTAGTCAAGTTTGGCGTTCTTTTAACATATGTTCATTACATTAAATGTGGCATATTAAATTTTCAAACCTACAAGAAAATGAAATAAGAAAATTTAGGTACTCTTCCAGTAAAAATTGACTGAATCGTTTATGCTTGACATAACATTGTCAAAAATAAATTATTTTAATTTTTACAGTGAGAAAAAAATTACATATATTTAAGTTATGATATTTAACGGTCTCTATAGGCTATTGAATAGTTTTATGTGATCATATTGGATTTAGTTAATTCCAGAGATATCATATTAGTAAATCTGAAATCAATTTTAGCGCTTATTTTTCTGAGACATGTTACAAGTGATGGTGCCTAGAAGTAAATAAAGGGAATTGGCGAGTTACGAGCTATAAGGAATTGAATAGTCTAATGTGATCATAATGTTGTTAATTAATTCTAGAGGTGCCATTTTGACATTTCAGTAAATTTGAAATCATAATATATTGGTTCTTGTCCGCTAGAGAATGTTTTCACGTGGTGGCACTTAGAAGTATTACTGGGAATTGGTGGATTAAGAACTAACTATAAGCAATCGATCCCTATAGGCAATTGAATAGTCTTATAATTGAAATATGTTTAATTAATTCACGAGAGGTTTTGCGAGTAAATCCGAAGATTTCATTGGTTTTATACACCAAATAGTGCAATGGTGTCACTTAGAATTAATACTGGGAATTGGCGGGTTGAAACTGCAACAGAAAGAAAAGAAAATGGTGGAAAGAAACAAAATAAGTTTTTGGTGGGGTAAGAACAATCCATCACCTCGTGTCGTTTCCGGTATGGAAACCGCACCTCCATGTCGGCATGCCAAGAACGCTTAAGTATTCCTGGTACCTTTATTAGTTTCGTTTTTTTCCGGCAATCCGGGAAATCTCTGGCGCTTCCGAATTTCGGGGAAGAATGTGTCAGATGGAGAATTGGACACCGCTGACGACGATTCTTCTAAAAAGTAATCACTTCTGTCGCGATCTGTCTTTTTTTTAAAAAAAATGCTGGTCCTTTATTTTTGAAAGAAATAAGAGAAACTGAGTTCGATCGTAACGGATGTTTTGTGGCAAATGTTTTTTAATTTGATATTTGGAAGGAAAGATTGCTTTAAATGTTTTGCTTTTGTTATTGAAGTTGTTAGTTTTTAGAATATGCCATCATAATAAACAGCACATTTAAATCTTGAATAGGTTTTGGAATAGTTTTTGAATAGTTAATAGTTAAGTTTTTACATGATTATTTTACAGGATACTTAGTATAATCAGATATTTCCATGAGTTACGTTATATCATATGACATATTAAATTTTCACACCTATGTGAAAATTAAACTGGTATATTCAGGTAAACTTAAAAAAAAAAAAAAATGACATAGTGGATTTTTTTAGGAGGGAGGGGGGTGTTTTCATGATGTTGTCCAAAATGTTTGAAAAAACAACAACATTAAATTGGCATTGAGAAATAAAGTACATATTGAAGTAATATGAAATTTACTTGCTGTATGCGTGTACTAAGGGAATAAGTGCGATAAAAAATGTTACTTAGTATGTAGCGAAGACTTGTGCGAATACTCCAAGAAACCTGGCTGATATTGATCTTAAATCATCACCTATAACATGCCAGTGCTAAATTCTAAAGGCACATTTACACCCTTTACACCCTACCAGTCCGCGTACCAGTTTAGATTTTTAGTCTGTGACGTCCTCTGGCTACTGGTTGCAGTTGATGAAATGTTTCTATTTACTGGAACCGGCAACTCCCATCATCTAATATGAGTCCTAACCGGTAGGCAAAAGTGACTTCTCTTCCCTGAAAGTAATTTATGGATTTTCAGATGTTCGTTACAATTGTGCATTTGCTAAACAGGCTAATACTAAGATATGTTGAATCTGAATTACTAATATGTAATGCGCATAACTCTAAGATGTTGACTTGCTAGGTATATCATAAAGGGCCAGATACATAATCACATATAGCTATTAAATAATCATCTTGGCAATAACACGATTAGGACAAATTATAGCAGAAAACGATCGCTCTATCAAAAAGTGGTATGCAAATAAATGTTATTCTTTTCCTGGTTGAGATGGAAAGAATAATTTTATGTTATCATTTCTAAGTTGTTCTATAGGTATTTATCATCACTTAGCAATGTAAACACTATGTACATTCAACAATTGTCGTGTTTTCCATATAATTGTTCCGATTAGAAATTTGACTACGGCATTAGTGAAACGAATTTGATGGTGGAAGATATCCAAGCCTCGTATCTTCATTACTCCCAGCAATGCATCCTTCATATATGTGAGGTCCTGGTTGAGAACTGACACACCCGTTGTGGCCAATTATCTTTGAAAGGTATTGTGCCAAAATTGCTTGTAGTTGAACCCAAGAAGAAGCCCTCATCTGATCCACCAGCAACCAGTTCAGCAACGCCACCGCCAGAGTCCAACCCAACCCTTCCAAGAACAAACTGCATATTCCGCACATTCCACTAAAAAAACAGTCAGCTCTATTCCCGAGGCATAAACAAAAATGGCGATTTAGAACAAACACTTAATGGAACCGTCTGAGCAATTAACTTCATGGGTTCCATCCCCCATCGACCTACCCACTTAATTACGAGGCTGTAACCGATGTAGTTTCCAAGGCGTGGCAACACCTTCTGCCTTTCAGAAGAACATTCATAAATATCCTCCGGTGGGTTGGAAGACAGCATTTCATCAACCCTTAATCCACAGAATATTGTATTATAGAACGGCACAATGTTTTATGTTTTGAGTTTGTTACTTAAAAGAAGAAAAAAAAAAAGGGGGGGGGGGGGGCGTTGATCTCTGCGATGTGGGCAATCTGCTTAAGATGGACCATGCTGCTTGAAGTTACGGACAGTGCGGACTACTTAAGTCCAAGGAGATGATTTATTGGACTATTGAGTCCATGCACATCAATTGCCCTCCTGTCTTTGTTGTAAAAAATGCCATGAAATTTAAACAGTTTGGTCGATGTACTGTCGGTATTAAAATAAACTACCTTTCATGAGGATTCATAAATTTCATTCAAGTCGTGTGGGCTGAACGAGGGTATTTCATCATGCAACTTTAATCTTCAGAAAATTGTATAATGCATATTGAACAGTTTTGAAGAACCGATGATTCCTTTACAATTTTTAATTTTAGTAATGACGGGCACGTTATTCTTTGAGATAGAAATATTGATACAACTAATGCGTTCGATGATTAATCAGAATATTTAGTTTACGTACATAAATTTTCTATATCCTTAAGCTATGGAGAATGTTAATAGAATTGAAAAGTAGCTTGATGTTACTTCCTAGAAGCAATGTTATCATAAGGCATGAATAAGTTTTTAAGTCTGAGTTTAAGCTAAATTATAACTATCTAGATTCTGAGAGGATTTAATCATAGAAAGATTAAAAGAAATTAGAAGGACTTAAATAATTAAGACATTTTCTGACAAATGTTATTGAAAGTTTCAGAGCCAAGGCACAAGATCCTCATTTGTAGTTTCACATCTCATTGAATTTCATGGCGCTTTTAAGATGGCGTATAAGGCAACTCTATGGTATACGCATATAGGTATATTCTGTGTTCGATGTCTTAACTTTTTCAAAATTTTATTTGAGTTCAGAAGTTATGAATGAATATATACTGTTACGAGTTCATCACTTGTAGAATTTCTTGTAACACGCTGATGTTCTTTAATCTTGTATTTCTTTGACGAAAAGTAAGGGACTGTATTTTCTTTTATAAAACAAGCACAAATTATTCTATTCCATTTCTAACAATTTCCTCTCACAAGCAAATAACGTATGTGAAGACGATTATATTAAAACCCCACGAAAACAAAAATGCATGAATATATTATTCAAAAGAATGAATTTCGAAAGCCAAAGAAAATACTCTTGAATAAATTCTACCCAAAAACGACAGCTTTTATTTGCTAAACAATTGCTGTACGACTTATGAGGATGACATTTCATGGATAGTGATATGACATCTTGATAACTTGAAAGCGATACATATTCATATTGTGGATATTTTCGAAATTCTTCTACTTGCCTTATCTAATTTATTCTTTGATGAGTTTCTATCAAAAAAGAGATATAATCCATTTTGGTGCAGTAACAACAATGAAATTAAATGTCAAAACATGCCATAAAAGTTGGATGACTTGATTTCTATTTAAATAATATAAGTTTCATTTGAAAAGGAATCAATAACAAATACATTTATGCAATATCTCTGATTATTATATATTCTTTAGGGAGAATATTTTAAGGCTAATTAAATCAATTTTATTTGATCCACAGATCTTTGGCAGTATTTTTACTTTTAATTATCCATATGTTAACATAGAGTAATAAAAGTATTGGATTCGGTAAAAAAAAAATTGATTTTTTGGGGGTTTCTCCATGTTTTAGAACATTCCGAGCACAAAAAAGTTTTCTCCACGTTTTGTGACATTCCGAGCACAAAAAAATTGTCTAGCTGTGCTTGCTTGTCTGCGGTCAGCATAACTCCCTAACAGATTGACCTGCGATGTTTAAATTTTGTGTACAGGTTAGTAAGGGTCACATAAGGACGCTAAAAATAGCGCATAAGATACCTACCATTGAAAAATTTAGGTTTTTCAACAATTGCCAAAAAACGTTTGAAACGATTTTGATCAAAATCGCTGTGATAACCCTTTTTAAGGTGTTACAAACGTCCCCATCACAAAATTCTTGTAGAATTGCAATAAAGGCATAACAGAGAGAAAAATGAATAGTTTTAACACATAGTTCTTTTCTCTTGAACACTCATTAACGATATTTACCTTTAACGATATTTACCTTAACGAGTTTCACTTCCAAGAAAGGATTATGTATTATTTATCGAAAAATATATCGTCAAATTCCCCAATTTGGCAGGTTTTTTTTTGAAAGTGTAATAACTATCGCCAAAAACATCGCAAAACTGGGAATTTTTTTAAATTATTGAAAATATAAATACGGTAGATTATACCAACCTTGGTAAATATAAATGCAATGATCAGTATTAATTGTAATTGAAAGTTGTGCGATGTTCCATACCCTTAATTTCTTACAAAATATGTCTTGCATTTGTGTTTTTAATAAGACGATAAAATGTTTAATTTCATTTTAAGAAAGTTTGGATAATGTCACACAGGATTACGCATCATAACCCTCAAAATATGCACGTTCGTATATGTAAGCCAAAAATTCTAACATTTAGTGATCATTATACTGAAAATAAAATGTTTCTATTCAGCTCCATTGAGATATTATGACCTATCCAAAAACAATAGTTGGACGTATTTGTTATGATCTTCAGTAATTCTTTCTTAAACATATACATATGGATAGGCTAGTTGTTCAGACTTTACAAGACTACCACAAGGTGCAATGATAAAAACTTGACTATGAAAAAACATTTCTTTGAATCATAATGGAATTTTTAAGTTTTTAAATTAGTAAAATATTTCAAATGGATTTTACCTAAGAGTAAAATACATATTCTGGACAGAATATAGCTATTCTGCGTATAAGTGTGCGATGTGACAGTTCGTCTTGAATTTGTGTTATTTTGAAGAATGATTTGTTTGCTTCATTTTGACATTTTCCAGTTCGACTGCAAAATGATATTTCTCTATAGTGAGTGATATAAGTGTCACACGTCAACGTAAAGTAGAAACACGTATTTTGACAATTTTACATTAAAGAGTTAAGGAAATTTTACAATATATAGCATTTACTATGATGAGACCACAAATGTACTTCTCTATTTATATTCCACTTCCGAACACTATAAATTAAAAAAGTTAAAAGAAAAGTTATCTTTTTTGAAAGTCTGGCAAATATTTTTTTTTGTTAATTGAGAAATGTTTTAATTGAACTTTTGTTTCTTTTTTACTTGAGATACTTTTGAAATTAAAAAAAAAAAAAAAAAATTTTTTTTTTTTCTATATTACCAATTTAACTGCACCAAACTATACCAGTAACTAATAATTATTAATAACACCATAAAGAAAGTTTTATAAAAAATAATGGAAAATAATAAATAGTTGCCTCTATAAATAGACGTAATATAAATGTATTTTTATAATCCGAATAATAAAATCCTTCTCTTCCCAGGCTACTAAGAACTGAAAACCTTTCAACTGCATAATTCATGCAATTAAAACGAAGTGTCACATAAAATACATCCACACCAAGACCCACTGTCTACTGTGACACATAGTGTCACACAATTAATTACATCCAAGAAATCGACCCCAACAAAAATCATCTTGGCGATTTTTAATTGAGCACTTTTTAATTGGCGACGAAAACCTCAGTTACATTCAGATATATTTCCCTCCTAACTTAAATTTATGTGTCCCTTACAAAAGTTAACTAATGTTGCAAACCGATGGGTGGTAACGGCATAAATTTGTCGGATTCATTTATTTAAGAGATAGTTTTTTTTGTTACTTCTTCATGTGGCTGGGACAGTAAAAAAATATTAACGACTGTTCTTCCACGGAATATATTCAATTTACTTTGGAAGCGACTTTATGTTTTTGTTGTAATTGTTTTTTTCGATTTATTGTTTTTGAGGTAAGTAACGCTTCGGATCCTCATTACTAGCCGATGATAAATGGCTTTGGAATGGATTAATTTTCTTTTGGCAGGCGAGGTGAAACTAGTTCCAAGTAGGACACATAAGAAACTAGAACTAATGGAAAGATTGAATTTATGGGCTTATAATTCGGTGTGTAAATAGTCTGCGAGGATTTTTTTTTTTTTAATAAGCGGACTTTGGGTCTTGTAGATCAGGATAGAAAAGAGACAATTATTTGGAAGAAGTTAATGAGTATTTGAAATATGACTTTGGTATCAGTAGCGTAGTACTTGGTTCATAATCTGGCGAGTTTGCAAGGGATTAGTTTTAATAAGATCGGTTTTGAGATAGAATATAGAAAAGGATGTATATATTAATTGAAATTCCGAACCAGAATGCATAATGTATGTTTAAAGTATCGTGACTGACTTATCAGGAAGAAAATATTCTAATTCAGAAGGGGTTGGGTTTTTTATGTTTCTTTTATCATAAGTAAATATTCATTTTTTCAAAGAAGCATAACTTAGGATAGGATTTCAAAATGGATTCACACAATCTAATATCAAATTTATTCGTTAGGAGTGGTAGTTTAAATAAAGAAAAGCACATTCTAAGAATAAATCTAGTGTTTTTTTTAAACATTGCACATCCAATACTTTTACGAACTTTGATGTTTTTTAAAAAAAGGTCATCCATGCCTATGTATGCTTTTCCAAATATCCATTCACGATTCTCACTTAAAAAACACAACATAATTCTCAAGAATTTCTTTCGATCGCTATAAATTTACACTAGTTGATTTTTCTTCTATTTTAGTCATTGTTATAGGATTATTAAAGTTTCCGGGATTTTATTTGTTAAGCCAGTTTTCAAATTAAGTAACGGTAACCGCGATGTGAAAGAGTGATTTATTACACTCCGTTGGAATATCGTTAGTTCGGTTCAGTCAGAGCAGCGCAAGGTTAATGTTGTATGTAGGGGGCAGTGTCTAAAACTGAGTATAGTATAAAAAACATTAAAATTTTGTCAATACTTTTAAAAGTTGTTACGGCAACTCGAGAAAAGTATTCGTAAAGATACTGAATTCCTCTAAAAATATTTTGTGTACGAACCCCAGTAGCGCAACTGCAATGGCCAATATTACTGAACACTGGCCAATATCGCTCAACACTGGCCAATCCCGTTGTGAATAGTTGTAGGCTGGCCGTTGCTTCTAATCTTGGTCAATCTTACTCAGTGCTGGATAAAATAATAAAATATACTGGAAGTTTTAAAATGTTGATGCAGAGTTTTAAAATTGAAATATACTGTTGTACGAAAGGAAGGAGGAGTAAAAAAGATGTTTTATGATGGTTTTGATAAGTGTTTTTTTTTTCTTTTGAAGTCGTGTATTTAGGAACGATGCTTCAGTTTCGCCATATTTTGGCCAATATTCCATGCAGGATTTGGCAGGCGATTTGATTTCGAAACCATATCTTTGGTTTAAGAAAAATTTCCTAGGTGTTGGCGGGCGTTAACGGGCAGGATGCAGAACCTCCTAAATTTTTTTTTTTAAAGTAAGTAAAAAAAAAAGGGAAAAAAAAAAAAAAAATCAAAATTTTTTTCCGATGTGAGTTTTGTTGATTTCAACTTATCATGCTCCTTATCAAAAGTTTTGTTTATTTTTTCATTTTTATTTTAAATTCAACTTGGTAAATTTTTTTAAACAGATACCGTGTGATTAATACAATATATTTATCGTTGCTTCCTTCACCTTTTTTTTTTTTTTTTTTTTTTTTTGTATAAATTAAATCGACGTGTCAATGAAATGAAGGATGATGCCATTAAATACTTTAGTCAGTTTTGCTCTTTAAATATACTAATTATGCATCTTTAGTTACTGTTAATTAAGTACTGAATAATATTAGCTTGCGTGATGCAAGAAACAATATAGAATAATAGCTTATCTTTTGTCCTTACTGAATATGGAAAAAGAATCATCTCACGAAATCATAAATATTCAAATTTATGTCTAGCGATTTATAGAAATTAACACTGGCAAAATAACAATTGACTCGTTTCACTAACAACGATTATAAGAATCACTGTCTTTGCATATATTAACTTTAACAAACATGATTTTTTTTTTCAGTTAAATTCCACCTAATAATATTTTCAAAGTATCTTTATTATTCTGGAACATGCTATCCAAATAATGTTTATTGAAATTTAGTTTTATTTTATTTTATTCTTAAGTTAAGGAGACCTTGGTACCCTTTAAACTTTTTTTTTAATTTAAGCCTTTAAAATTATAATTTTTACATATTTGGAAGTATTACTAAGTAAAAACTAAATTTTATTAAACAAAAAAGTTCACATAGTGCTCTAAATTTTCAAAATTAAAAAAAAAAAAAAAAAAAAAAAAAAAAAAAATGCTCAAATTTCAACTTCTATTTTCATTTTTATTTTACAATATTTTTCCCTAATTTTTTAAAAAAAGATGTTCCTAGTAATATATTCTAACTTTTTAGGCATCGGATTTAGAATAAGCAAAATAGTTTTCGAGAAAAACGTAAATTACTGTACCTATATGCAAAACAAGAGCGTACAAAACGGGTATTTTTCAACATTTAAATTTGTAATTTTTTTTTTCTTTGTTTAAAAATGAATGCCTATTTTTTTTCCAAATAGATATTAAGATAGAAAAAAAAAATGTCAAGTCATTTCATTCATATTTTCAAAAGTTTTAGTATTTTTAGTAAAGTGGGAATTTCAAAAATCACGAAGTGAGAAAAATGCTTTCGAAACATCAAATAAGCTATTGCAGCAATGCTAAATTCTCCATAAAAATATAGTTTTTCTGCAATTGCAATTATCAGATCAGTTCAAAAACTTAACAGAAGAAAGAGAAGGTTCCAAAAAATTAAAAACGCGCGAAAAATAGAAAATTTATATTTTTGTTATTTTTTGTGAAAACAAGGGGTACCAAGTCCCCTTAAAAACAACAATATTTGGTATTATATTCTCCTGTTCAAAATGGCTAGTCGGTGATATTCTAAAGTGAAATTCTAACGGCTAGTCGGTGATATTTTACTGGGTTTTCATTTTTACCACGGAGGAGTGGCTTGAAGCGATGAGGAGAGGGTGGGATTGGCCCAAAATTTCCGGACACCACTTTTTTATGTACTATTTACTGTATATATTAGTCTATATCAATACCATTAAAAAAATTCTAACTATTTATGACTTATGCATCAATGTTATATGTATAAAATTAGTCCAGAAACCTTTTTGTGGAAAAAGTAAGAGCATTAACCAGTTAATTCACCATTATAAAATAAGTTATGTTTTTGTTTCTTATCCCAACTGGTCTAGCGGAGCTAGACCAGTCCATGAGTCCAGGTCCATGAGTCCACCCACTCTCAGGAAGTAGAAGAACATGACTGGGTCTCGCAGGAAATCTTCTTTTTCAAAATGCATGCAGCTAAGGAGGTGAGCCGGGCTAGTTGCACCAGTGAAACACTTATTGCAAGTTGGATAGACTTTTCTTTTATGTTCATACCTCATACACCTTAGGTGACCACTGATAAATCTTGTGTACGCAGTCTGATCACCTCTATCTCCTCTGAAGTTCAAAGCGCGTCCCGGCTTTTCCCCAGAGTACCAGGTGTGCACCGGGGGAACAATCCAGTCCAGCTGTACACGTTTCTTTCTAATGGAGTGAATTTCCGAGGATGTAAGTACCAAGTTATCTGGCAGGGGTTCATGTGTGCCAAGTTTTGCCAGCGAGTCAGCGATCTCATTGCCAAAAAGGATGCATAAACTCATGGAATGTAAGGTTAGGGGACAGCTTCTGTTGGTTGGAAACCTGGAGCACCCGAAGGTAGAAGTCTGACTTGGCTCCGTTCGCCTACTAGCTTTAGCTGGACATAGTGGGATGGCCTTCACGCCTAGAATGGCCCTACCAGGAGTTAAATTCCCGACGTACATCACCCATCCCGTCCAGTGTCACCCCCCCCCCCCACGTTGAGGCAGCATAGTAGGACTGGGGGGTTAAGTTATTTCAATAGCATACATTATTTTAAAAGATACACGTTTATGATATCGCACTATATTAACGATAGCTAATATTAATAATTCGTCATAATAATGAATGAAAAAAGAGCCGATCATTTACCAGTAATCTCACCATTACAAAATTAATTATTCCAATATCAAACAATACTTGTGAAATATATATTTTTATGAATCGTTACCCTGCAATGGTGTCAAAAGAGCTTGAATCTCATTTGGGGAAGAGGGCTAGATAGTGTCAGTTTGCTTATAAATATTGTGTTTACTTTATATTTTCTATGAGATTCCTTTTCTATAGTACATTATAAAATGTTCTTTTCAGTAATATTTTATGTTGTAAAAACACATGTTTGCAGAATTTTAGTGCACAGACGAAATTATACCTTTGCTCCCGCTGTTGGTGGAGCTCGTGGACGATTTTCCCATTTGCCCCCGTGTTGTTGCCTCCTATGCTACATGTTTTTTCTACCAGTGCTTGTAAAAGCGTCCAATGATGATTGACTACAAAAACGGGTCTCTATTCAATACAAAACACGTTGTGTTGAACCTTCCAGTATAATTTTAATTTAAGAAATCATCTTAAAAGGTCCTTTAACTTGACATATGATATATAGTATTTGAAGTATTTTCTGGGAATGTCGACTTCCCGTAGAGGGTCGTGAAAATTGTTTTTCGAAACATCCATAATTACCATAGAACGTCGGTAAGCTTGCTGATCAGTGCAAAAATTATCAAAAGTTCGAACATTGCCTAGAATCACGTGCGAAAAGTCTAAGACGTACATATATCATTGTTTAACAAGAATCGTGAGAAGCAGTCCAAACAATAAGAAGAGTTGAGAGGTCGCGATGCTTCTCCTCCTCTCATTCCGCCCGGCACCCGTGGAGCAGATCAAATAAATTTTCTGCGAGATGACCGCTGCTGAGTGACCCTTCGGGAACTTAAAATGCCGTGAACAGAAGTAGCGGGAGAAGCATCATTTAGAAATGTTTTCTTGTTGATTATCAGAATTGATTTATTTTACACAGTCTAAAACATGATGGATGGTATGGACTGTCATGCTTTTTTATCTTACTGCGCCAGCTTTGCATTAAGTAGAATTGGTTTTGTTTGATAACCATTCTAAACTGCTTTGTTTTTGTCTGAGTTGATATGATGAGTCATGTTTGGTACAAACAACTATTTAGTTTTTTTCAAATAGTTTAGTTTTTATCATTATGTTCATAAGAAATATAGCTCTCTGTAAAATTGACTTAGTTCGTTTTTTATAAAAAATAATATTGAAACTTAATAGCACAGATTTTCTTTTGATAAAATATTATTTTTGCAAAGCAGTAGGCAAAGAATCGGATCTACTTCACAATACCAAAAAATGTTAAACAATATTCTTTCAGACACAAATTTTTAGAATAAATCTGTCAAGTGTGCTGGAGGATTCTTCATAAAATTAGAAATAGCTAACAAAATAATCCCCTGAGAATTTACTAAAGAGATTAAGATATAATCTATTTTTATATAGAACGTTAACAAGTTTAAAAATTTAAATATTGATATATTTGGATAATTTAGACAAAATTAAATATACCTCTTATAACATCGTGATATTTATAGGAATCTGAATTGGTGACAATATAACTTAGTTAATGAATTTTGTATGAAATTTTAAATAAAATTGATTTAAGATAAACATTAATAATTTTAATAGAGTGTTCTAGTCATATTAAAATGTAGAATTACTTTATAAAGTCATTCTTTGGTATATTGTGTTTGCTAAAAATCTTCACAAATATTAACTATGCTATTTTTGAATGATTCCTTTGATCAAATAGGGATTAGCAGGGAATTTTAATCCTTTTAACATTGTGCCGCATCTTTTCTAGTTTTCTTAAAGGTAAATTTAAATTCATAAAGAATTTTAAGTAATAATTACTTTGTATCAATCACTTGTTTTTATAAGAAAGTTGCTAGTACTCTTGATTTCCTAAATCCTGAACGATAATGTGAATAAATGTGAAGGTTCAAATTAACTTTCATTCAAAGACCACATTTTCACGTGTTAATTATTTTCCAGCGCTTCATTTTTACTTTACATACTTAAAAAATATTTCGCGATAATGCGAATGCAAATTTCTTCTGATTTTAAAAGATGTTGAGTGAGTAAGTACCAGCGAAAAGTAGAAAATGGTATTGCATAATCAACAGTGGAAGCAATTAGGTATAGAGGCAAAGGGAAAAGCTACCACTTCATCTATTGATCGTTTAGTTATACCCTAAGGTGATATTGTCATAAACTTAAAGTATTTTCCCCTCCCTTTTTGGCATCCAATCATCACCACTAATAGAATAGCATAGCTTCACCATGGCGAAAAAGTTAAAGAAAAATAAATTAAATATCCTGTCAAAATATTCAAATTGTATGTTTTTAAACTTTGTTGAATCCTTAACAGTATTCTCGGAGGACGTAACAGTATCAGAAACCTTTTAGGTTAGATGATACAAACAAACTCTTCCCAACTAGAAAATTTCCCCAGATACACGTCTGGAGAAACACAAATCCACAAATACACTTCCGTGGAAACACACTTTAACGTAAGTTACACATTCTGTGTATCTAAGAGGAGAGGGTTGTGTGTGTAAACACCTTCCATCATTCCCGTCACTTTTCATCAAATCTTGGGTAATGCACAACCGTAATCTTCGACCATTAAAATTCAAGTGCCAGAACCTAACCGAGGCCCATCCGTTAAAACGTCTTGTTATCTTCACAGTCTGTGTCAACCGCGTATCGCGAACGCGTGCGTCTCATTAAAGACACCGACAATAAAAAAAAAATTAAAAAAAAAAAAAAAAAAAAGGAGAGAGAGAGAGAGAGAAAGACCCTGTGTAGGAGTTTTAAAAATAGCTGACGTTAAATATGGGGTCATTCGCAGCCACACCAGAAAAAAAAAAAAAAAAAAAAAAGATTTACCAGAGAAAACATGAGTTACTTAATGACGAACCTAGTTCTCAAACCATGGATGGCAAATTCTCCGGAGGCATCACCCGATGAGGATTTGCCAAAGCAAATATATATAAGTTATCGTGTCCATCAGCACGTGCAGCTTCTTGATAGGCCACCAAATGTCTTTCATCAGGAAGTGTGGTTTTTAGGAAGACAAGCGTGAAAACTGCTTTTCAGGATTGCTGTCAGCCGGAGTGGGAAGCGGGTTAATCATGCGCTGAAAGAAGATCAGTTTGGTGCAGAAGTTAGAAGATGAGATGTTTATAAAGTAGAGGACATGAAAATGTAGATGATTGAGATAATTTGCGTCTGATTAATTTGTGATGAGAGGAGAGAAACGATACTATAAAGTTTTACATTGACCCCCGTTAGTTTCACCCAAGTAAAAGGGGACTGGTAAAGATAATGCAATATACTGTATTATGCAGGGTGTCGAAATTTATGTTAACGTATAACAGGGCGGAACACTTCCTCACTATTATCGAGATGTAAGAGGTCCTGATTAGAATCTTCCAAACAAATGGCTTGGATGAAGAGGTCACATAGAATACTCTCCCAGATCTAACGTTACTGGGCTTTTACTTGTGAAGATGTCAGACAAATTCTAAACCAACGATACAGGAAGAATTCAAAACTGCAATTGAGCAAGAATGTGCCACAACATTAAATGAAATGTTTAAGTTTGTGAATCAATAGTCTACTGTTACCAGCAGTGTGTCGGTCAAAACAATTTTAATTTTGAACACCAGTAGGAAGAGCAAAAGTAATACATTTTATGTAGATTATTTTGCAATTAATATATTAGTAATATGTGAATAAGAGCTGGAGATACAACTACTCAAACTGTGAATACATTTTTGGTACACCCTGTACTATCTATATCATTTTCCCTTACCTTTATTGCTAGTATACGATATGAGCTCCTAATTTTGATCTTGTCTTGTTAAAACATTGGAAGCTGAAATGTTTGTCTTTTCATATAAATTATCCATAGTGTAAAGTATTTGATCCAACAACTTAATTTGTTATTTCTAAAGTGTTCTGAAAAGAAAAATTACCAATTATATTGACTAGAAAACTATTATTTAGAAAAGTAGTGTTTATGCTGTAAATGTTAATGTAAAATATATGCAAATAATCATTTTCTCTCGTTTCCTTTTGTAACAATCATTTGAGTTATTTGGTAAATACATATTATTCAATTCAAATTGCTATAAAATATTAAAATATATTTATATATTTTATCCCAATTTTTAAAAATATTAAATTTTTTGCATGAATTAGTTCTTTTTTATGTATAAGTGCAATAAAATATTCTACAAAGAATTTTCTGGTAAGTTTCTGATAATGAAGGACTTATTATCCTTCACCATATTTTAAAAGCATTCCAATTTCAAGTAAGGACAAAATATTTATAAAAGTAAAATTTTGCAAAATTAATGTTATCAAAAGTATTCATAAAAAGAATCAACTTACTAGTTAAAACTAAGTTGAAATTTTGAAGGGAATAAGAGAAGATCTAGAAATGCAGTACGAAAGTAAAATAATAATTTATTTGTTTGGCATTGGAGTAATGTCGCTTATCATTTGAAAAGCCTTAAAAGGAAACTAAGAGTTTTTGGATCTAGATCCACATTAAATGATTAGTTTGATACAAACAAAGTGTATTTGGAGATTGGTCAAAATGCTTTAAAAGTGATAATAAAAATTGAATTTTAATTAGTGCTAAAAAGGAACTTTTAAGATTAGCATAATATTTTCAGAATGCCACTGAAAACCTTGTTTGTGAAATAAATCTTTTTAATTCATAAATTACTAACAATGTTTACTGTAGCATTATAAGGTACAATAACACGCTGGGAATGAAGAAACAGTATATTTAATTTTTAAAAGAGAGGATATATTTTCTTGTTTTTGAAAGAAATTGTAATAAAGTTGACTCTTCACGCAACGACCGGATTTGGTATCAACATCAGTTCTTGTTAAAACTTATGTGTAAAAC
Source organism: Linyphia triangularis (assembly GCA_963978545.1). Lineage (NCBI taxonomy): Eukaryota > Metazoa > Arthropoda > Arachnida > Araneae > Linyphiidae > Linyphia > Linyphia triangularis. The sequence continues at coordinate 42,873,016 of OZ021731.1, forward strand.
TAATTTTTTAACATACCAACTAATTTTTGCCACCTTTGAATATTTTTTGTCTCAAGGTAAGGTACATAATGCTTAGTATATTCGGTAGCCAATTAGCCAACAGATTGACCGAGGGCTCTGTTTTTTCCCTTTATTTTAATCACAGTTCAACTTTAAATGAAGAAATATAGCTTCAGGATTACGTCTAAGTATAATCAAGATGCCACAAGATGTAGAATACAGAAATAAATACGGCTTCAAATTTTTCTCTTCAAAAAACAGATTCACTGTTTATTTCTTTTCTAAGCAGAGAGCTAAATAGTTAGAGAAGGAAAGGTAGACGATATATTAGAAAGAGATGAGCAAAGAGAGAAGTAAGAGAATAAAAAAAAGAAGAAAAAAAAGAAGAGAGAAGATGGAGATCGATGATAATAAGAGAGAAAAGATAAAAAAAAAAAAAGATAAAAAGAGAGAGACAGAGAGATAAAGTGCGAAGATAAAGAAATATAAAAGATAAAGACATGTAATAGTGATAAAATAGAAATTTTGATTGAAGATAAAGATATAGAAGGTAAATAGAGTAATAAAATAAAGAGAGATAGAGGATAAAAATAAATAGGCCAATAAAAATATGTGATAAAGAGATATAGAAGATAAAGAGATGTAGAGGATAAAGGTAGCTAGAAGATAAAAGTAGATAAATTAAAGATAATTTCAAGATAAAAAGGTATAAAAGATAAAGTCAAAGAAATTAAAGAGATATAAAGATGAGAGAGAGAGAATGTATAAAGAGAAGTAAGAAGTAAAGGTTGAATAGAAAGGGAGTAAGAAAGAAAAAAGAGGAAATAAAGAGAGAAAATAGCATAACAAATATTAAATTTTATTTCTCTTAAATTGCTAAGTACTCTTTTACAGTAGTTTACTTCTTTGATGTAAGCTTTCATACCATTTAATAGGTTCAGTGGGTTTCGAGCAACTTTAATCAGCAATAAAGTTATTTAGTATTTCTTATTTAGAAAACGATTAGAATACATTATTATTATTAAGGTAGTTTATTTATTGGGGGTTAAAGATAATAATATAATACATTTTACGTTTAACTCTAATTTTAAAAATGTTTAGTAAGATAGTGAATGTAATTTTTTTAAAAACAAAATTAAGATTTTGTTTACCCGAAAAATATATGTAAAGATTAAAAACGTGTTTCGATTAATATAATTCTACTTTTTGGAATACTTTACATTGTTTTATGTTTATAGATGTCGCTTATTCAACACTATTGTACCAAAGATAAACGTCACTTCTTTTAAAAAAATAATGTAATTAAAAAATTTAATTGAAATAATTAGCAATATTTTTGAATGAATGAAGACATGAAAATGGTAAATAACACCAATCTACGTCAAATTTAAAAGCAGTAACCAGTATTATAGTGCAATTAAAAGTTGTGCGAAGTTTGGTAAGGATACATATAGCTAGATAACCGTTGCTGTATTCTATTAAGAGCACAATAGCATATAATTTAATCACAACTCCAATTACAACACCAATATTTAGTCGAAATCGATTTTTACTTGAATATTAAGATAATTAAGTGACGTAACTAGAAAGAGCAAGTCAGGAACAAATGCGTAAAACGCATGATTAAACGTTTTCAAATAGTTTTTTCCAATATTGCATCCGAAGAGTACTATAATAATTCTGTAGCAATTAATCATACATACTATTATTCTATAGTTCAACGCAACAGATAACATTTGTCAAATGAAAACGCACCGTTCACGTTCATTTAGAAGCATCTACCAATGTTGATCTAAATTGTAAAGAAGCGACTGTCATGTATTTCGCAGTTTAACGACTTTGGGGAACATTATTTTAACATGGCGGTGGAAAAAAATGTTCTTCAGCAGGAAGTAAGTGACATACATTTTGAGCAATGGCTTTATAATTGGGTAGCTGCTACTTCTGCTACGGTTTGTAGCTAATTTCGTCCTACCTTCTTGCATTTCACACATTTTCCAAATCTTTTTGCCGTGTGTTCGGTTGTCTGAAAAATCGGCTTTTTTTTCCACTGTGCCAAGTATTCTTTATTATGTTCTGTTTTTAGTTGTAGCAATAGATGTAGTATTGGCGGGTAGGCTCTTTTTTTTCTGGAAGCTTTTTTTTTGGGAGAGGGGGGGGGGGGGGATGTTGTAAACGCGTAAATGTCGCGCTTGCTTGGTTTCGAATTTATGAAATGAAGAATCTTGATATTTCACCGCCGCGATTTCAAGGGATTTTGAAGAATCTATTAATAACATGTGAAGTGCAGCGTATCGACTAGGTCATCTTGAAAATTTAGAACGTCTTTACTCATAAGATTCTAACCTGTTGAAGTTTGAGGGGTTACCTTTTTTTCCAGAAAAAGTTAGTTTTTGTACTATTCTTAGAGGTGTATTTCCCAAAGTCATAAACAATAAGTTGTGCTGCATAAAATGCTGTTACAGTTGAAAATGGCAAAAAACGGGAATTCAAGAATGATTATTCCAAAGAGAAAACATAAAATCCGCAAAAGAGAATATTCCTCTTATCCAAGCTAAGCCCAAATCTGTAAAATGACGTAGATATGACATTTTGCCTCCTCCAATTTTTATAAATAATCTAAAAACTAGAGTTACGTACCACAATTGAACTCATTTACCATTTACTTTAGGCACAATTTTGTGTGTGAAAATAGTTTTACCAGACTCATAATAACAAGCGTTGTTTCAAAGAACTTTAAAAAAGCAAAAGAAGCCACAATTCCACGACCTCGAACGGGACCTCAGCTCACTTAAAAAAATAATTCGCTTCGGGTTTTTTTCTATAATGATCTGCATACTTCGCAGCAGACAATCAAATTTCACTCCCAAGGACCTTAAATTAGTGGAAATTATACAAAATCCAACGCTGTTCGTTTGACGCAACCTCTCAGGTTCAAATCCGGTTCATTGAACATTCTAGGGGCTCAAATTATGACTACTTTAATCACTGAATTATGCTACCTTTTAGGCTCCAATTGGTTTTCCGTGATGTCGTTTTCATTTTACCTCCACTTTCATCCAAACTCTTGCTATTAATTTGGTTGAACTGCTGTTTTTCTTACGGGTCTTTTGAAGAATAACTGTCGGTGGTGTTTCTAAAGTTGGAGGAAGTGTTATTGGAAGGTGAGTGGAACTTGATTCAGTTTCAGACATCGATATTGCGTGTGACTAATTGGACGTTTGATAGTCGGTAGTTGTACACGCAACGCGTTGTAATGCGTAGTTGCACGGAATGTTTTGGAGAAAATTAAGGTTAAATAAACGCCCTTTTCATTTTCGGGATGAAACAACGTTTTGTGGTAAATTTTCTGTTTATAGAAAGAAATGTACTGGATAGAAGGGTCATTGCTGAAAATAGTTGGATCTGAAGTAGTTGAAGGCAAAAGGGGTAATGTACATGTTTGAAAATTACGAATTTAGAAAGAAAACGCTCCCATCCGTTATAAACTAATTAAATCTAGAAAACTGTAGTCTTATATAAATTGTGTTTAGATAACTTTTTTAAATAATAATAATAATAAAAAAATTACTTTCATCTACTTGTTTTAACTTAATGTCAATTGTTGATATGATAACATTAGTCACCTTAGAATGTGCGATTTATTGCTGTGGTCATTGCAAATGGAAAACTTAGTTTTAAAACGTGCTTTATAAAAATACATTTTATGATTCACCTGTTGGCTGAAACAATTTATTAATCATTAACATAAGTTAGATAACTTAATCTTAACAATTGCATTTAGTTCTTATTTTATCGATGCACTTAAGTACAAAAGATATATTTAATAATAAAAAATTGCTTAAATAAAAAGATTAACCAGGTGTTTAAGAGAGCTATCCAGTTAGGAGTGCAACACTCTTAGTACTTAACTTAAGAATTTACTTGAAAACGAACCCTGAAGGGTTCCACTGATTGGTAAAAAGTCTAATTCAAACGGCCCCTTTATCATACTAGTGGAGTACAACACAATTGGATCAGACAGGGTTAACGAGAATAAATATTTATTACACTACATAAAATCATTCTTACATAAATTCCTAATTTGTCCTTTTATAACGGACCTTGGCTACAATTACAAAGCACTAGTGATTCACCATTTCCTACATTCAATTCCTATTAATTCAATCCTACATCCTATACTAATTACTCATATTAAATCATAAAATGATAACAAATTCTATTTCCTACGCAATTAGTACTAAAATTAGATAAATCAACTGAGTTGCATCTGCTTACGCATGGGAGAAAACATGAGAACACTTACCGTTGTGACGGTCGTTCGGGCGACATCAGTAGTGGCACACCCACATAGCAATTACGGATCCGGACTTGTCAATTCCGGATAATCCACAAAGAGGATACAGCATCGAGCTAAAACTCCCTTCAGGCCTCTAAGTTGAGCCTCTTATATCTCTCAAGATTCATCTCTCGTCCCCTTAATTTTTACCCCTGTTTCCGTTTACCGCGATCCCAAGGAAGGCGGGTTTTTCCGATTAAGCAATCTAAACCCCTAGGCTTCCTTAACAGCCAATAAGGCCTACCTTTAACCTAAATCCATACTTTTGGGTTTTATCCAATAATCCTGCGTCCGGGGGAATCAAGTCCCACCCGTAAACTTCCCCGGGATTTCAGTGGTTGAAGGGTAAATTCCATTGTTATGATCCTAACATTCCAGGTGTACAATATCGCTGACCCCCGTCCCTTAACGAACAATCCGTATAAAATTGCATACAAACGCATATTGTCCCTATATGTCAAATTCACCCCAAACGAGTCAAATTTATGCAGCGCCATGTCAGGACAGACTTTTCAATCGAAGAGATTTATCTTTTACCAGCTGCGTTTCTAACAACGAAAGCTCCCTATAACATTCCAACTTAGGTTTGAGACCACCTAACTAATGTCCCTCTTTACAAAAGGAAATATGTTAGCTGGACTTGAATAAGCCGGCCAACACAGGCCTTGTTGCTGCACATTACTTAATTCATATACGTTTGGTATTGAAAAAGCTTATCAGAAAAGAATGTGGTAGAGACTTATTTATTACAATCACAGTCATACCGCGTCTACGTCTTTTTAATGCAGATTTTGTAGCAAACTCGTACTATGCGTATTATGATTATTAGCTTGATTTAAAATCTTTTTGTTTTAAAGTAAAGAACATATCAATGAATGTGTCGATGATAGCTTTAAACAAAAATCCTTTAAAACTCGCTATTTTGCATTTTTCTAATATAATAACTCCCCTTGCTGACTGCTATTCTTTCAGTATGGTAGCTGGCAACGAGCTAATTGGTCTCGAGATGCTGCCAACACAAAATGAAATAATCTGAAGAAAAAAAAATTACTTCCCCTTATCTAAATTGCCATCGGGCCTCAAAATGTTGTCGTGCCTTCCTTACAAGATAGGTAATGAAAATACTCAGGCTAGCTTGGCATCCCTTAACGGTAACAGGGGTGTTTCTGATAGCGCAAAGATAGATGGTAGCCAGTTATCGGAGCGGATTCTTCATTATTTCACCTTCACGAGTGGCAACACCTTGGCACAACCTCCGCCATTTGTTTGACGGGAAATATTCGATTGTGTGGAGATAAAAATCGCTTCTTTTGTTCGAAATGTCATGATTCTATTCTGCGGATCAGATCGAATTTTCCACCCAAGATGATTCTTCGGTAGGTTGAGATATTCCTTGTGATTTGGCAACGTTAAAAAAAGGAAGCTGAAAGCCTAGAAAGGAAAGTATCTTTTTTTGAATCGTAATTGTGAAAATGTATCATTTTTATGGCTGTAATTATGGGAGGAAAGGTGAGATTGTGATGGAAGCGATCGTTTGGTATTGTGAAGGTAGGATGTTATTTACATGCTTGATGTATAAGCGTTGATTCTATTTGAGATTTCTCACACTTTAAATTTGAACTAGAGTTAATGCGGTGTACATCGCAAATATTGCATTTTTTTACTCTTTGCAAATAAAAAATTATTCTAGAAGACCTATTTTGATAGATCAAATATTAAAAATTCTGATCAATCAAAAAACAGAGATAACATTTTTTTTTATTATTCTTATTGAATAACTCTGATGACTTAAAAGTTGAAAATCTTGATTAACTTAGAGCATCTATTATAACAAATATTAAATCCTAGTTGACTTATTTTGATATCTTAAAAGTAGAAAATTATGTACATCAAAAAGCAGGAATAGCATCTGAAGAAAATTAAATTGGAAATGAATTATTCATACGTTAACGATGGTTGACAGTTTATAGTGTGCAATTAAGAACTTTTACAATGGTACAGACGAACTAAAGTCAATAAAACTAGGGGTGTGGAACATCGCATAACTTTCAATTACACTATAATACTGACTTGGATTTGTGTCATTTACCGTTTTTATATTTTCATCATTCATTTTGCAAAAAAAAAAAAAAAAAAAAAAAAAAAAAACCCACTCTGTGTTAAAGACATTTATTTTTCAACTTTTTACGCCATTAAAGCATTTTTATGGGAATTTTGGAGGAGGGGACTTAAAAGTAATTACCACCGCGATTTTGAACAGAATCGTTAGAGCCGTTTTTTAGCAATTACTGAAAAACATGATTTTTTCAATAGCATCTACTTTATACGTATGCACAATTTTGATGTAAAATCTAAATGGCAGGTCTCATGTCCACCAACTGATAATCTGTACACCAAATGAGCGATTTTGACGGAAACCTTAATTGTAGGTTCCTGTGCCATCACCAAACCACACACCAAATTTGAAGAATACCTTAGGTCAATTTCTCCGGGAGTTATGCTGACCACACACACACACACACACACACACACACACACACACACACACACACACACACACACACACACACACACACACACACACACACACACACACACACACACACACACACACATTTGTTCTTGATCACTTTTCTTCCAAAACCTAGAGAAATGGAGGGGAAAAAAATAACGAAATTTTTGTTTTGACCGAATCCTGTACTTTCATTACCCTATGTATTTATACATATGAGTAATTGAAAGTTAAAAACGACTCAACTCTACAAATGTCTGAAGTTTGATGGGTATTGCAAGTTTCCTACTTTTACGCATATCTTATTACTTTAAATAGCATAAGGTAATGAAAGTATAGCATTCGGCAAAAAAATCTATATACCTGCATTTATACACATTTTGGAGCGTGCTGACTTCAAAACGTCTGACACGAACGAATTGACCAAATTGTGTTCGGCTCTAGAGATTATAATCAAAATTGCTGCGGTCAATAAGGTTTTCATGAATCAAAGTCGCTTGTTTCATTTCGTTTATTTTTTATAAAAAATATTTATCGAGAAATTTTTCGTCATTTTGGCGGGTTTTATGCCAGTGTAACACTTATTGCCAAATATATTATCAAACTGTCCTTTTTTAAAAATAATAAACATCTGAAAAAGAAAACGGTAAATCACACTAATTCATGGCAAATTTAAATGCAGAGATCGGTACTAAATGTAATTGAGCTATGCGATGTTCTAAACTCCTAGTTTTTAATTGTACAGGTTGGGCATAAAAAAAATGTGCCGACATATGGACCTCTAGCTTCCTTTCTGTTCAACAGATAGTGATGAGATTTCACAGACTAGTGATTCTGTGAATGGCAACAAAATGGTGCTCACGGTTGCGGTTATAGTTGCAGAAACTCGCAATTTTCGAATAGCAACACCTACTTTTCCTATCGCAAAATGCTTAGCCCATGCAAAAACCCTAAAGAGCCTTGGAATGGTACGTGTATCACAAAAAAATGGATGCGTTATGCACGCACAAAAAACAGCTCTGCGAACGGCCAATAGAAACACGATCGGAATGTACTGAGGCCGCTCGCCAGATATTTAGGGTAGAAAATCGGTAAAATTGCCTGTGATGGCACCCATGGCAACTCCGACCTCTGTCATGTGCAATTTTTTCCAGTGAGCCCCGATTGTGTTTTTGTTGGCCGTTTGCAGAGCTGTTTTTGTGCTTGCATAACGCTTCCGCTTTTTGTGATACATGTACCGTTCCAACGCTCTTTAGGGTTTTCGTATGTGCTAAGCATTTTGCGACATGAAAAAGTAGGTGTTGCCATTAGAAAATTTCGAGTTTCTGTAAGCATAACCGTAACCGTGAGCGCCATTTTGTTACCATTCCCAGAATCCCGAGCTCATACCTCTGAATAATTATACCTGAAATCTCATCTCGATCTGTTGAACGGAACGGAAGCAGGAGGTTCATATATCGACAAAGTTTTTTTATTACCACCCTGTATATAAAATATAGTTAGTAGTTACAGAGGTAAGATAGATTGCCAAAGTTTATATAATGTACGAATTCCATCAAGAAGTAGAAGTACTTAAAACTATAATCTTAAAAATGTAAGCAAAATTATCTTCGGAATGAGAAAATTAAGCATTTGCTAAACTTTTCTGCCCTTACTGTTGTTTTTTATTTCTAACATCCCCACTAACATTACAACTTTAGCCATCGACTGACATTGGCCATCCTCGATGTGGTACATTATTAATCAGCTGTTGGAAACGGTATTGGCCAATATCGCTCAATGCTGGATAAAATATACAGGAAGTTCTGGAATGTCGATGCACAGTTTTAAAATTTAAAAGTTTTATTGATAAGAAAGGAAGGCAGGCACAAATATGTTTTGCAATGTTTTTGGAATGATGATGTTTGTGTTTCGGCCCGAATTGGTCAATATTCTAGAACCTTTGTTTTCGACATGCTACATGGGATATTAAATGTGGTGTTTTTATACCAAAGTTCTAATTTGGATTCAGTTAAACCAATTAGACGTCTTTTCAATTCGGGTGGATATAAATCTAAACTATAAAACAATGTATGATTACGCTTATTTGAATTTTTGCATTTATAATCCCGTATTTTAAGTTCATACGCGACGAAATGTATATTTTGTTTGGAATTTCTTAGTCCAGAGCCGCAATTTCCAGAATGATCTTCGTTTAATAGTTATGAAATAATTAAAAGTAAAATAACTCAATATATGAAAGAATTTTAATTCTATCATTGTTGAAACTCTTTTTCTCAAAGTTTATTTATAAATCTGAATTTCCTATTTATCGAAAACTAAAATATACTTGCACTAGAATGCATAATGCTTCATAAATTTTTCTTTCATTTATACTCCGCTCATATGATGCGCTAATAATAATATTAAAACCTATAATTTTCACAGTGTAATTAAAATTTTAGTCTATTCAGTTTATTGGGAATCTTTTTCAGAAGCAAAGATATTAATCAAAGGGTTGTAATTTTACAATGTATGTATAAGCGAATATTACAAATAGTATTTATTAAAAAGCTTTTTTTTTATTAATTGTATTTAAAAATTAGAAATAGTTTGTTTTGTATATATTGATAGTTTTTAATAAAAAATTTCAAAATATGTCACCTGCAGATAAATTATTGGTTTTGCAACAATTTCGAAACGATTCCTTTGCGAAGATATGAAGATCCAAAATTAATTAAAAAAGAGGGTTAATATAAATCGTCAAAGTGCCATCAATTATAATTTTTTAGCTAGCCAAACCAACACTGTGTAATAATTTTGACACTGATCACAGGAAAAATTATCTTCTTTTTCGTTTTGCAGCTAAATGATTTTGAATTTGCTTCATAAGACTGTAGTTGAAAGAAATCCATACTCTTTTCACATACTTCATATTTGCAACGGAAGGAAATAACAATGTAAAACAGTAAACACTGAAAATTAAGTATCTATTACAATGCACAGTATAGTCTTCGGTATCAGGTCGAGGGTCCAAATACAAGGAACTTAAGGCTCATTTATACTCTACCAGTCGACGTAACTGTTTAGATCGCCAGTTCTGTGATGTCAGTGGAGTGACAGCTGCGTCGCCTGTTGGTGGTCACGGGAGAGCGCAAGTGATTGGACGATGGGAGCAGCCGGCACCAGTAAATAGAGATAGATGACGTCACAGACTGGCAATTTCAACTGGTAAGGTATAAATGAGCATTAAGATAATAGTTATTTATGCGATTAGTTGGGAAAGTAATACTTTTTCAAACGTGACAAAATGCTTATTTGACGAGTGCGTTAGCACGAGGCACGAGTCAAATAATTTGCCGAGTTTGAAAAAGTGATTTCCCATTTGTTGCAAACATATTTTTTATAACCACTTACAAAAAATATATTTAAAACATATATAAACTAAATTTGGTAACTGCAGTTAATGAATTTCTTCTTAAAATGTCATTTCTATACCAAAAAAATATAAAATTTTAATCCAAGGCGTGCGGGAAAGTATTTTTTCAAACTACTGCGAGAAAGTTACTTTCCCGCACTCGTGATAAAGTACTATGTTCGCCACGATTTCTGATTAAAATGATCAAATAAAGTTTAATATTTTGCACTTTGTTATAAAAAAGTATTTTTTTCACATCATTCCTCGTGGTAAAGTGCCACTTTCACCACGATTTCTGATTAAAAAATTATTATTAAATAGAGTTTCATATTTTGCACGTTGGTATAAAATAGTTATTTATGCAACTAGTTGAGAAAATAACACTTTTTCAAATTTGTCAAGTTTGAAAAGTGATTTCCCACATACTGCATACAACATTTTTTTTTTTTTATAATCACGAGCAAAAAATATCTTTAATACAAATAAACTAAAGTTGGAAATTTCAGTCAATGAATATCTTCTAAAAATATCATTTATATACCGAAACTTTATAAAATTTGGGCACAAGGCGTGAGGGAAAGTACTTTCTTGCACTCCTCGTGGTAAAGTGCTACTTTCGCCACGATTTCTAGCTAAAAATGATTAAATAAAGTTAAATTTTTTGCACTTGGTTATAGAGACACTATTTTACAGTTTGTATCTTAAAATTATGTTTCCGTGGAATATCATTCACTTCCGTGTAACTGACAACATCGAGCAATATAGTTAGTATTATAATAAAAGTACACACTTATAAAAGTATTACCATTATGATGCATGTAAATGAAAATGATCCGTTTTCGATTGTAATTTAAATTTATTAAAATCCAAGATAAATAGGACATTTGATGGAAATAAGATTTTCTTTAGCAAAAACTTTATGTGAAATCTTTTTATGTTTAGCTTATTCTTAGTTGTGTAAAATAACATTGAAATGCTTCCATTCCGAATTCAATGGTGGTTTTCTTTCTTTGCTATCACTCTTTTTCTACATTATCTGTCTAGCTAGATGATCATTGCTTTCCATCTCAACTTCACCATAAAATATTCAACTGTCTACCAAGTTATAACGTAGTCATCCATTTCTAATTTTACAAAGTCCTATATTGCTCTTTCACAAACTAGAAGGTAAAAAAAAAAAAGGAAAAAAAAAGAGAGAGGGGATACTAAATGTCTTCCTTAGTTTAACAACATTTATCAAGATATCTTTTCGAGATTTTCCAAAGTAACTTAAAAGTTTTTCTTGAGCATAGAATAGTAAATGAAGAACTAGAGTTGATGTGGAAGATTTCTGGACATACCCATACTTAAGACCATTTGTATCCTGAAAAGAATTGAGTAATTTCCAGAAACTTTCCTTTTCACAGAACAGTGAATGCCACATCATTTAAAGAATTAATCAGCACCATCTTTTTCACCGGTTCTTTGGGGCATTCCGCGTGACTGATTTAGACATCATTTAGAGTCAGCTTGGAATTATTAATCTTTGTAACATTTCGAAAGCTGTTTAGATGTGTCCATGCGTGAAGTGGGTTATTTCTTTTGCGTTAGATATCTTTTTTTTTACATTTTTTATGTAATTTTTTAATTCAACTAAAAAAAAAATTTTTTTTAGATCCAATAAGCAGTATTTTTAAATCCTTCATATTCGATTTTGTGAGTGTGTTTATAACGAGCAAAATCTGCTGAGTTTCGAGTTAAGTTCCTCAGTAGTGGTTGGTATAGGTTTAGTCCTTCTTCCCTGATTGAGGTTTGTGTAATTTAAAAATGTCATTTAGAACCCTCAGCATGTCTATAATTTTGCTTTATGTAATGTTTTAGACTAGATTCAAGTTCATTCCTTTGAAAATGTTTAAAAGTATTCTTCAATTTTACTTTTTCATAACAAATTACATTTTGAATCACTATCAAGTTTTATATTCATCCGCCACTGACTTCTACGAAACTTCTATGTCTATGGATCACTAGAAAATTCAAATAACGTCGGTAACATTAATGAATGCTTTTTGAAGCGATTTTTATTTTTACAATAATAATGAAATGATTTGAATGCTGTGTCGAGAAACATAATATCACTTGAAAAAGAGATGCTGCTGAATAACTTTTCGGTATTACAAATCTTATAACTTTTAAGAAATGTTGAAAGTGTTTTGCAAATCGTACAAGTTGGATACGTGGAATTAGAGTAAGAACACTTGCATAAAAATGGGCTATTAATGAACTATTAATAGGAAGCAATTTTGCATGGAACAGTTAAATATTAGAGAGAGAAAAAAAAAGAAAAAAAAAAAAAGAAAAAAAACAAAAACATTTACAATATAAAACTATGGGTGCTGAATATCGTACAACTTTCATTTACACTATAATACTGATCATTGCATTTTTTTTTTGTTTGTTTCTGGAATGGTCAAAATTTGACGTGGAATGGACCGTTATCGTATTTTGATTCAGTAAAACAAAAATGACCATTTTGGGGATATTTTTGGAAACAAATTTTACAAAAAAAAAGGCAAAAAAAAAAAAAAAAAGCCAAAATAGCAAATTTAGCGGTGTACTTTTAGGTAATTCATACATTTCCCTTTCTTGCAAGTGAAACAGAAGAGGAACAGTCATCAGCCATTGACGGGCGTTGTTCAAGGAAGATAATTTAGTGTTAAAGACATTAGTTTTTCAACTTTTTACACCTAGGAGGTGAGAAAGTTTAGAATAGTTTAAAAAGAAGCATTACCTCAGAGATTTTTATCTAAATTGTTAGAGCAGTTTTTTAGAAATTACTGAAAAACATGATTTTTTCAATGGCATCTACTTTATTCGTACGCACAATTTTGATGTAAAACCTTAATGGCAGGTCTCATGGCCACCAACTGATAATCCGTACACCAAATTTGACCATCTCAGGTAAATTCGTTTGGGTGTTATGCTAGCCACGTACACACAGACACATAAATAGAATTTTTTTTTCTAGACTACTTTTTTTTTAAGTCAGAATGTTCCAAAACGTGGAAGGAAAAAAAAATCGAAATTTTTGACGAAAGCATTATTTTGATTACCTGATATTAACATATGGGTAATTGAAAGTAAAAAACTAGTTACATACGAAATTTCCAAACAAGTATTTTTGATTTAAATTTCTTCATGGTTGTTTATTTAGAATCAGTTCTTATGAAAATATCAGTGCTGCTTCCTCCTGCCTCATACTCAAGCAACTATTTTGATCAATATTTACAGGAAGTCCAGAAACCATAGCAACCCCAAGACTAAACAATAAACGCTAATTAAAAATATCCATCTTATCACGGAAGTGTAGAAGCCAACGAAACTATTAACTTTTCATCTTAGAAGGGGAAAACCCTATTACTCGGAGTCAATTAAATCCGAAATTAATGGCAGTTTCAGCAGCTGCAAACCAGTACGACAAACTTTTCTGCCACGCCCCCCGCATTGGCGATGTCCGCAAGTTGAAGCTTGGCGGTGTCATAGAGCAGGAAACTTGTTCACACATCTTTGAAGTCATATTTCATCCCTTTCGTTTGCAGATGGTATTTGAGCTTGTTTTGGAGCTGTTTTCATTGTGGTTGGTAGGAAACAACACAATGGACTGACTTTATCGTTTATGGGTATGGTTTTGTGTTAGGTTCTGTTTTAAGAAAGGCCGGGGAGGAGAATGGTTTTGAATGGCGAAGGGATTTTTTCTGAAGAGTTAGAATGAAGTTTTTATCTCGGCAATGACAGATTAGTAATATTGATGACTTAATTGCAATACTTTTATTTGAAGGTAATTCTAAATGGAAATTGTAATTGGTGTCCTTGAGGCATAATTCTAAATCAGCGTAACTGTGTATAAAAAACATTTAAAGTGATATAATTGACCTGCTTACTCTTTCAAATGGTTATTTTTGAATTTTTGTTTTGACCCTGATAAGGCTTAAAAACATTCGGCCCATTACTGTTGATTTTGATACCATCAAATCAGAACAGATGGTCTAAGTTTCTAACTTCTAAGTGTAAGGCGGAGGAAAAAGTTACGAGATTCGTTCGATCACCAATTTTGTTCCAAATTTTGGCTAAAGCTGAAATAAGCAACGGAAATTATCTTTACTATATTCCATTCAGTTCTAAATCTCTGAAAATCTCAACACATAGATGATTTATGACTACCACTTCAGAATTTCCGAATCGATTTTATAATAAGCCCTTAACCAGAAATAAAATACAGATAGTTTTCACGAAAAAAATAATCTTTTCTATAGCAACCACCAATCTTAGTTTCGAACTCAGGAAAAATTCAACCTCATATTCCTTTACTTTCCATACCCCTCCATTCAATTCCCCCTCCATCCAAAATACAAAAAAACGGTGAAAAAAAATAAAAATATTTAAGTATTTTTCTATTATTCGCCTTCTCGCCATATTTCCCATCCAGAAGAGACATCTTCGAAAAGATTCTTTCTTTCACCTCTTCACCAGAATCGCCATTTTTGGCGTTGAACAGTAAGCAACCAATCGAGTTCTAATCCATCAAACACATCGAATAGAAAAAAGGAATCTTCTTTGGGCTCCCATGAACTTTTTTGGAGTCTTTTTTTTTTAAAGAACTTCATCCACCACACCTTCCAGAGATTTATTTCTTATGGAAAAAAAAGAATTTTTTCTTTTTCTTCTTTTCCTTCCATGAGTCTTCTCTTGTGGTGTTTTTATTTTTGGTGACTAAATCTGGGGCTCTGGTTGGATTAAGTCGATAAGATCTTCAGACCCCGGAAGGAATGTGGACATTGAAGGGGATGAAGTAGCCTGAAGTTTGAAGTTAAGGGGGGGGGGGGGGATAAGTCTTTGGGAGATGGTCGATTGGGGGTTGTCACAGCTGGTGGATTGGGATTTTGCATTGGAAAGTTTGGTACTTTATCAGACAGACTATCGATGATACTAGACCTAATTCTCATTTTATGGCTTTAAAGTAATTTTTTCGCTTTTCCAATATGCATATTGAAATTAAAGAGGGTTTCGTAAAGTTTAGTGCTTTCTACTTGTATTATGATAATTGAGAAAAAAGTGGAAAATGTTTTTTAAGGAATAATATCGAAGTCAGGAAAGGCATATTATTTATATATCATACTATTCGAGAATATGACATCAACTATATTCTCCATTTGTCATAATAATTATGAAAAAATATTGGTACAATTACATTTTTGTAAATTATTGTCAAGCAGGTGGCTATTTACGATATAATGACTTAGATTGATTTATTATTGATTTTAAACTCTTGAAGGAAATTTTGAACAACTAAACTTATAAACAAAGCGATTTGTGACAAGTAACAATTTGATGCATTTCCGTTAAATAATTCTTAATGAAAATCACATTAGCATATATAATTAACTTCTTATGTTTACTTATTTTGAAGAATTTAGTAAACGGACAAATATATCCTCCTTCAAAAGGTAGTATCCCTAAAATAATGTTTTTATAACACATTTTCTCTTATTGATATTAAATTGAAAGAACGAATTTTATTCTTCGAGTCACTATCGAGTTATTCAAACAGAGCTTCAAACTGCATTAAAAGCTCTCTATATCAATTGAAAGTAAAATAGCTACGCACTAAAAGCATTTACCGTTTTTGTAAGCAGAACATAACCACTGTCGTCTATTACGGCAAGAACAGCTTTTAAATGCATCAATGCTTCAGAAGGCGCCATTTTGCTTTTGAAATCGATACGATACGATTGCGATATCGCCATCATAATCGTTACATAATCATAAGGCACAAGGAAATGAAAGTGATATGGAAAGGGATATGACATTTTTAGGGGAAGGGGGGGGGGGGGGTATTCTTTTAGGCATTTCGATGTGTGCCCCGTTTGCTTAGGTCTTTTGTGCGTGATTTATAGTTGGCACAAATGCCTGGAATGTAACTTAACCCTTTGAATGCAGTGGGTTAGATGTGTCCTTTTAGATAGAATGTATCTAACTAAATGATGAGAAATATCTGTAGATAAATCATTTTTTAACTCCGAGTAAGGCCCTGAATAAAAAGAAAAGCTGGTTTTTACATTCGTAATTTTATTTTTATGTAAATGCTTAAAAAGTTTTTCATTTATCATTCTTCAATGTTTTCTTACAGCTAACAAAATCTGAGCTACCTAAAATGTGCTTACGATTTCAATTAATTTTT
This sequence comes from Linyphia triangularis, assembly GCA_963978545.1. Classification (NCBI taxonomy): domain Eukaryota; kingdom Metazoa; phylum Arthropoda; class Arachnida; order Araneae; family Linyphiidae; genus Linyphia; species Linyphia triangularis. Next base: position 42,889,478 of record OZ021731.1, read on the forward strand.
CTCCAACAATAAAAAGTTGGCAGTCTTTCAACATTTTCTGTGATTAACGAAAATCGAATGGAACTTTTAGTTGTTACAATGTTTGATGCTGTATTTTAACAGAACTAAATTGAAAAACTGCAGTCTAAGTCTAGGATGAGTTTTTTAGAAATTGTTAGTATCACCAATAGATGATTTATAATTTAATAGTAAATATAAATAAATTTAATTGAAATAAATTTTTTTTTAATTGAATCATCTAAAGCGAGAATAATTGACATTGAATTGTATTTAGAAAAGGAACTTATGCCTACAATAATGAACAGAATTTTTATATGTATAAGGAATGAAATTTTCCAGTTGTCAAAATATAAGAATTGTAGAAAGTTGTAGAGCATTTTTTAAAAAAGAGTGCCTGCAAGAATCGACTTCTAGAAAATCCAAATGTAGCTGTGAATGACGTTTTTGAATTCTTACAAAATAAGCCACAGGAAGGGTGTTAAAAATAATGTTTTTTAATTTTTGATTTAAACGATTCTAGATGAAAAACATAAAATGAGTTACGATGTATACCATCAGTTGAATTCAACAAAATCATGGGGAGCAGCAATTAGAAATTCATGTTTACAATTCTTTTTTGAAAAACTTATGGCGTTTTTTGGGGAAATATTCAGTTGATATATTGTTTTCTCATACTCTTAAATTAGAACTTTAACAATTACAAAGAATCCAAATAAAGTTTAAAATTAGAGCTAGAAATTTTTCAGCCCATTATTTTTAGCAAAATACTTTACGCCAGAAAACAATTTTAACAACTGTAAATTTGAATAGTGTACTTGTCACTAAGACATTAAGAAATAAGGAAATAATAGATTTTTTTCCCTCATTATAGAAATATGTTTTGCGTTCTTACAGAGAATGAAAAATCAGGATATTTCTAAAGACACAAATAAAAGTAAAGCTAATTAAAATTAAAGTAACATTGACTAAATTAAAATGTTAAGGACTGTAATTTCGGTTTGTGGTAATGATGTAAATAAATATTTCGAGAAGAACAAATTTTAATTTTTCTAATAAATTTCTATAATAATTTTAATAAATATTATTATAACTGATAGGATCGATGAAAAATATTAACAATAAATTGGAATTTAAATTTATCCAATACCTCAAGTAAAACGTAGGAAGGAGGGCGCATAGATTGTAATTAAATTTGATATTTTGTTCAATATTATTTCGGTATTTTGTTCACAGCATGTCCCACTTATGATTCATTTTTAAAATCCTTTTAAAAACAGCTCGTGTTTGATAACATAAATTAATTAAAAGAAGATTTTTTTTCTTTCTGTTAAATTTGAAAATAAAGTTAATTTCTTTATCATGCCTGGGTTTTTGGGTACTTATGGACTTGGTGACGAATTTTATTCCAAACTTGGCATCTGTTACCCATTTTTAATGTCCAACACTTTTGTGGCCTTGGCAGACAGATGCAGACGTTTAGAATTACTTCTATTACTTATTTTTGTTAGGATTTAATTAAAAACACTCGATATATTTGTTAAGTTATAAGACTATACTAAACTTCAACTTAACTAGACATCACTTAGACGGTAAATCGTCACAGTGCTCATAGGTATTTAATCCATTTTGGCGGCGTGAAAGCATAATGTTCGCCAAACCACAACCCTATAGAGAACAAAAGGCTATAAGGTTTGGCGAGAATTATGTCTTCACTCCGCCAAAATGGATTAAATACCTATGAGCACTGTCACGATCTACCGTCTAAGTGATGTCTAGTTAAGTTGAAGTTTAGTATATAGTTTGTAGTCTAAGGTGACAAAACATTTTTACCGTAATGGAACAGTCTGAAATCAACAAAGAGAGGTGAAAACTACTCGTGGATGCAGTACATCTTGGTCTGCCTAAAGTTTCTTAGCATCTAAGAGACCATTTCGAAAGGATTTAAATGAAATCTTTATATTCTTTTATAAATTAACAAATTATGAATAGATTTGAATAATTTTATCAAAGACAACTTTTCAAACGACAGACCGCCATGTTAATTACAAAAATTCCATAACGCTAATCTAGAAAATTTGTTACGTCATCAACGACGTAATTGATTATTATTAATGTTTTCTAGATAAGATTTTGACAAAGTAATGAATGGATTTTAGAATTTAAATATGTGGTCTTTAGTAAAAAAGTCCTTGTTGTCTGTTCAAAATTTGGTGAATTGTAAAAGATTTAGCCAGTGGTCTGTATTTTTGCACTTTCAGACTGCTATTCTGAACATTTTCGACTAAATAAAGTTCTTATACAAATCTACCTTTAACCCACAGATGTTTTTGAACGATATTCTATAACGTTGCCATTGTTAGTATGCCATTTGTTTTCTATTAAACAAAAATTTAAATTAGGTATAAGCAGTATCACATTTAATGGAAATTACTAAATCAGTTATTTACATTTGCTTATGTTCAGTTCACACTTGCTTGCTTATATGTTGTAATTTATGAGGATAAATTTTAGTTTTGGTTGGCATAGACAAATGATCAGAATATTTATAAAAGTTTCTCGCTTCAGTGTTGTGTGTAAATTAACATCGAGCTTTTTCGAACTATACGTTAAGAACAAATTTTCAATAAATCACGAAATTTGGCAATGATACACAACAAAACACTCAATAAACTGTAATTCGGTATTTGTCTTTGCTTTCCCAGGCAGACACGTCTTTCCATCTCTTCAGTGACATTAATATCACTGAATACTGTACTCGGTACTCTTAGGATAGATAAATTCCATCCGGCCTAACACGAGGCAATGAAAGAGGATCTCGGGATCTATCAAATCCCGGAAATCTTTGCTATTCCTTTTTTCCTCCCCCGGAGTCTGTCACTCTGCCAAACCGGAGTGAATTTATTTGCACTTTTAGAGAGAGCGAGAGATAGTTTTCGTTATAGGGATCTAGTCTATGAAGGCTTAGATTCACGTCTCTGCGTTGAGGGAAGTGACACTTGGGCACTTTCCAAGAGACATTTCTCCTAATCCAGGAGTGATTGCAATTCACGCCATGTTATTTATTATTGTAGTGTGAGCAAAACAAAAGCGTCCCAAACGCTACAGCGATTCTCTTTGTGTCTTGTGTATACAAGCCTAACAGCTCAAGATGACTGAGTTGTAAGCGGATTCTATGTTATTCCTTGGAAAGCTAAAAAGTTTGCCTATTAAGACTTGGAACATGCCACATAAAAACAAATGGGATTGTGACAGTTACTGTCACTAATAAGTCGCTTTGACACATCCCCAGTAGCACAAATAGGCTGGCCTATATCGGCACAACACTGACCAATCCCGATGTGGACTAATGATGTTGACACTGTGAAAATTTTTGTTCCGCCTTGCACCGAAAATTGGTTTCCATTTAGCTGCAACCAACATTTGGTGCTTAGTTTCACGATTTAATGGTGCTTGCGGTCCGAGGTAGCGCCATTAAATAGTGTAACTAAGCCCCAAATGTTGGTTGCAGATCAATTGGAACCTAATTTTGGTGCATGGTGGTTTAAAAATTTTAACAGTGTACTGATCTTGTGACCAATCTCGCCTAGCTAGTGCTTTGTAAAATATACTGGAAGTTTTGAAAAGTTAACGTAGAGCTTTAAAATTGAAATATAATGTTATAAGAAAGAACGGAAGGGTAAAAAATATGTTTTGTGATGATTTTGACATTATTTAAAAAAAAAAAAATCAAAAAAAAAATCTTGTATTTCAGAACGATGCTTGAGATTAGACTTGGACTGGCACATCTTCCCAAAACCTCTTTTTCTCCTGATCCGCATAGGTGCCGGGTTTGAATCTCAGCATGGATCTTTGTTGTAGTTCGGAATCCACATTAAGCAGTGGGTCCCGTCCTGATTAGCCATCATTGAGCATAAAAATAGGTCGTTGAGCGTACAAACCAACCACATCCGAAAGTGAGAAAGCACAACATAATTTCTTGTGTATCCTAATAAATAACAATGATAACACTTGCCAAAATGAAAAAAGAATCAAACTTCTCTTCTCCTCTCTTCAGTCACAAACAGGACAGCAACGACATAAACAAACTTTCTTTTTTCATCTAGGTATTTTAGTTGTTGCTAGCCATTCCGCTGTGTTCCATTTTGGAAAACTCTGCACATTATTTTATATCGAAGTGCCCTATTTTGGCCGAAAGTAGCACACAACACACAGTTTTTTTTAAACTGTCACACACATGTCAAAAAATCACGTGAAATATATATGACATTTCTTATCAATAAAATATTTCAATTTAAAATTTTACATCAACAAATTGTGAAATTGATCAAAATAGCTACCCAATGGCCGATTTTCATCATTTCGCTTCGGGGTTGAGCAAAGTCGAGTTGATATTGATCAAAATTGTTGCGCTACTTGAGTACCGTTTAAATAATTTTCAATTAACCTTTAATTAGTATAATTAATCTTTAGTTAATTTAAGTCAGCTTTTTCCAGTTATATTTTAATTAATATAACATTCAATTTTAATTAACGTTCATCTTTCTCGACCTATAGATTTTTGTTAGTTTTTCTATTTTTGTTAATTTTTTTTATTTTTAACTAACTTTTTACTAAGATTAAATTAAGTTATAATTAATGTAATATTTAAGACTATTTATATCTTTTACTGTTAGTATATATTTTCCTTTATAAATTAATGCATAATTGCCTGTCATCTGAACTCCCTTCCCCACACACCTATACATTATAGAGTTTAAAAAATATTTGCATTTTAGTTAATTTTCAACTTTAACAGTAATTTTAAGAAATTTAGTTATAAGGTAATCGAAGTGTAAGAAATAATGTCTTGTGGATAAAATACTTGTTAAAAATCTCGAACCGATTAAATACAATGGCTTTATTTCAGTATGTTCTTTTTTCCACTATTAAATACACAGTTTTGGGGAAAATTTTTTAACGTATGAAACTGAGTGGAAATTATACACTTCGACATGAAATAATAATAATAATAATAAAATAAAAAATAAAAATAGCTGTCTAAATAAGTCAGTTTTTAACTGAGATTTATGCAACCGTTCATAAACTTTTCCCCAATTTTTTGGAAAATTCTGACGAATGTTATGTACTGTGACTTTAGTTATACAGACAATGTATTTATTTACATTGCGATAGAAAATAATTATTGAGAACGTTTTGTAAACTATTTTCATTTTAAATGCTTTATGACATTCCTAACTAATCAAATAAAAAAGAAACTGTTTGTTTTTTTTCCTTGGAAAAGTTTATTAACAGTCAAATTAACATTCTTTAACAATTCAGCATTTTTTAACATTTTGTTAACAAAATTTTTAATAAAAGACATCGATTAAAGTAGGAATATACAGCGTAAAAATATTTACTTTGATTTCATATGGTTTGCTAAAATTACTGAAATTAATTAAATAATATTTTGTTGTTTTTCTACAATATATTCAACAAAGAAATAGCCAATTTAAGGAAGAATAATCATTTGTACAAAAACAATTAAAGGATTTTAAACTGGAAAATACAATTGATCGCTATTTGACGTGCTACATGTACGACTCCTACAGTATTGTTTCATTACCCAAAACAATACTTTTATTACCCTATTAAACATATGGGTAATCGAAAGTAATAATAGCTAAATTGATATGCGTATGGTTTATTTTGGTTTCAAGAAAATTAGAAGTCGGTCTCGGTAGTATATCGGTATAACGTGGTTTTTTTTTTTTTTTTTTTTTTTTTTTTTTTTAAAGTGGAGTAGTGAGTTTTTATATCTGATGAAATGTTAAATGTAGTCCTTCTGGTCTGTGAGCCACACTTGAAGTGCTTTCGAATAATCTTTATTATATGTTTTAAGAGAAAAATGTATAAATTAAATTCAAAAGCAAACTTAGGAAATTATAGTAATTTTTTAAAACTGTTTATCTAAAGCTATTTGACAAAAAAAAAAAAAAAAAAAAAAGCAACAACTTCAGAAACAAAATAGGAATCCCCCCCCCCCCATTTCTCCCTGTTTTGGAACATCCTGACTTCAAAAAAGTGGCATAGAATGTGTCTGTGTGTATTTGGTCAACATAAACCTCGAACGAATTGACCTACGATGTTCAAATTTGGTGTATGGGTTGCTAATGGCCATACCATTAAGGTTTTAGTCAAAATTGATCATGCGCACAAGTTGAAACATTCATATACGTTGAAAAAAAATATTAATGTTTTTCAGTAATTGCTACAAAACGGCTCTAACGATTTTGAACAAAATCGCTGTAGGTCTGCCTCTTAAGGTATTCTAAACATCCCCACATCCGAAATTCCCATTAAAATGCTATACAGGCATAAAAAGTTGAACGAATGTCTTCAACTTAGAGTTCTCTTTCTTCGATTGAGCATCGCTCAATTTTTCCTTTTAAATCCTTTTCTCTACGTCACTTACAAGAAAGGAAAATGTAAGCATTATTGAAAATTATATTGCAAAAATCGGTATTTTGCCAGGCGCCAAAAATATCACCAAACTGGCCCTTTTTTCTGAATAAATGATGAAAATATAAAAACAGTAAATAACACTAACCCACTTCACTGTAATAGTGTAATTGAAAGTTGTGCGATTACCTCATCCCTGGTTTTCAAACAAAATTGCCTACTTCGTTATCTTAGGTTGTACTGGGTCCAGATTCTTTCATTATCCTTTGACGATTTAATTATTTTTACTTTTTCCATTCAATAAGTTTTGCTTATTGTCCGGCATTTTGTTTAAAAAAAAAAAAAAAAAAAAAAAAAATTAAAAAAAAAACCACGAAAATTACCCGATACCTTTAAAAAATTGTGTGTCCACGTGGGGGGGGGGGAAGAGGGGACCCACGTCGCTCCTAAAGTGACGGCCCATCTGTGTATTGCCAATATTTAGGTTCGTAATCTACAGATTTAACCTATAAATTTGGTCCTCTGTCAAAGTGGGTAGCAGATAGTCAAGTATTAGTACTAGCTGTGAAGTGGGGGAGGGGAGGAGAGTCAATATGCGAGATACAAATGCGGGAATAATTATTCCTCGAAAGGCTTCCCAGAAAGTATCAGGTCGTGATCTTACTATGTTCCTTCGTAGCATAGCCCTCATGTCGCTTTTATGTTGGATAATCTCAGTTATAATTAACTTAATTATTAGTTTTTATTGTGTCCGAAAACTATTGCAATATATATATTTTTTTAATATTTGTATTCGAAATATTTGGGTAATAAAACTGTCACTTCGGCCTAACAATTTTAAATTCAAATTAAAAAAAGTAAAACAGCTAGATAGGGTTATGCATTTTACTTTAGTATACTGACAATAAATCACAGAACAGAAGTGTCTGGAGTTAAGACAACAATTTTTTAAAATGATTGACGTAAACTTTTTTAACAAAGGTTCCGAAATTGTCTTAATCTTCGTCTTAAAGATATGTTTAGATAATACACATGGCATATGTCGGAAACTCTTAGTAAAACAGACAATCATCGGTGAACAAAGGATTATTAATCAAGTTTATGCAAATTTTAATGATGCAGTTTAACTTTCAGTTATAATTTTTAACGTAAAATAATATACCCCTGCCTTTAAAAAGCCAGATTAGCATATTTATATGCCAGAAGCTAACACTGCATTATTATAGAATGCTGAACGCGAGCTCGACTTGCGAAAGAAAACAGAATTTTATGAGTATGGTTCCTCTTTCTATTTTTCTAACTTGCCACGCTATGTACTTTCGTGACATAGCTATGATTTATGAAGTGTCGCCTTAAGATTACATAAGCATGATAAAGGATGTGCCAACAAAAGAAGACGTTGCTTTTAGTCTTTTATTAAATCTTCCATTAATGGTTCTTCGCCAAAAAACTTCAGATTTCATATTCTTGTTTGAAGTCATTAACAGATGATGACACTCAAGAACTAATTGGCATATATTTTTTTTTTTGTATTTTTGCAAGTGAATATGTATACTTATTTGTGGTTAATTTTTGATATAAAACAATGTTGCATTGTCTTTTTTGTTTATAATTTTTAAATGTTTATTCTTTTGGTAAATAAGATTTATAAAAATATACGTTTTATAGTCAATAATTCAAAAATGAAGGTATAACCACCCTCCCCAGTTATGATGAAATTACTTGATTGTTTTTAAATCAATGTACATGTATATAAGTAAGACAGGATTGACTATGAATAAAGAATTTTGTAATTTTGAATTTTTAAAGTAAAAGTTGTAGCCCAGACAGAAGTAGTTAGAATTTAATTCACTTTCATCTAATCATTAAAATAATCTAATACATAATCAAAAAAGTTTAGTATATTTATTGCACATTGCAATCGAATGTATTGCAACTATTTTCAAAACTTCCTGCATAAAGAGATTTGGACTGAAGTAAGAGATTTATATCAAGATAGAAAGGCCAATGGCACACATATAATAAGAAAAAAGTTTCTAAATAAACTGATCAAATAATGATTTGATCAGTTTATTTAGAAACTTTTTTCTTATGGTGTTATGGTGACTTTATTTAACGTTATTAGAGTTAAAAAATTTAATGTAAAAAGTCTAGAATCATTCTCTTGTAGAGAGCTTGAAACTTAGCAACTATATTATTTTGAAATAAAATTTGTTAGCAGGTTTTCTAATTGTTCGAGAGGCGATTGCAAGTTTAGGTACCCCACCGAACATCATTCTTAATTTTTTTATAGAATGTACAGAAATTGCTTATAGAATATGAATTGACTGGTCTGCCAGGGCCAAAATGGCCGAAGCTTATCAAAAATAAACTTTGAATGAGTTTAAATAAATCCGTTTGATAAATATGCCAAATCTTGCCAAATAATGAGTATACTTTTTCTTCTGTTAGTATACCACTCTTTAATTTTCATTTAAAAAGGTTGCAGACGATTGTCTTTCCTGGCGCAATATTATTGATAACTTGGCTCACTTAAGATATAAGTTACTTAATTAATTGGCAGCTAACATATAAGCATTCCTGTTCTATAAATCTATGCTCCAAACATATTTTTGTATTGCCTCCATATGGTTAGTTTATTACTTGCAATCGGTTTTAGTTTCTAGAATTCTTA